>OX424480.1:14217500-14696122 GCA_949152455.1 Lithophane leautieri | reverse complement strand
CAAACCCTTATAACTTTGCATCCCGGTGACGCAATCTGAAGCTGTTTTCGGCTATTTTGATTATTAATAGGCTCCGTCCTACTATCTGACTAATAATTTTTGACAAAAACGGGAAGAGTTTTTCATTCTGGGACTTTGAATTTTTTCATCCAAATTTCAACCCTTCATTAATTTTTATCTTAAAATTTTTCCTCTAAATCGTTTTTTCTAATAGTTACAATAGATACTTACCTGCCTTACCTGTATTCCTGTGCGCGTTCCGCGAACTCGAGTCCTGTTTGGTAGTAGTAATTTCAGTTTTTTCAGTCGAAAAACACGTTTTTCGGCAAAAACACAAAATTTTTGCACTAAATTAATTCCAATAACCCTATAGATCGCTAGCCCGCGCCGAGACGCGTCTTCTGACACCTCGCACGTGCGTCTGGCGAACATAGAACTTCAAAAAATTCTTTGATCTAGTTAATTTAAATACCTACGAAATCCACCTTAGGTGTACCGCAATTTCATAGTAACATCATCAAACCCTTATAACTTTGCATCCCGGTGACGCAATCTGAAGCTGTTTTCGGCTATTTTGATTATTAATAGGCTCCGTCCTACTATCTGACTAATAATTTTTGACAAAAACGGGAAGAGTTTTTCATTCTGGGACTTTGAATTTTTTCATCCAAATTTCAACCCTTCATTAATTTTTATCTTAAAATTTTTCCTCTAAATCGTTTTTTCTAATAGTTACAATAGATACTTACCTGCCTTACCTGTATTCCTGTGCGCGTTCCGCGAACTCGAGTCCTGTTTGGTAGTAGTAATTTCAGTTTTTTCAGTCGAAAAACACGTTTTTCGGCAAAAACACAAAATTTTTGCACTAAATTAATTCCAATAACCCTATAGATCGCTAGCCCGCGCCGAGACGCGTCTTCTGACACCTCGCACGTGCGTCTGGCGAACATAGAACTTCAAAAAATTCTTTGATCTAGTTAATTTAAATACCTACGAAATCCACCTTAGGTGTACCGCAATTTCATAGTAACATCATCAAACCCTTATAACTTTGCATCCCGGTGACGCAATCTGAAGCTGTTTTCGGCTATTTTGATTATTAATAGGCTCCGTCCTACTATCTGACTAATAATTTTTGACAAAAACGGGAAGAGTTTTTCATTCTGGGACTTTGAATTTTTTCATCCAAATTTCAACCCTTCATTAATTTTTATCTTAAAATTTTTCCTCTAAATCGTTTTTTCTAATAGTTACAATAGATACTTACCTGCCTTACCTGTATTCCTGTGCGCGTTCCGCGAACTCGAGTCCTGTTTGGTAGTAGTAATTTCAGTTTTTTCAGTCGAAAAACACGTTTTTCGGCAAAAACACAAAATTTTTGCACTAAATTAATTCCAATAACCCTATAGATCGCTAGCCCGCGCCGAGACGCGTCTTCTGACACCTCGCACGTGCGTCTGGCGAACATAGAACTTCAAAAAATTCTTTGATCTAGTTAATTTAAATACCTACGAAATCCACCTTAGGTGTACCGCAATTTCATAGTAACATCATCAAACCCTTATAACTTTGCATCCCGGTGACGCAATCTGAAGCTGTTTTCGGCTATTTTGATTATTAATAGGCTCCGTCCTACTATCTGACTAATAATTTTTGACAAAAACGGGAAGAGTTTTTCATTCTGGGACTTTGAATTTTTTCATCCAAATTTCAACCCTTCATTAATTTTTATCTTAAAATTTTTCCTCTAAATCGTTTTTTCTAATAGTTACAATAGATACTTACCTGCCTTACCTGTATTCCTGTGCGCGTTCCGCGAACTCGAGTCCTGTTTGGTAGTAGTAATTTCAGTTTTTTCAGTCGAAAAACACGTTTTTCGGCAAAAACACAAAATTTTTGCACTAAATTAATTCCAATAACCCTATAGATCGCTAGCCCGCGCCGAGACGCGTCTTCTGACACCTCGCACGTGCGTCTGGCGAACATAGAACTTCAAAAAATTCTTTGATCTAGTTAATTTAAATACCTACGAAATCCACCTTAGGTGTACCGCAATTTCATAGTAACATCATCAAACCCTTATAACTTTGCATCCCGGTGACGCAATCTGAAGCTGTTTTCGGCTATTTTGATTATTAATAGGCTCCGTCCTACTATCTGACTAATAATTTTTGACAAAAACGGGAAGAGTTTTTCATTCTGGGACTTTGAATTTTTTCATCCAAATTTCAACCCTTCATTAATTTTTATCTTAAAATTTTTCCTCTAAATCGTTTTTTCTAATAGTTACAATAGATACTTACCTGCCTTACCTGTATTCCTGTGCGCGTTCCGCGAACTCGAGTCCTGTTTGGTAGTAGTAATTTCAGTTTTTTCAGTCGAAAAACACGTTTTTCGGCAAAAACACAAAATTTTTGCACTAAATTAATTCCAATAACCCTATAGATCGCTAGCCCGCGCCGAGACGCGTCTTCTGACACCTCGCACGTGCGTCTGGCGAACATAGAACTTCAAAAAATTCTTTGATCTAGTTAATTTAAATACCTACGAAATCCACCTTAGGTGTACCGCAATTTCATAGTAACATCATCAAACCCTTATAACTTTGCATCCCGGTGACGCAATCTGAAGCTGTTTTCGGCTATTTTGATTATTAATAGGCTCCGTCCTACTATCTGACTAATAATTTTTGACAAAAACGGGAAGAGTTTTTCATTCTGGGACTTTGAATTTTTTCATCCAAATTTCAACCCTTCATTAATTTTTATCTTAAAATTTTTCCTCTAAATCGTTTTTTCTAATAGTTACAATAGATACTTACCTGCCTTACCTGTATTCCTGTGCGCGTTCCGCGAACTCGAGTCCTGTTTGGTAGTAGTAATTTCAGTTTTTTCAGTCGAAAAACACGTTTTTCGGCAAAAACACAAAATTTTTGCACTAAATTAATTCCAATAACCCTATAGATCGCTAGCCCGCGCCGAGACGCGTCTTCTGACACCTCGCACGTGCGTCTGGCGAACATAGAACTTCAAAAAATTCTTTGATCTAGTTAATTTAAATACCTACGAAATCCACCTTAGGTGTACCGCAATTTCATAGTAACATCATCAAACCCTTATAACTTTGCATCCCGGTGACGCAATCTGAAGCTGTTTTCGGCTATTTTGATTATTAATAGGCTCCGTCCTACTATCTGACTAATAATTTTTGACAAAAACGGGAAGAGTTTTTCATTCTGGGACTTTGAATTTTTTCATCCAAATTTCAACCCTTCATTAATTTTTATCTTAAAATTTTTCCTCTAAATCGTTTTTTCTAATAGTTACAATAGATACTTACCTGCCTTACCTGTATTCCTGTGCGCGTTCCGCGAACTCGAGTCCTGTTTGGTAGTAGTAATTTCAGTTTTTTCAGTCGAAAAACACGTTTTTCGGCAAAAACACAAAATTTTTGCACTAAATTAATTCCAATAACCCTATAGATCGCTAGCCCGCGCCGAGACGCGTCTTCTGACACCTCGCACGTGCGTCTGGCGAACATAGAACTTCAAAAAATTCTTTGATCTAGTTAATTTAAATACCTACGAAATCCACCTTAGGTGTACCGCAATTTCATAGTAACATCATCAAACCCTTATAACTTTGCATCCCGGTGACGCAATCTGAAGCTGTTTTCGGCTATTTTGATTATTAATAGGCTCCGTCCTACTATCTGACTAATAATTTTTGACAAAAACGGGAAGAGTTTTTCATTCTGGGACTTTGAATTTTTTCATCCAAATTTCAACCCTTCATTAATTTTTATCTTAAAATTTTTCCTCTAAATCGTTTTTTCTAATAGTTACAATAGATACTTACCTGCCTTACCTGTATTCCTGTGCGCGTTCCGCGAACTCGAGTCCTGTTTGGTAGTAGTAATTTCAGTTTTTTCAGTCGAAAAACACGTTTTTCGGCAAAAACACAAAATTTTTGCACTAAATTAATTCCAATAACCCTATAGATCGCTAGCCCGCGCCGAGACGCGTCTTCTGACACCTCGCACGTGCGTCTGGCGAACATAGAACTTCAAAAAATTCTTTGATCTAGTTAATTTAAATACCTACGAAATCCACCTTAGGTGTACCGCAATTTCATAGTAACATCATCAAACCCTTATAACTTTGCATCCCGGTGACGCAATCTGAAGCTGTTTTCGGCTATTTTGATTATTAATAGGCTCCGTCCTACTATCTGACTAATAATTTTTGACAAAAACGGGAAGAGTTTTTCATTCTGGGACTTTGAATTTTTTCATCCAAATTTCAACCCTTCATTAATTTTTATCTTAAAATTTTTCCTCTAAATCGTTTTTTCTAATAGTTACAATAGATACTTACCTGCCTTACCTGTATTCCTGTGCGCGTTCCGCGAACTCGAGTCCTGTTTGGTAGTAGTAATTTCAGTTTTTTCAGTCGAAAAACACGTTTTTCGGCAAAAACACAAAATTTTTGCACTAAATTAATTCCAATAACCCTATAGATCGCTAGCCCGCGCCGAGACGCGTCTTCTGACACCTCGCACGTGCGTCTGGCGAACATAGAACTTCAAAAAATTCTTTGATCTAGTTAATTTAAATACCTACGAAATCCACCTTAGGTGTACCGCAATTTCATAGTAACATCATCAAACCCTTATAACTTTGCATCCCGGTGACGCAATCTGAAGCTGTTTTCGGCTATTTTGATTATTAATAGGCTCCGTCCTACTATCTGACTAATAATTTTTGACAAAAACGGGAAGAGTTTTTCATTCTGGGACTTTGAATTTTTTCATCCAAATTTCAACCCTTCATTAATTTTTATCTTAAAATTTTTCCTCTAAATCGTTTTTTCTAATAGTTACAATAGATACTTACCTGCCTTACCTGTATTCCTGTGCGCGTTCCGCGAACTCGAGTCCTGTTTGGTAGTAGTAATTTCAGTTTTTTCAGTCGAAAAACACGTTTTTCGGCAAAAACACAAAATTTTTGCACTAAATTAATTCCAATAACCCTATAGATCGCTAGCCCGCGCCGAGACGCGTCTTCTGACACCTCGCACGTGCGTCTGGCGAACATAGAACTTCAAAAAATTCTTTGATCTAGTTAATTTAAATACCTACGAAATCCACCTTAGGTGTACCGCAATTTCATAGTAACATCATCAAACCCTTATAACTTTGCATCCCGGTGACGCAATCTGAAGCTGTTTTCGGCTATTTTGATTATTAATAGGCTCCGTCCTACTATCTGACTAATAATTTTTGACAAAAACGGGAAGAGTTTTTCATTCTGGGACTTTGAATTTTTTCATCCAAATTTCAACCCTTCATTAATTTTTATCTTAAAATTTTTCCTCTAAATCGTTTTTTCTAATAGTTACAATAGATACTTACCTGCCTTACCTGTATTCCTGTGCGCGTTCCGCGAACTCGAGTCCTGTTTGGTAGTAGTAATTTCAGTTTTTTCAGTCGAAAAACACGTTTTTCGGCAAAAACACAAAATTTTTGCACTAAATTAATTCCAATAACCCTATAGATCGCTAGCCCGCGCCGAGACGCGTCTTCTGACACCTCGCACGTGCGTCTGGCGAACATAGAACTTCAAAAAATTCTTTGATCTAGTTAATTTAAATACCTACGAAATCCACCTTAGGTGTACCGCAATTTCATAGTAACATCATCAAACCCTTATAACTTTGCATCCCGGTGACGCAATCTGAAGCTGTTTTCGGCTATTTTGATTATTAATAGGCTCCGTCCTACTATCTGACTAATAATTTTTGACAAAAACGGGAAGAGTTTTTCATTCTGGGACTTTGAATTTTTTCATCCAAATTTCAACCCTTCATTAATTTTTATCTTAAAATTTTTCCTCTAAATCGTTTTTTCTAATAGTTACAATAGATACTTACCTGCCTTACCTGTATTCCTGTGCGCGTTCCGCGAACTCGAGTCCTGTTTGGTAGTAGTAATTTCAGTTTTTTCAGTCGAAAAACACGTTTTTCGGCAAAAACACAAAATTTTTGCACTAAATTAATTCCAATAACCCTATAGATCGCTAGCCCGCGCCGAGACGCGTCTTCTGACACCTCGCACGTGCGTCTGGCGAACATAGAACTTCAAAAAATTCTTTGATCTAGTTAATTTAAATACCTACGAAATCCACCTTAGGTGTACCGCAATTTCATAGTAACATCATCAAACCCTTATAACTTTGCATCCCGGTGACGCAATCTGAAGCTGTTTTCGGCTATTTTGATTATTAATAGGCTCCGTCCTACTATCTGACTAATAATTTTTGACAAAAACGGGAAGAGTTTTTCATTCTGGGACTTTGAATTTTTTCATCCAAATTTCAACCCTTCATTAATTTTTATCTTAAAATTTTTCCTCTAAATCGTTTTTTCTAATAGTTACAATAGATACTTACCTGCCTTACCTGTATTCCTGTGCGCGTTCCGCGAACTCGAGTCCTGTTTGGTAGTAGTAATTTCAGTTTTTTCAGTCGAAAAACACGTTTTTCGGCAAAAACACAAAATTTTTGCACTAAATTAATTCCAATAACCCTATAGATCGCTAGCCCGCGCCGAGACGCGTCTTCTGACACCTCGCACGTGCGTCTGGCGAACATAGAACTTCAAAAAATTCTTTGATCTAGTTAATTTAAATACCTACGAAATCCACCTTAGGTGTACCGCAATTTCATAGTAACATCATCAAACCCTTATAACTTTGCATCCCGGTGACGCAATCTGAAGCTGTTTTCGGCTATTTTGATTATTAATAGGCTCCGTCCTACTATCTGACTAATAATTTTTGACAAAAACGGGAAGAGTTTTTCATTCTGGGACTTTGAATTTTTTCATCCAAATTTCAACCCTTCATTAATTTTTATCTTAAAATTTTTCCTCTAAATCGTTTTTTCTAATAGTTACAATAGATACTTACCTGCCTTACCTGTATTCCTGTGCGCGTTCCGCGAACTCGAGTCCTGTTTGGTAGTAGTAATTTCAGTTTTTTCAGTCGAAAAACACGTTTTTCGGCAAAAACACAAAATTTTTGCACTAAATTAATTCCAATAACCCTATAGATCGCTAGCCCGCGCCGAGACGCGTCTTCTGACACCTCGCACGTGCGTCTGGCGAACATAGAACTTCAAAAAATTCTTTGATCTAGTTAATTTAAATACCTACGAAATCCACCTTAGGTGTACCGCAATTTCATAGTAACATCATCAAACCCTTATAACTTTGCATCCCGGTGACGCAATCTGAAGCTGTTTTCGGCTATTTTGATTATTAATAGGCTCCGTCCTACTATCTGACTAATAATTTTTGACAAAAACGGGAAGAGTTTTTCATTCTGGGACTTTGAATTTTTTCATCCAAATTTCAACCCTTCATTAATTTTTATCTTAAAATTTTTCCTCTAAATCGTTTTTTCTAATAGTTACAATAGATACTTACCTGCCTTACCTGTATTCCTGTGCGCGTTCCGCGAACTCGAGTCCTGTTTGGTAGTAGTAATTTCAGTTTTTTCAGTCGAAAAACACGTTTTTCGGCAAAAACACAAAATTTTTGCACTAAATTAATTCCAATAACCCTATAGATCGCTAGCCCGCGCCGAGACGCGTCTTCTGACACCTCGCACGTGCGTCTGGCGAACATAGAACTTCAAAAAATTCTTTGATCTAGTTAATTTAAATACCTACGAAATCCACCTTAGGTGTACCGCAATTTCATAGTAACATCATCAAACCCTTATAACTTTGCATCCCGGTGACGCAATCTGAAGCTGTTTTCGGCTATTTTGATTATTAATAGGCTCCGTCCTACTATCTGACTAATAATTTTTGACAAAAACGGGAAGAGTTTTTCATTCTGGGACTTTGAATTTTTTCATCCAAATTTCAACCCTTCATTAATTTTTATCTTAAAATTTTTCCTCTAAATCGTTTTTTCTAATAGTTACAATAGATACTTACCTGCCTTACCTGTATTCCTGTGCGCGTTCCGCGAACTCGAGTCCTGTTTGGTAGTAGTAATTTCAGTTTTTTCAGTCGAAAAACACGTTTTTCGGCAAAAACACAAAATTTTTGCACTAAATTAATTCCAATAACCCTATAGATCGCTAGCCCGCGCCGAGACGCGTCTTCTGACACCTCGCACGTGCGTCTGGCGAACATAGAACTTCAAAAAATTCTTTGATCTAGTTAATTTAAATACCTACGAAATCCACCTTAGGTGTACCGCAATTTCATAGTAACATCATCAAACCCTTATAACTTTGCATCCCGGTGACGCAATCTGAAGCTGTTTTCGGCTATTTTGATTATTAATAGGCTCCGTCCTACTATCTGACTAATAATTTTTGACAAAAACGGGAAGAGTTTTTCATTCTGGGACTTTGAATTTTTTCATCCAAATTTCAACCCTTCATTAATTTTTATCTTAAAATTTTTCCTCTAAATCGTTTTTTCTAATAGTTACAATAGATACTTACCTGCCTTACCTGTATTCCTGTGCGCGTTCCGCGAACTCGAGTCCTGTTTGGTAGTAGTAATTTCAGTTTTTTCAGTCGAAAAACACGTTTTTCGGCAAAAACACAAAATTTTTGCACTAAATTAATTCCAATAACCCTATAGATCGCTAGCCCGCGCCGAGACGCGTCTTCTGACACCTCGCACGTGCGTCTGGCGAACATAGAACTTCAAAAAATTCTTTGATCTAGTTAATTTAAATACCTACGAAATCCACCTTAGGTGTACCGCAATTTCATAGTAACATCATCAAACCCTTATAACTTTGCATCCCGGTGACGCAATCTGAAGCTGTTTTCGGCTATTTTGATTATTAATAGGCTCCGTCCTACTATCTGACTAATAATTTTTGACAAAAACGGGAAGAGTTTTTCATTCTGGGACTTTGAATTTTTTCATCCAAATTTCAACCCTTCATTAATTTTTATCTTAAAATTTTTCCTCTAAATCGTTTTTTCTAATAGTTACAATAGATACTTACCTGCCTTACCTGTATTCCTGTGCGCGTTCCGCGAACTCGAGTCCTGTTTGGTAGTAGTAATTTCAGTTTTTTCAGTCGAAAAACACGTTTTTCGGCAAAAACACAAAATTTTTGCACTAAATTAATTCCAATAACCCTATAGATCGCTAGCCCGCGCCGAGACGCGTCTTCTGACACCTCGCACGTGCGTCTGGCGAACATAGAACTTCAAAAAATTCTTTGATCTAGTTAATTTAAATACCTACGAAATCCACCTTAGGTGTACCGCAATTTCATAGTAACATCATCAAACCCTTATAACTTTGCATCCCGGTGACGCAATCTGAAGCTGTTTTCGGCTATTTTGATTATTAATAGGCTCCGTCCTACTATCTGACTAATAATTTTTGACAAAAACGGGAAGAGTTTTTCATTCTGGGACTTT
Source organism: Lithophane leautieri (assembly GCA_949152455.1). Lineage (NCBI taxonomy): Eukaryota > Metazoa > Arthropoda > Insecta > Lepidoptera > Noctuidae > Lithophane > Lithophane leautieri. The sequence continues at coordinate 14,686,661 of OX424480.1, read as the reverse complement.
GAATTTTTTCATCCAAATTTCAACCCTTCATTAATTTTTATCTTAAAATTTTTCCTCTAAATCGTTTTTTCTAATAGTTACAATAGATACTTACCTGCCTTACCTGTATTCCTGTGCGCGTTCCGCGAACTCGAGTCCTGTTTGGTAGTAGTAATTTCAGTTTTTTCAGTCGAAAAACACGTTTTTCGGCAAAAACACAAAATTTTTGCACTAAATTAATTCCAATAACCCTATAGATCGCTAGCCCGCGCCGAGACGCGTCTTCTGACACCTCGCACGTGCGTCTGGCGAACATAGAACTTCAAAAAATTCTTTGATCTAGTTAATTTAAATACCTACGAAATCCACCTTAGGTGTACCGCAATTTCATAGTAACATCATCAAACCCTTATAACTTTGCATCCCGGTGACGCAATCTGAAGCTGTTTTCGGCTATTTTGATTATTAATAGGCTCCGTCCTACTATCTGACTAATAATTTTTGACAAAAACGGGAAGAGTTTTTCATTCTGGGACTTTGAATTTTTTCATCCAAATTTCAACCCTTCATTAATTTTTATCTTAAAATTTTTCCTCTAAATCGTTTTTTCTAATAGTTACAATAGATACTTACCTGCCTTACCTGTATTCCTGTGCGCGTTCCGCGAACTCGAGTCCTGTTTGGTAGTAGTAATTTCAGTTTTTTCAGTCGAAAAACACGTTTTTCGGCAAAAACACAAAATTTTTGCACTAAATTAATTCCAATAACCCTATAGATCGCTAGCCCGCGCCGAGACGCGTCTTCTGACACCTCGCACGTGCGTCTGGCGAACATAGAACTTCAAAAAATTCTTTGATCTAGTTAATTTAAATACCTACGAAATCCACCTTAGGTGTACCGCAATTTCATAGTAACATCATCAAACCCTTATAACTTTGCATCCCGGTGACGCAATCTGAAGCTGTTTTCGGCTATTTTGATTATTAATAGGCTCCGTCCTACTATCTGACTAATAATTTTTGACAAAAACGGGAAGAGTTTTTCATTCTGGGACTTTGAATTTTTTCATCCAAATTTCAACCCTTCATTAATTTTTATCTTAAAATTTTTCCTCTAAATCGTTTTTTCTAATAGTTACAATAGATACTTACCTGCCTTACCTGTATTCCTGTGCGCGTTCCGCGAACTCGAGTCCTGTTTGGTAGTAGTAATTTCAGTTTTTTCAGTCGAAAAACACGTTTTTCGGCAAAAACACAAAATTTTTGCACTAAATTAATTCCAATAACCCTATAGATCGCTAGCCCGCGCCGAGACGCGTCTTCTGACACCTCGCACGTGCGTCTGGCGAACATAGAACTTCAAAAAATTCTTTGATCTAGTTAATTTAAATACCTACGAAATCCACCTTAGGTGTACCGCAATTTCATAGTAACATCATCAAACCCTTATAACTTTGCATCCCGGTGACGCAATCTGAAGCTGTTTTCGGCTATTTTGATTATTAATAGGCTCCGTCCTACTATCTGACTAATAATTTTTGACAAAAACGGGAAGAGTTTTTCATTCTGGGACTTTGAATTTTTTCATCCAAATTTCAACCCTTCATTAATTTTTATCTTAAAATTTTTCCTCTAAATCGTTTTTTCTAATAGTTACAATAGATACTTACCTGCCTTACCTGTATTCCTGTGCGCGTTCCGCGAACTCGAGTCCTGTTTGGTAGTAGTAATTTCAGTTTTTTCAGTCGAAAAACACGTTTTTCGGCAAAAACACAAAATTTTTGCACTAAATTAATTCCAATAACCCTATAGATCGCTAGCCCGCGCCGAGACGCGTCTTCTGACACCTCGCACGTGCGTCTGGCGAACATAGAACTTCAAAAAATTGCCCTCCCACCCACCCTGTTGCGTCTAGCCAGGTAAACTTTTCAGTTTTGGCAAAAAAATATTTTCAATTTTTTTTTGCATTTACAGTTATTAGTCAGACGCTGACTAATTTTATTATTATTATTTAAAAGAAAAAATTGACCGTTTGGGTGTTTAACACGCTGCACGAGACTACAGATCGCATATAGCGGCGAACCTGTTAAACACATCGATTGCGACTGGAGTTAATTCATAATTCCTGGCTACATCTTTGTTGATTCGACATTTTTTCTATTGACACTTGACATATAATTCTTTATAACTTCTATTTCAAACTATTCTACTTCTTTACAACTTTTCTAATATAATAAAATCCTTTACAATTTTATTATATTATATTGTTATTACAATTTTATATTGAATTTGCTCGATTTTTACAACTTATACAAATTTTAACTCGAGATAATTAAGGCATTCCTCGGATAATTCAAACATGTTTAGGACACCATCAAAGGAAAAAACGGGTAATAAGGACCCCGCCAAATCACCGACGGTGGGAAACAAGACCTATATAAAAATTGCCTCACCGAACAAACAACCTGAAGCTATTTCAGTAGTCAGGAAAAGCATTGGAGAGTGGGAGGCTGGGAAGTTGGATAGTCAAACACTGGAGAAGCCTCAGACCACCACCAAGGAGGCCTCGTCTTCACTTTCCTCCCTGTCAACAGAGCCAAAAAATCCAAAAGCAATGCCAACAGACTCACAAGAGCCAATAAGGGCTACACAGAGATCCCCAAACAAGCCAGAGGGAAGTGCCCCTGAAGAGGCAGAGAAAACACCTAAATTCGCTAACAGGATCTCAGAAGCACGAGCCTGTCTCTTAAAAGCGAAAATGCATATGCAGAGCTCACGAAACACGAAGACGGAAATAAAGACGGAGGTCATCCAGGCACTAGAAAGACTCTTTCAGCTTGTTAAGGAGGCAGAAGCCGATAAAGGGAAGTGTAAGGAACCTCGAAGAGACATACAGAATGAACAGAAAGTGTCGCAGAGCGGAGAAACAGAAAGAAAGAAGGAAGGGAATAAAGAGATTACGGATCTCATCGGAAAACTGAAGGAGCATGCTAACCTCATCAAAGAAAATACCGAGAGCATGGGGCAACTAAAGGAACAAATAGAAAGTATGGAAAAGCGGTCTTACGCTGGTGTAGCCGCGACCCCTATTGGTAAGCGGATCCCAGTGCAGACCGCTCTGCACTCCTTCATAGTAACCGCAAATGATGACCAAGAAACAGGAGAAGAAGTCATGAATAAGATAAGGAAAGCTGTCAATGCCAAAGAAGGAGGATTCGCGGTAGAGAAAATAAGGAAAGCTAAAGACAGAAAAATAATAATCGGCTGTAAAACCGATGAGGAAAGAGAGCGAGTCAAGAACAGAATAAAAGAATCCGGTGAAAGTCTCATAGTCGAAAACATCCAAAATAGAGACCCCCTCGTTATCTTAAAGGACGTGCTCAGTTGCAACAGTGACGGTGACATTTTAAATGCGTTGAGAAACCAAAACAAAAGAATGTTTTTAAACCTGGATGAGCAAGAAGACAAGCTTGAAATTGCATATAAAAAACGCACCAGGAACCCCCACACGAGTCATATCGTGATGAGGGTATCCCCCAAAATGTGGCAGAGACTGACAGAGGCTGAGTCGGTCCTCATCGACCTGCAGAGGATAAGAGTGACCGACCAATCTCCGATAGTACAGTGCTCGCTATGCCTTGGCTATGGACACGGTAGGCGCTTTTGCCAGGAGACCCAAGCAAAGTGCAGTCATTGCGGGGGACCCCATATGAGGGCAGAGTGCCCCGAATGGCTTGCGGGTGCGACCCCGTCTTGCTGCAACTGTGTGCGCTCAAAGATAGACAAGACAAATCATAATGCTTTCAGCCAGGAGTGCCCAATCAGGGTAAAATGGGATGCGATAGCTAGATCGAAGGTGGCGTATTGCTAAGGTGGTCCCCGGCAAAAACTCTGACTCCCAAAGAAGGCCATACCTCGTGGCACAAGCAAACTTGCGGAGGAAGGCTCTTGCCACAAACGAGATTATGCTTGAGGCTCACAAAAAGGGGGTGGCTTTTGCACTGCTCCAGGAGCCGTACATCGGGAGTTTGGGTAAAATGAAAGATTACCGCGGTGCTAGAATATACCAGCATACCGGCGATGGAGGCAGCGTCATCAAGACTGCAATCGCAGTCTTTGATGGCGATATAGACGTCATCCAGTGTCCAAACTTCACCACGCCCAACATCACAGTGGTGAAGATGAGGACAAGCGCCTGGGAAATCGTGGTAGTCTCATTCTACTTAGAACCGAAACCAGCACCGATAGGGCTATACCTGGAGCAACTCATAAATATAGAGAGGAGTTTTGGCGGGAGAATCATCCTGGGCGGAGACGCCAATGCGAAAAACTCCTGGTGGGGAAGCCAAAAAATCGATCAAAGAGGTATCGAAATGGCCGGTGCCCTGGAAGAGATGGGATTGCAGGTGCTTAACATAGGGGACACTCCGACTTTCCATACAGTAAGGGGAACTACACTGTACACCAGCTTTGTGGACCTCACGGCATGTACGGCTGATCTGCTCGACCTGGTTGGGGACTGGAGAGTAGACGAAGGCATGACGAGCTCAGACCACAACACCATCATTTTCAAAATTAATCTAGAAAGAGCAAAGGGATTTGGCATAAGTAGAACAACTAGACAATATAACAGTAAAAAAGCAAACTGGGAGCAATTTCATGAGAAACTGGGCCAGTTGCTAGAAGTAAATAAATTAAGTAAAACGGAATTTTTAAAAATTAATAATAAAACTGAATTGGAATTTAAAATAGAATCATATATTAATATAATTATAGAAGCATGCAATAGTAGTATACCAAAAATAAAGACTAATAGCGAAATTAAATTACCTTGGTGGTCCAATGAGCTCGCATCGCTGAAAAAGGCGGTCGCCACTAGGAAGCGTAGAGTCCGCTGTGCAGCGCCCATCCGGAGGGCGAAAGTCGTCGATGAGTACCTGCAAATGAAAGAAAAATATGAGCAAGCAGCAAAAACGGCCCTAACAGAAAGCTGGAAAAGCTTCTGTGGGAAGCAAGATAAAGAGGGACTCTGGGAGGGTATTTATAGAGTTATAGGCAGGACTATGAGAAGACAGGAGGATCTACCCCTGACCAAGGAAGGAAAAGTACTGAACCATCTCGAATCTGCCACATTGCTGGCTGAAACATTCTACCCCGAAGACAGGATGGAAGAAGACAATGAGGAGCATAGGCGTACCAGGTTTTTAGCAGAAAAAGTTAACGAGTTGGGCCATGATGAAGAACATGACCCACCGTTTACTCAGGAAGAGCTAAACTCCAGTATACGAAGCTTCAACCCTAAAAAAGCCCCGGGGGCAGATGGCCTTACGGCCGACATCTGCCAGCAATCTGTAAGTCATGACCCGGAGCTATTCTTATCACTGGCAAACAAATGCCTAGAGCTGGGCTACTTCCCCAAGATCTGGAAGGAAGCTACAGTAGTGATCCTGAGGAAACCCGGAAAGGACAGCTACACAATTCCTAAATCATATAGGCCAATAGGACTGTTGCCAGTGATGGGGAAAGTTCTGGAAAAAATGTTAATAGGTAGAGTAAAATGGCACATTATACCCGGACTCAGCACACGCCAATATGGCTTTATGCCACAAAAAAGCACCGAAGACTCCCTCTATGATCTGCTGGAACTTATACGCATTAAATTAAAAGACAAAAAACTGATTGTCATGCTATCGTTGGACATAGAGGGAGCCTTCGATAGCGCATGGTGGCCAGCCATAAAAACCAGGTTGGCGGAAGCGAAGTGTCCAATAAACGTCAGAAGAGTGGTGGACAGTTACTTGGAAGACAGGAAGGTCAAGATAAGGTACGCGGGAGAGGAGGTCACCAGGGAAACTAACAAAGGCTGTGTGCAAGGATCGATAGGGGGCCCTATTCTTTGGAACCTCCTACTCGACCCCCTATTAAAAGGCCTGGTACAAAGGGGAGACTACTGCCAAGCCTTCGCCGACGACGTAGTCTTAGTATTCGACGGGGACTCCGCGATGGAGGTCCAGCGACGTGCCAATGGCGCTCTCGAATATGTTCATCAGTGGGGAGTCAGCAATAAGTTAAGATTCGCACCGCACAAGACAAATGCAATGGTCATCACGCGGAAACTTAAATATGACACCCCACTGCTGAGCATGGGCGGGGTCGACATTGGTATGTCGCGGGAAATCAAAGTCCTGGGACTAGTCATTGACGACAAGCTGACATTTAACAGCCATGCATCTGGTGTATGCAAAAAGGCATTAAACTTTTACAAGCAGTTGTCAAGGGCAGCCAAGATCAGTTGGGGACTAAATCCGGAGGTAATACGTACCATCTACACGGCAGTAGTTGAACCGACAATTATGTATGCGGCAAGCGCGTGGGCACCAGCAGCCGGAAAACTGATGATACGCAAACAGCTAAACGCCGTTCAAAGGGGATTTGCACAAAAACTCTGCAAATCGTATCGCACAGTCTCCTTAAACTCGGCACTGGTGTTGGCTGGGATACTACCCCTTGACCTCCGAATACAAGAGGCAGCAGCCCTATACGAGGCAAGGAGAGGGGTACCCCGGGCAGAGCTAGGAGACAAGGAGATTGAGCGACGTACCGCTTTCAACAGGACACCCCATCCGGCCAAACATACAAGCCTGCAGTTCATATGCCTGGCGGACCAGGAGCAAGTTAACAGCCACTGCACTCAAGCAGTTAGGATATACACGGACGGCAGCAAAATCGAGGGCAAGGTCGGGGCATCATTATCCCATTGGAGTAATGATGCAGAAACCAAAAGCCAAAAACTGAAGCTGTCGCCCCACTGTACCGTCTACCAGGCGGAACTGCTGGCTGTATGGAAGGCCACACAGGAAATTTTGCGTAGCTCACAAAACAGTTTCGGCATCTACAGCGACTCCAGGTCGTCGTTAGAAACGGTCACCAACCACCGCTCTCTCCATCCCCTCGCAGTCGAAATTAGAGAAAACCTGCGACATTGCAAGGATCAGTCCAAAAAAGTTGAACTTTTTTGGATCAAAGCTCATGCAGGACTAGAGGGTAACGAGAGAGCCGACCAGCTGGCAAAGGAAGCAGCCCTAAAAACAAAAACAAGGCCAGATTACGACCAATGCCCGATTTCATTCGCCAAGCGGCAGATTCGTTCGTCCACGCTTGGGGAATGGAACCGGAGATATAGATCCGAGGATACAGCCAGTGTTACCAAAATGTTTTTCCCGGACGCCATTCAGGCGTTCAGCCATATAAAAAATTTGAAACCGACTGGAACATTGACGCAAATACTGACAGGGCACGGTGGGTTTTCCGAATACTTGAGCAGGTTTAAGTGTAAGGAAAGCCCATCGTGCATATGTGACCCTGACAAACAGGAAACTGTTATACATATCTTAACTGAGTGTCCCGCCTATTGCCTGGAGAGATACGAGATCGAACAGGAATTAGGCGTCGAGGTTACTATTGGGACCTTAAATGCCCTAATAACCAGTAAGAGAACAAAAGCCAGGTTTATTGGGTTTTGTATAAAGTTAGCCAACAAGGCCATTAGGAGGAACAAGTAAACGAACTTATGCTTAGTATTCATATTTGAACATAATATATAACAGTAGCATAACTTTAATAAGATCGTTGAAAATGTCCGAACTAGGATAACTGTCAAACCCAATAAACATTGTACCTGGATGTATGCACAAAAGTGAACAAAAATGTACATAACAAAAGTGTTGAACTAAAAAAGTAAAATAAATAATGATAGAATTTTATATAAACTGTAAGAATTACCTGATGACACGAATAAAATGTAAATAAGGTCTCAGACAATGTCCGAGGAAATTGTAAGGCAGGAGTTTAAAAAAAAAAAACCTAACCTAACCTAACCTAACCTAACCTCAGGTATTCCTGTGCGCGTTCCGCGAACCCGAGTCCTGTTTGGTAGTAGTAATTTCAGATTTTTCAGTCGAAAAACACGTTTTTCGGCAAAAACACAAAATTTTTGCACTAGATAAATTCCAATAACCCTATAGATCGCTAGCCCGCGCCGAGACGCGTCTTCTGACACCTCGCACGTGCGTCTGGCGAACATAGAACTTCAAAAAATTCTTACATCAAGTTAATTTAAATACCTACGAAATCTACCTTAGGTGGACCGCAATTTCATAGTAATATCATCAAACCCCTATAACTTTGCATCCCGGTGACGCAATCTGAAGCTGTTTTCAGCTATTTTGATTATTAATAGGCTCCGTCCTACTATCTGACTAATAATTTTTGACAAAAACGGGAAGAGTTTTTCATTCTGGGACTTTGAATTTTTTCATCCAAATTTCAACCCTTTATTAATTTTTATCTCAAAATTTTTCCTCTAAATCGTTTTTTCTAATAGTTACAATAGATACTTACCTGCCTTACCTGTATTCCTGTGCGCGTTCCGCGAACCCGAGTCCTGTTTGGTAGTAGTAATTTCAGATTTTTCAGTCGAAAAACACGTTTTTCGGCAAAAACACAAAATTTTTGCACTAGATAAATTCCAATAACCCTATAGATCGCTAGCCCGCGCCGAGACGCGTCTTCTGACACCTCGCACGTGCGTCTGGCGAACATAGAACTTCAAAAAATTCTTACATCAAGTTAATTTAAATACCTACGAAATCTACCTTAGGTGGACCGCAATTTCATAGTAATATCATCAAACCCCTATAACTTTGCATCCCGGTGACGCAATCTGAAGCTGTTTTCAGCTATTTTGATTATTAATAGGCTCCGTCCTACTATCTGACTAATAATTTTTGACAAAAACGGGAAGAGTTTTTCATTCTGGGACTTTGAATTTTTTCATCCAAATTTCAACCCTTTATTAATTTTTATCTCAAAATTTTTCCTCTAAATCGTTTTTTCTAATAGTTACAATAGATACTTACCTGCCTTACCTGTATTCCTGTGCGCGTTCCGCGAACCCGAGTCCTGTTTGGTAGTAGTAATTTCAGATTTTTCAGTCGAAAAACACGTTTTTCGGCAAAAACACAAAATTTTTGCACTAGATAAATTCCAATAACCCTATAGATCGCTAGCCCGCGCCGAGACGCGTCTTCTGACACCTCGCACGTGCGTCTGGCGAACATAGAACTTCAAAAAACCACCCTTTTGTCACTGGGCAGGTAAACTTCTCAGTTTTGGAAAAATAATATTTTCAAAATTTTAGCGTTTATAGTCATTCTCGAGTCCCATAACGTGAGTTTTTAACATCGTACCTTAGTTTACTGACCTTACGGTCTTCCGGCCGTTCGACGATTATTGTATATTATTTTATTTAAACTTTTTACTACTTCTGTGATTATCCCCCCCTTTACAGGGACACAGAAGTAGGTTTCGGATCCTCTGACTGGTCTTTACATGAACTTGACCTTCACAAAAAACACCACGATGTTTCGTACCCCGGCCAAAAAAGACGCGAGCCCTCAGAGCTCTAGAGGCTCGCCACGATCTGCGGAAAAGGCCGGCCCATCGCATGCCAGTGTGAGGCGTAGCATCGGTGAATGGGAGGCTGGAAAAGCCGAGCCCCTGGCCAACTCCCCAGTCCACCCAAAGAATGACGCCACGAAAACTGCTCCTAGCACTCAGGAGACGCGCCGAGAAGCGCCAGACACCGCTAGACCGCCAAAGAAACCTGAGTCCGGGTACCCCAATCTCACAGCGGAGGCGAGAGCTTGCCTAAGTAAAGCAAAGCTTCACTTGGGCAACTCTCGCAACCTTAAGACTGAGATCAAGGAGGAGGTACTCAAGGCCATAAACAGGCTCTACGAGCTGGTAAAGGAGTCAGAGCGGAGCAAGGTCCCAATCACACCGGCACCTGCGGTCATAGCTGCAGCCACATCGACAGCCGCGCCGCTGAGGCTGACCACGGATGAGCCGATGGAGCTGATGCAGAGCCTTGTAGAAGGCCTCAAACATCACAAACAGGCATTGCAGGAGTGCCAACACCACACCCAGGCTCTGTCGGATCATCTCCAGCAGGCCCCTCGCTACGTTGCAGGCCAAGGTCCAACCTTCGCGGAGATGGCCGCCGTCGTACCGAAGCAGAACATCCAACAGCCTCTTCACTCGGTGGTCGTTTCATCCGTAAATGATCAGGATACCGGTGAAGAGGTTGTTGAGAAGCTCAGGACGGCGGTTGATGCCAGGAATGAGGGGACCCAAGTGGAACGGCTGCGCAAAGTGAGGGACCAAAAAGTTGTGGTCGGTTTCAGGACCAGGGAAGAGCTTAATAAAGTTACGGAGCGGATTAGAAAGACGGGTGGTCTGGTGGTAGAAGAGGTTAAGAACAAGGATCCGCTTGTCATTATTAAAGATGTCCTCTCCTGCCACACCGATGTGGAAGTTACCCAGGCCCTGCAGCGACAAAACACCCATCTGATCGGGGACATAACTGCGGAAGACGTAAGGATGGGGGTGAAATACCGTCGTAAGACGAGGAACCCCCACATGTGCCACGTCATCCTGCAGGTGTCCCCTTCAGTATGGCAGAGGCTGACGATGGCGGGTCGCGTGCACATCGACCTACAGCGAGTGCGAGTGCAGGATCAGTCCCCACTGGTGCAGTGCACTCGCTGTCTGCGATACGGCCACAGCCGAAAACTGTGCACGCAGCCTGCCGACCTCTGCACGCACTGTGGTGAGCCTCACATGAGGGCGGACTGCCCGTCACGGCTGGCGGCAGAGACGCCGAAGTGCCATAACTGCCTGTTGGCCAAGGCAGAGAAGATTGACCACAATGCCTTCGATAACAAGTGCCCCATGCGCCTAAAATGGGATGCATTAGCACGCCTATCGGTGGCGTATTGCTAAAGTGCAGCCAGTTTTTACCGGAATTAAGACTCGAACAGGACACAACGGTACTTCCTACAAAATTAATTTCCAAAAATATATAATCACATTAGGTATTAAAATCGTAAACATTTTCATCAAAAAACTAGCAAATTGGAGCCAACTTCATGAGAAATTGGCCCAATTAAAAGTCAACCCAAAATTAAACTCATTAAGCTCATTACAAATAGACACTGTCCAACAGAAAATAAATTTTGAAATTAATTTAAACTTTAAAAATAGTTCAGATAAAATAGGCAAAATTAGCGACAAAATTAATTTACCGTTGTGGCCAAACGAGCTCGCTGAAGCGAAAAAGGAGGCTAAAGGAGACATCTTGGTAAACAGCATTTCGAACGCTGCGCCAGTGCGGAGTATACAGATAAAATTGATACTAAGTTATTTTAAGGAAAAGTACATTAAGCTAAAAAGAAACAAATATAGAATAAATATAAAAAGTAGAGTAAGAAATAATGTCTTTATGATATATTGCATATATATTAGGATAGACATATTATAATATAGTACATATAAAAAAGACAAATAATATAATAGGTAATAGCACAAGTAGATAAAATAGAAAACACAAAAATAGTAAATATATAAAGAAGATTTTAAGAATGTAGGATGTCAACTTAAACAACTGGGTACGAAAATATAGAGAGTAAAACGACTTAAATTAAATAACCGTCAAAAAAAGGTCTCTGATCATGTCAGAGGGACACTGAGCAAGGGCAGGAGTGTGGTTTTAGCCGGTAAGAGTCCGGCACTGCCCAGACTGGCTCATAAGTGAGGCAGTCTGGGCGTCCATGAGGATTTCCCACTCCTGCCATATAAAAAAAAAAAAAAAAAAAAAAAAAAAAAAAAAAAAAAAAAAAAAAAAAACCTAACCTAACCTAACCTAACCTAACCTGAGCGAACCTAACCTGAGCGAACCTAACCTGAGCGAACCTAACCTGAGCGAACCTAACCTGAGCGAACCTAACCTTTTTTTTTTTTTTTTTTTTTTCCGAGGTGGAAAATCCTCATGGATGTCCTCCGCCCTGGGGTGGGCGGAGGGGTCTGTCAGACTCTTACTGACTAAAAACCACCCCGGTGTTCCGACTCACACCTACGCCGGGGGTCGCGGGAACGTAAGAATCTTCCGCAACCCCCGACTGGTGCCGGCCCGCCACTGCGGGCCTCCTCGGGTCAGGGGGGGGAGTGAGGTGTTTGACTCCCCCCGTGACGTCTAAGAGGGGCGCGCGTGGAACACTACGCGCCGCCACCTCGGGTCCTGATGTGTGGGGGGCGACGGACGTCCCCGAGTCCGTCACCCCTGGACCCATTTAGGGGGGCTGGAAGAGGGCGTTATCCGCCCTCCGCCGACGCCCGGTGCGCCTGCTGCGGGCCGGGTGAGTGGACGAGATCTCCCTCTCCCTTTCCGCAGCCTCCTTCTGCGAGACGACCGTCTCGCAGTAGGAAACCACCGCGTCCCAGGACTCCCCGCTGCCGACCATGGCATTCACCACAGCCGACAGCGACAAGTCACTGCCTACTTCTGAGATGAGGGCACGGCGTGGCTCCTCCCAAGCGGCACACTCTGCCAGCGTATGCCGCGCCGTGTCCTCCCGGCAGTCGACGCAGTGGTGACACCGGGCGTCCGGCTCCCTGTTAATGCGACACAGGTACTTCCCGAAGCAACCATGCCCCGAGAGCACCTGCGTCACCCGAAACGACAGGGAGCCGTGCCTCCTCCCGAGCCAGCGCTCGAGCACCGGCCGGACCGCCTCGATGATGTCGAGGCCGGCGGTAGGGCGTGAAAGCCTTTCCCGCCATTCCGCCACCAGGACCTCGCGAAGCTGAGACCGATGCAGCTCTATGTGTCGCTGCATCGGTTGCTCACCCCGCGCCCTCGCTTCCTCGCGCCACCGATACGATGACGCGAGTACTTTCGCCTCGAGGTCCCAGGGCGGGGATCGGGAAAAAAAAAAAAAAAAAAAAAAGTTATAAAAGTAAAACCCAACTACGACGGGTTTATAATGGTGCCGATTCTCGTGTACACCGAACTAAAATATCACTAAAATTCCTTGCTTTTTGTTATGAATCTTGGAGCTATTCTACCAAATAAATTCTCCATAAATTAATTTGACACAACTAAAATCGAATTTGACAATCGCGCCTCCACAAAATTCCTTACTTTTTGTTATGTATCTTGGAGCTATTCTACCAAATAAATTCTCCAAAAATTAATTTGACGCAACTAAAATCGAATTTGACAATCGCGCCTCCACAAAATTCCTTACTTTTTGTTATGAATCTTGGAGCTATTCTACCAAATAAATTCTCCAAAAATTAATTTGACGCAACTAAAATCGAATTTAAAAATCGCGCCTCAACTTGGTACTTAAAAAAAATTCACACAAATTTTTTTAGAGCCAGAGCCGCGCTATTACTGCTATCTCGACGTGTTTTTTATGGAATTTTTCACTTTTTGTATGAAAAATAAGGAAAAAACAAAAAAATATATAAGTATCAACATGTTGAGAAGTAGTGGTTTAATGTAAAGGGGGTCGAAATTTTCATTATTTTTGCGATAGGCCGCACCATTTCCGAGATATAAGCAAAAGAAAATAAAAAAAAGATACTTACGGTATTGTGTTGGTTTGAATTTTAGTTCATGACATCTAATTTTATTCCACACGTTTTTAATCGCGATTAAAAATAGTCAGATTTATTTAGAGAGTTAAAGGCAAAATTTTAGGTTAAATCATCAAATTCAGAATAACATTTTCATTAAATTAATAACTCCGTGCCATCTTAGTGCTGTTTAACTAAAATATAGTTAAGTTGTGGCACTATAGTCTATTTCAGAATAGGAAATCGTTTGGCAGGAATAAAATAAATTTTAGTGATTTATAATCTAGTTTAGACAACTTTGTGACAAGAGAATCGGCAACAATATCTATATTATTGAAATGTGCTAATTAAGCCCTTTCATTTGATAGCCAACATGGAATTAATAAAAAAAAATTTTTTTAGTCATGACTTTATGGCACCTACATGTCGCCATTTTAAATTTAATGTGACGTCAAATAAATCGTCTTATAACCAGCAGACGATCAAGACGCTTCCAACGATACCTTATTTGTCAAATTGTGATGAGTCGTTTAGAAGATACGACGGAACAGATGAACATACATACGTACCGGTCAAAATCATAACCCTCCTTTTTGCTTCGCCGTAGTCGGGTAACAAGATACTCCTCGACATCGAGAAGTTTCTAGCGCGAAAAAGTGAAAAGAGTATAAGGCGTGTGTTGTAATGTAAATATTTGTTACCTACAATATTACAGAATAAATATAAAGTAAACATTTCAAACATTAAAAACAAAGTTCTTACCGATAAGCTTCTCTTGCGCATTTCAAATTATCGGCCAAACTTTTATTTTTATTTTGACGGCACCATATGTTTTATTTCTATTTTTGCCCATTATTATGAACTTTGTCTGAAAATAATTAATTGAATTTAAGTTGGAGATTACTTTAAATAAACAATAAAATAATAAAAAAACAACAGACTATAGTTACGTATGTTCATTTTCATTCACATTAGAGTAAGTACTTATCAGAAGAAACCACATATACAAGGTGCAGTTTTGAACCTGCAAAACATTTCAGGAGGTTGTTATGAGACTCGTAAATAATCATATAACAATACGATACCAAGTCAATAATCAATAATACTTTTTATTTTCGATTTTTCAATTTTATTGTTTTTCAGAATAACTCTCTTAATAACCCTCTTCAAAAAAACAGAATCACCCATTGCGATGTATCGCGCGTCATGTCACTGTGTGCGTGAATGCGATGACCAGTGACGTCAGCCTGTACGAGTCTCCGCCCACATTTCTATGAAACGAACGCGGGCACGTACGTTGAACTAAAATAAAGGTCGTTGCTATGGTTACGGGGAGCCCCTGCGATGCTCGTCATACCGAAAATCTGTTACTGGGCATCGAAGGTTCGCTCCGCGATCTGTACAAGTTGTTGTAGCTACAGCAACTTATAGCAAATAATTTTACCTTAGATGTAGTTCGAATTTGAAAATCACAATGTACCTACTCGTACATTATTGTTTTAAATTTCGCTAAATAATAACTCATTTTTCAGCATCATTACAATGCGAAAATCTTCATCATCTGCCGAGCCTGTTCCCAACTATGTTAGGGTCGGCTTTCAGTTTAACTGTATGTAGCTCACTACATGGAGTGCCAGTGAATCACGTAGGGCGACTGCCTATCAGACCTCAACAAACCAGTTACTTGATAACACGATACCCATTTGTTAGACTAATTGTCAGACTTTCTGGCTTTTGACTACCCGTACCAACGACCATACGGCAGGGCTCTAAGGTCGTTGACCCGTACCGACCCGTGTGGTACCTAACGACCGTCCGAGAGCTACAAATCAATTCGAACCAAAGGCTTTAATTAAGTGCTTACCGAAACACGGGATTTCAATGATGTCCTAGATAAATTTAAAAAGTACTTACATCATTATGAATTAAAAAAATAACACAATGGTACTTGCTCAGTTGCGAACCCGCAACCTCATGCATGAGAGGAGAAAGCCTTAACCACTGGGCTATTACGATAAATAATAATAGTACGAAGTAGATACAACTGCGCCAAAAAAACTTCACGTTGGCGTCGTTAGTTACCTATCAGCTGATGAATAAAATGATATGCGGGGATAAATAAACCTTACATAGCACGTAAGCAGTTCCTGTTGCACAATTGTGAAGCAACTATCGCAAGCGCGTGCGCGGGATTTAGGTAGGCACCTAATAATAATAATAAGGCATGTAGGTACTCGGCGCAGTCGGCGCGCTCTGTAGGTAAATTCAGCCCCAAGGACGGTTTTCGTTTTTATTTGTAGATTAAATTGGTTGATTTAAGATTTTCCTTCCTACTTTTTAACGGGCTGAGGACCGACAGAAATACATCAAGATAATTTGTGCTAGTTAAGTAGGTAGGTACCCATGTGTTACCATTTTGTCGGATAGGTATTTTTGGCGTACCTAGTTAAAAATTTAAAATCAACTTATTTACACTAATCAAGTTGATTTAGCTAACATCGTATTTAAAAATTATTGTCTATGTACAAATAAATAAATAAATTACCTACTTATGTTACCTGGAGATATTGTTCAAAGTTTCCACCGTCACACTCCAGGCACAGTCTAGCACGACGTTGCTGATTTTCCTTCAGCTTACGTAACTCAAACACATTCGTTTTTATTGTGTCGAAAGCACTGATCACTTTTGCACGTAGTTGGGTTTTTCGTCTGTGTACACGAATCTTTTACCCAGCGTTCGTTATGAACATTGTAGACGCCAACTCGAGTAAATAAACACTCGTCAGTCCACAGGATGTTGGCGTCTTGGTGTTCCAGCAACCAGCGTCAAAATGTAACTCGCGCGGCGTTATCACTTTGGTGGAGATTCTGTACCTTGCGGTAATGAAAAGGATGCTGCATTTCTTTGTGCAGTAGCCGCCACACTGTGGAGTGGTGCACTCTAAACCGTCGACCAGCCTCCCACGTGCTTGCCCGTGGCTCTCGCCGGAAGAATTCCAGGATATCTTCCTGCAAGGCGACAGGCAGGCCTTCGTTGCCGCGACCTTCAGCATGCTGGGGAACGTCGAACTGCCGATGATCGCGCAGTCTCTGCGTAGCAGCCAGTATTACCCTGTGTGAGGGACGTTGCCGATTGGGGAATAACTCCGCGAACATTTCGATGGCTCGAGATACATTGTCTCCACTGATGGCATACTCGCGGACCATCTCCACCAACTCTACATTGGAGTATTGGTCCGTCATCTTTACAACTAGGTAGTAGGTACCTATCGCGACCGTTAATCGAAGGCGCACTTGAGGGGCGGAATTTGCAAGCGTATGCACATACCGGCGTCATCAATGACACTAATAAATTGACCCGATTTATGCGGTTGCGATGGCCGCGGGGGCGTGGCGGGGGAGAGGGAGCGGGCGGTGGTTGGTGCTTTGGATTTATGAAAGAAATGTCGGTTCATCGGTTGCGTTTGTTTGTGTGTGTGAAAGCGCAGTTTAAGGACACGTACAGATTGGCCGCGTTTTAAAAAAGGGAGTTCACACTTACCGATTTCCGTAAATAAGAATAAAATGAAAAAAAAATACCTGCCCGTTTTATTGTTGATTCGGGTCGAGAATCACTAACATAATTACCTCCTAAAATGTTTTGCAGATCCAAAACTGCACCTTGTATATTACATATATTTAAAATGCAATCATATAATAATTAATTTAAAATAAAAAAACTCACGTATCGTATGTGTTGGTTGCACTATATTTTTGGCGATTTGGCGAGATTACGCGGCGCACACAGGCGCACGACGCGATGTCAGCAAGCGATACGACCTCCCTCTGAAACACTGAAAGCGCTCGGCGCGGACCACAGAGTACATTCTAATATACTGACAGCGCGGACTAAAGCTAAAGTCCGCGCGTCCCGAGATTTATATTGATTTTTAGCATTGCATACAACAATTATTTAAAAATATTGTTTTACTTTAAAAACGTCAAATTTTTTTTTTCAATCAAGGTAACATACTGACCCTTGTTATTAAATACTTTTTGTTTAAATTTGGAATCTATGTTCATAGATAAAACATATAATTTCGGACGAAAAATTCTCAATATCGATCTGTTTTACGGAATTATTTTTGGTGTATTATTGAATTAAACATAAATAAAAAACTTTTTTACAAAAAATTAAACCGACGAAAGAAGAACTGAAAAGCGAAAAATAAATAACTTTAATTTCGGAAGTCGGTGTCTTCGCTTTTCAATTTTCGTTTTTTGCCACCGACTTCCGAAATTAAAGTTATTTATTTTTACCGACTTCAAAAAAGGAGGAGGTACTATGTTCGGGATGATTGTTTTTTTTTTTTTTTTTTTTTTTTTTTTTTTTTTTTTATGTATGTTCACCGATTACTCCGCCGTTTGTGAACCGATTTAAAAAATTCTTTTTTTGTTCAAAAGCTTATACTTTTGAGGTGGTCCCATTGTCACCAAGTCAGGATCTGATGATGGGATCCTAGAGAAATCGAGGGGAACTTTCAAAAATCGTAAGGGCAACTAGTGCATTCCTTAATTTATTCATTAAGTATTTTACAGCACTACAATTTTATGAAGGCCTGGAGTCGATCTGATGATGGAGCCGAAAGACAGTCAAGGGAACTCCTCAATGGTTTACAGCAGATACCTCGTGTTTGGGCTTGATTAATTTGTATTGATAAAAACTTTACACTTTGATGGGTTCTGACTGTCGTTAGGGGTCTGATGATGAAGACGAAAGACAGTCGAGGGAACTCCTCAGTGGTTTACAGCAGATATCTTGTGTTTGGGCTTGATTAATTTGTATTGATAAGAACCTTACACTTGGATGGGTTGTGAGTGTCGTTAAGGGTCTGATGATGAAGACGAAGGACGATTAACGGAACTCCTCAACGGTTCACAGTAATTACCTTGTGTTTGGACTTAATTCATTTATATTGATAAGAACTTTGCAACCATATAGGTTGTAAGTGACATTACAGATCTGATTATGGTCACCTTATAATATGATGATGAGGGGAACTATACAGTGTAAGCAAATGTATAGTGTTCACCCTTATATTCTTGAGAAGGCACGGGAGTCTCATTAGCCAGCCGGTTTCGTATAACATCTAAACGATACTTGCGCTGTTCAGACGACTCGCCACTTAATCGTTTTTGAATAAGATTGAGTCGGCAGATCTTATCATTTGGCGACTCCTGTGAGAAATGAGAATGCATGTAATTTCTCATCTGAGATAACCTAGCATGACAAGCTAACGGTGATTCTTGGGAACCGGACATAGCACTCCGTTTGCGATTCTTAGATAGGCGTTCTTTTTCAGCAGTATTAGTCTCTTTAATTCTGTTTTTCTTCATGCGGGTGGCTCCTTTAGTTGGTCTACCCATGATTACAAAAATCAAATTACACAAAAAATGGAAAAATAATAAAACTTTAAAAAAAAAATTGACCGACTTAAAAAAAAACAAAACAAAAAAGGACTACTGTACTAAAAACCAAAAGACAAAAAGTACTTCTTTAATAATAAGAGAAAAATTAAAAAATAACTTTAATTTCGGAAGTCGGTGGCCAAAAACTAAAATTAAAAGCAAAGACACCGACTTCCGAAATTAAAGTTATTTTTTAATTTTTCTCTTATTATTAAAGAAGTACTTTTTGTCTTTTGGTTTTTAGTACAGTAGTCCTTTTTTGTTTTGTTTTTTTTTAAGTCGGTCAATTTTTTTTTTAAAGTTTTATTATTCGCTTTTCAGTTCTTCTTTCGTCGGTTTAATTTTTTGTAAAAAAGTTTTTTATTTTTCGCTTTTGAGTTACCATCCACTCCAGAGTACTCCAGGGGGTTACTCCAGGTTAAAGACCTGGAGTTGATGATGAGTGGTTGTGTCATCAGAACTATGTATGAGCGCGAAATTTCAACAGAATCGGTTCACAGTTGAAAATTCAGTTGGTGAAAAATCAATCAACCCCATTTTTTCTACCTTTAGGGGTGGATTATAGTTTCCAATTTTAAATGGGACCAACTTCGAGGTATACCCTTCCCAATGAAAAAAGAATTTTTCAAATCGGACTACTCACTAAAAAGTTATGCGTGGTCATACATAAAAAAAATAAAAAAAACATACGTGTCGACTTGAGAACCTCCTCCTTTTTTTTTCGTCGGTTAAAAATTGGCATATGCATTCCCAAGTTCAAGAGACAGTTGTACCATGGACAAGTATCTCTAAGTAGTCTGTGCACGGACATTTTTATAAATGATTAAATTACTATATCTTCGATGTAATAAAGCATCAAAAGTCGCCCAAAAGTTAAATTTTATGAAACATCCTTTGCAAAGACAAGGTTTTTACTGACTTGTCTAGACAAATTGAAATATCTATTACCAACATTCCCAAGAGAAATAATCAAACTTTACTGGGCATATTTTTTTTTTAATTTTGGGTCTAACTAAACCATAATCATACGTCATAACTCGAGTAAAACGCTCAAATTCAAGAAAAATTGTGATAGCGCTCTTAAATACAAGATGTTGGTAATATTTTGTTCCAAGCGTCGCCGTCGTCGCGTCGGGGGACGGCTAAGTTTTATATACCTAATACCTGTTTATTTTATATCATATTTTGCTTACTAACATACGAACCTAGTTTCATTCATTATCTACCCACCTAGTTTATATACTACTTAGCCGTCCCCCGACGCGACGACGGCGACGCTTGGAACAAAATATTACCAACATCTTGTATAAAACTTTAAGGGATTGACATGTTTAAGTTTTTTTTTTCTTTTTATAGTGTTTTGTTTGTGTCGGCGGTTTTTTAAATTTAAATTTAAGTTTTTTAATTTTGTGAGTTTTTAAAGTAATCCTCCTCCGTGCCTTGGAAAGCACGTTAAGCCGTTGGTCCCGGCTGTCATTTGTGGATCTTTGACAGTCGTTACGGGTCGTCAGAAGCCCGAAAGTCTGACAACCAGTCTTACCAAGGGGTATCGTATTACTCAGTTACTGGGTTGTGGAAGTCAGATAGGCAGTCGCTCCATGTAAAATACTGGTATTCAGCTGCATCCGGTTTGACTGGAAGCCGACCCCAACATAGTTGGGAAAAGGCTAGGCAGATGATGAGTTTTTAAAGTAATGGTGGTGTTTTCTTTTGGTGGTGGTGGTGGTCGCCAAGTGTACCTGCAGGCTAATCTGGTGAGATCTTTCCATATTACAGTGACTTGCTCCTCTCTGCAAAATACACGCCATAATTCCGTCATTTTAAGTCACTACAGGTTTAATTGGCTAAATAATGTACCCAACTTTAAGATATAATGCGTAGGTGATTGTGTTCCAAAATCGTTATTGAGTTCAAGTGACCTTTTTTTTTTGTGAGTGGTCAGTGATGCTCTTATTGTCTTGGGCACGCATACCTAACGGCTTTGGAAACAAAATTGCGCAGCCCCTATATCCCTCGCCAGATGTGGGCGCCCGCGCCGATCCTTAGGCCGCATAGCAATTGGTATTTTAACTTTTAAGATACTCACTATTTGGGTATATTATAGAATGCCACAACGGGGCATCTCAACAAAGCTGACAGTGAAAGTGTAAACTGTAGATTGTGTAGAATATGACATACCTACTTTGATTTTCATTCACTCAAACTGCTGTCTGCAGGTGCATGCAATCCTTGAAAAGGGCTTATTACTCGAGCTAATTTAAAACAAATATGACGGATGGCTACCAAGTTTTAACGCTTTTTAAATTTACTCTATCCTGGGCGCTATTTTCAATTACAAGAAAGGGGTCGCAACAAAAAGCTGATGCTGCAATGTTATTGGTTGATCAGCATGGGTAAGCGTTACATAGTGGCCGAACGCTGCAGGCGTGAATAGACCTTGCGGTGCGCGCCCGCCATAGTACTATCGCGGAAAGCCAGCAAAGGCGCATGGACGCTATTATAGAACTTGGGCGGTAACAGAGGTGGTCATCTTGTGCGCGGGATTTTGTTTTAAAAGTAGTTGGTTATGAGTGTCGGCGATGTAATTATGAACAGAAAAGAAGAATTCGGGTGACGCGGGTCGGGATTTTTGTCGGGGTCTTATTAATTACTTGAGCTGAATAGTGCGCTTTTAACTCCGAACTATATTATTTGCAATCGCATCAACCTGAGGTGAGCAGCGGCGAGCTACAGATTGAACTTGTACGGCGACGGAGCTGGACATAAACAACGAGGATCGGGCCGATCGCGATCTGAACAGTGCTGCTGAAAACGCATCAGAACTAAGAAGAAAAGAATCGAGAAAGCAGTTTAACCCCCCCAAAAGATTCACCGGTGAAGCTGGACTTGAACCATCCTGACAGAGAGAGTCATCATGAGAGACTTGATTAACCACGCTAGGAATAAACCAAGACAAAAGTAAATGCACGAAATCTTAGAAGTAAAAACTGCTACGAAACACATCAAGAAACACAGGACGTGCTATCTCGCACATGTTCACAGACGCGGCAAACCACACCTTTTATATGCAGCAATGCAGTACTAGGCCAAATCCAAGAGAGTAGGCTGACCGATTTACGCATGGAACGACAACCTAAGACAGGCCATGGCGTGCTTCAACAAGGAAATCAACTTCTGGATGGACATGGCTGAAGACCGATACAAGATCACGAAAGCAGCAAGCGAGATATACAAGAAACCTGAAACGGACAGCAGCGAGTCCTTGAACAAAGACTCAGAAAACAGCAAAGTGTAACACAGCACAGCAGGGAGATAGAAAAGAGCCGAGAACGAAGCATATCTCCGCCAATGGATTCAACGGTGAAAATGGAACGCAGCCAACTGGCGGCGTCGTCGTAAAAAGATGCCCATCCTTAGATAAATATTACCCGTCTCTCCACTAGTCCATTGCTTACTCAAGGATGCATATCCGGTAGGCTCGCAAATCCTTCCATATCCCGACGGTCACGGTCTATTCCCTACCATTACCCGCGCCCCCCGGTCTACTCTTTGATATGTAATGGCTTCTGTAACCCCATGAACCATGAGGCTCCAGGGGCTAGTGCAAATCCTGGGGTTCATTCGATTTATCGAGTCTGGTTAAGCCACGCTGGGGTCGGTGCATTTCATTCATTCATTCATTCATACTCGTAAGTTTTATTTCCTGCTTTTTAAACTTGAGATACTTTTAAAAAATTTGATTTGTTTTATTTCCTGTTTTTTAAACTTTATAAGTACAAGCTTTTAAAATTTAAGTTTTATTTCCTGCTTTTTAAACTTTTTACACTTTAGGGAGTTATTACCCTATTATTGATAATAAATATAAGTGTAGTAGAAGTAATAACAATATAAAGTGGTTTAATCCGACTTGATAGATTTTCGTGAGTATTAGTGACGGTTTTTTTTAAGGTGGTAGGTAAGTTTATCATTCCACGGCATTAAAATGGATAATTTCAAATCAATTGAACGAGTGAAATTCAATAAAAGCTCTTTCCTACTCCATCATTAGACCCATTCACGATCTATCTATAACCTATTTATTGAGACCATTCCAATGAGCCCAAAAACATGATACCGGGGCTGTAAGTTAGTGAGGGTGTTGGGTATCCTGCGAATTCCAGGTGTTGCTGCAGCATCAGTTCATGGTTACTATGTTCTTCTAATATCATTGAAGTAACAGAATACTAAATTTCGAATCGATCAGACCTGTGGAAGATGCACACATCCATTCATCAACTAGAAAACAGCTGATAATCTTCAAACGGCTGAACCGATTTTCTTGAATTGCAGCTAAGAACACTCTCGATCAAGACACCTTTCATACAAAAAAATAATAATCAAAATCGGTTCAGCCGTTTGGGAGCTACGATGAAACAGACAGACACACAGATACACAGATACACACGTTAAACTTATAACACCCCTCTGTTTCCGTCGGGGGTTAAAAATAAAAGATAGGATCTCAGACCAACAAAATAATAAAGACGGAGCATTACGAACATCAAAAGTGAAGCCACCTTTTTATTTATGTGTGTGTAAAAAGGGTTGTCATTTGTTAAAGTTTTTCCCTATAATTTGGGGAATAATATTTTGGGTAGGATAATATTGTACGAGTAAGATATTGTTGAGTATGGTATTGTACCTCAATTTTTAGGAAGGATTCCGAAACAAAACCATTCTTTTTTACATCGCAAAATAAAATAAAATAACAATTAAGTACAAAGTGCATTTACATACAGCCCTATCGTCAATGGCTACATGACTACATGAGGCAAGTCTGGTAAGTCCTACAAAAAAAATTACACGAGTAATGGCAGCTTTTGATTAAAACCTTAGGAAGATAAATGAAGAATTAGGACATACTTGAACAAACGTACAGCCAGAATCAAAGAGAATTAAACCACTTGAGAGCTGATAGACCGATTTCATCTAGGCCACGTCTAGGCACAAGACTCACTACCACAGAACATTAGTACTCAAGAGCTCACTACTGCGGGCCGGGAGACGAAGAAATTACAAAGGTTGTGATTGGCCGATGCAACAATGTTAGGACGGAAGTTCCAAACACAGTGATGTACAAGTCAGTTTTGCAACAATAATATCGATATCGATAATAACGACGTCTACAATCCTAATTGAACAATAAATTATTTAAATTTGAATTTCACTTAAGAGAATTTATTGTTCTATCCGACAGGGATTGACATTGCTATTACTTATTTTTAATCTGCTGTGAAATGCCTTAAACAAAAAACGCTATATATACTTGGAAACCAATTTTCCCAGTGAACTGCATTAATCCACTTTTCTTTCAGTTACGGAACATTTTAAAATCTAAAATGTTAACATTAAGTACTAAATTTTGCTTTGTTACCATTAGGAAACATTGTTATTTTTATCGATTTAGATAGACTTTATTTTGAAGTTGTCACAACACTCTATAGTATAAGTGCAGATAGAAAAGGACAGACTTGTTGTAATACCCTAGTGAGAGAAAGGGACTTTTCGAAAAACATCAACGCGGTGTACATTTTTGTACCATTTTACGTAAACAACCATTTTAGCTTGAGCCCTGCAATTATTCTTAATAAAATATTTATTTTATTTACCGATGAAAAATAATGCTACCTTTTTATAGCTGGATGTTCTAGAGGATTTCCCACGCCATTTAATTGAACAGGAACTCATGATTGTTTTTATTTATGCAGAAATGTTTTAAAGGTATCAAAATACCCGGGTGTGCAGAGATCCAATAACTGGTCAAAACTAAAATGGCCACTCGTATTTCCATCTAGTATCAGTGCTATTCAACATATATGTCATGAGCCTGACCGTGCGTTTGCACTGGCGAAACATTCGAGACAAAACATGTTTAAATCTCTAGTTCCTGTCAAAAATTGTATGGAACATTGACAGGAACTAGAGATTTAAACATGTTTTGTCTCGAATGTTTCGCCAGTGCAAACGCACGGTAACCGTGTGTTTGCACTACCGTGCGTTTGCACTGGCGAAACATTCAAGACAAAACATGTTGAAATCTCTACTTTCTGTCAAAGTTCCGTACAATTTTTGACAGGAACTAGAGATTTCAACATGTTTTGTCTTGAATGTTTCGCCAGTGCAAACGCACGGCTAGCGAAACATTACAACAAAACATGTTTAAATCTCTAGTTCCTGTCAAAAATTGTATGGAACATTGACAGAAAATAGAGATTTCAACATGTTTTATCGTAAATGTTTCGCTAGTGCAAACGCACGGTAAGTCAAACACACAGGCTCACGCACACACCTACACAAAAACTATGCTCATCGCTCCTAGTTCGTCACGAGTCGTCGTCTAGTAAACTTCAATAAAAAAAATAGAATTATGCCTTCTTGTGTAAACTTGTAAAAACAATAGCAAATCACATAAAAACTCTCACGGAATCACTTTTCACATGGAAGTACTTCAAATAACATCGTTTCCTAATTTAGTTAACTATGAATTTTAGGTTACTTGGAACAAAAACCTGAACGAATGAACTAGGGCTGAGGCGTATTTATCGTAACAGATAGAAATAACAGATATTTAAAAATCACAAATAGCAATTGCTCCTACCGATATAAAACATCTGTTACCTAAAATAACAGCCTGTTATTTTAGGAACAGGCCCTCAAGAACTGTGACCGCGCGACTGTTACTGTACTGACCTGTTCCTGCTACTGCTATTGGCTGTTATTCTGTTCTGTTAATTCAATAGAGCAGTCCCTAAACAGTCTACGGCTGTTACTCACATACACATACTCACACAAAGGAAGGAAGGAATATGTTTACTTCTTACTCTTACTAAAGCGGTTAAACTACGCTAGAAAGAGAAGCACTTAGTATTTATTATCCCTAAAATACAATTGGTGGTCTTAAAAGAACAAACATTTTCGAAAATGTGACTCTTAACTTAGGTCGTGTTACCTGTTACCTGTTACTGATCAGTGATCACAGATCAGTGAGTGAGTGAGTGAGTGAACAATTAAAAAAAAACTAAAAATTTTAATATATTTTTGTGTATGGCAATTTGATTTGCAACCGAGTGCTCACAAGATACATCTGCACGCGGCTCAAATTGGAACTAATCGTAGGCCGCGCCCGCCGCAGCGCCGTCTTGTCGTCTAAGTTTTAGAATTATTTAATAATTCATATTGATGTAAAATTAATTAATTATTGATAGAGTCTGGCAAACGAAAGTTGACCCTGGAAACACGCGCGAAATTTAAAAAAACAAGACTGTTTATCCCTGTACATAGTGCGATAACACATGTTGTAAATTGAAATTTAATTTAATTTAAATAAAATATAATTTCAAGTATCAAAACGTGTTATCACACTTTGCACAGGGATAAACAGTCCTGTTTTATTAAATTTCGCGCGTGTTTCCAGGATCAACTTTCGTTTGCCAGACTCTACAGGGTTACTGGTAACTCGACGTATTCCTTGCAGGACGTCATAGTAGGGTTAAAATGCAACAAATTAAGCCACCAAATGTTCTACCGAAATTCAGTAGTTTTTGAATTAGTTAGAGTTTTAGTTTTTTAATGAAAAATCCCAGATTAAACCATTTGAAACCAATTTAAGAATGATTTACGGCGCGACTGTACTGAAATTTAAGTTATTATCATAGTTGACGCCGTAGCAGACCTTTGTTAATAATTAAAAGTTCAATAATGCCTAAAACTTTGGCAAATATTACTAACAAAACATTTAATTTTTTGTAATTTTTAGCTCTAAAACTCTTAACTAATTCAAAAACTACTGAATTTCGGTAGAACATTTGGTGGCTTAATTTGTTGCATTTTAACCCTACTATGACGTCCTGCAAGGAATACGTCGAGTCTGGTAACCCTGTATACATATTTTATTTTAAATTATAAATTAAGTTCAATAACTATATTATATTTTATTTATTACATTATAAAATAAAGCACGCCACCAGTCGCGCGCAGACTTCTATTGCGCGTACTCTATTGATCGTACCCGAATGCCTTTAACTGTGATTTTACGAATTTTTTGCTAAACCAGACCATTATAAATGTTACATTTTATTGAGGATTGAATTTGCCTTTTTTATTTGTTATTGTTGACTTGCAAAAGCTTTAATTCTGTACGATTTTCTTTGTGATGCAACCAAAAAAATTCTAGTGATCGTCTCTGGACGCCTTTATTAAACAACCAAACTAATTAATTACATAACTCTAGCGTGTATTTGACGCCGCCTCAAAATTTGTTACTTAAATTAGTTTAGGAGCTTAGTTACACTCAAAGGTTTATTTTTCGATTTTCAGTTCTTTTTTCGTCGGTTTAATTTTTTGTAAAAAAGTTTTATTTTATTTTATTTTAGTTAGTTTCTCAGCTTAGTCTAGCTAATTTAAATACTACTGTACCAAATTTTATTTTTTAGATGTTATTTCCGTCGTCCTACGTAATTGCTGAAAACTCAGTTTCACAAAGTTCTGGCTGTACGTTTGTTCAAGTATGTCCTAATTCTTCATTTATCTTCCTAAGGTTTTAATCAAAAGCTGCCATTACTCTTGTAATTTTTTTTGTAGGACTTACCAGACTTGCCTCATGTAGTCATATAGCCATTGACGATAGGGCTGTATGTAAATGCACTTTGTACTTAATTGTTATTTTATTTTATTTTGCGATGTAAAAAAAAAATGGTTTTGTTTCGGAATCCTTCCTAAAAATTGAGGTACAATACCATACTCAACAATATCTTACTCGTACAATATTATCCTACCCAAAATATTATTCCCCAAATTATAGGGAAAAACTTTAACAAATGACAACCCTTTTTACACACACATAAATAAAAAGGTGGCTTCACTTTTGATGTTCGTAATGCTCCGTCTTTCTTATTTTGTTGGTCTGAGTTGCAGGAGCATAGTTTTGTGGCTACACGTTTAATGTATGTAGAGCTCCGACTTTTTTTTTTTTGTTGGTCTGTGTATAGGATATATAAAGAAGTTGCAGTTTTTGAATAAAATAAAACAACATCATCGTAATGTTAGTCTTTATTACAAGACGAACCTATTGCATGTGAATGCAAAATAGTCTCGTGTGCCTTACCGTGCTTACCTATTAATAATATTTGTAACTTTACAATACTTAACAGTTTCGTTCTAGTTAATAAAATCTATGACGTTATCAACTTAACATTTGATTTATTATGCTCTGAGTACGTTACAATGGTGAGCGGTGCCGGCGCCCCGGGCGCTGCGGGCGAGCGGACGGCTGCGGCCTTTAGTGAGCTGGGCCGTGTCGCTGTCGCCCGCCAGCCGGCATTCAGCACGCGCCACAACTGTCGTTAGTTATGATGATTCATAGCATGTAAGGTGCGAAATAACTTGAAGTGCTAGATTTAATCGGCGCCGGTGGTTTGGTTCAAGTTTATTATTACCTTAGTGCAACATTCATATTTAATTAGTCGGTTTTGGAATTAATTCAATATCAAACATCGTTAATCTCTTCACTATGTTACAAAATTATTAGAAGCCCCATTGTCAAAAAAAAGAAAAAATTTCGCAGCCGCCATCTTGTAATTACATTTAGGCCTCACTCGGCTTTAGCACCCTTGAAAACTAGAAAACGACACTCATGACGAAAAATTTGAAAATGTCCGCCGCCATCTTTGATTTTCATTTTTAATTCAAGATCGACTTTACTACCCTCAAAAATTATGAAAACTACATCCCTGACGAATTTTGGCGTCACTTTCGGCTTTAACACCCTCGAAAACTAAGTAAACGACACCCATGACTAAAAATTTTTAAGTTTTCACAATCGCCATCTTATGTAGATTTTCATTTTGACCTCACTATCGGCAGATTTACGCTTTCTTTGCTCCAGAACGTGCCGTGTACTTGGGCCGATGTTTACAATTTTATCCCCTGAGACTTTAATCTTTTCTTTTATTTTATTTTCCGGCGTTCTACCTCTCTCTCTCTTTCTTTCTCTTTGAATTAGAAGAGGACAATCGCAATTATTAACACTTTTTAGCGTGACGCGTTAAAGATCTTCGTTCCAATTATTATAACGACAATAGTGGTTTGAACTAAATAAATTTAAATATTAGTATCAAATATCTTTGGTTTCAACAGTTAACCATTATTAATCATTTTTGACGCTTTTATTGACGTGTTTGGTCATGTTTCCCGAAATTATGATCTAGAATGGAAAATCCGCTCATCATGCAAGATGATGGTTAGCATGATGCGTAAAAACGTACGTGTTCTAGTTCGAGTTCTAGTTTCTGCAGTCATAGGTATTCATCTGATTCGGAATTCTCCGTTTTTTTTTCAATTAATACATCTTAAAGTAGTTATTCAAAATGTGAATAGCAACATTAATGTATGTGCATCACCTATTCTTATTATCTAGAGAAATGTCGATAAGCCCAGCACGCGTAGCATTACTAGTTTACTACCGTAGAAATGAAAGAAAAGATAGACAACAACAAGACAGATTAGTGGAAAGATTTCTACGGCGCGATGTCAAAAATAAATAAAAGAAAATGTCACTTTGTTTATAAGAGGAGCTATGTATATTCATTGTCTGTACTCTACAGATAGAACTGGTCATGCTACATGTGCTGCGTTCTATGTTATTTAATTTTAATTAAGTATATTTTAACATTGAGCTTGTTCTATACATAGTGCATGACGTATGTGGGGGGAGGCACCGGCACGGGCACAATTATAATTATGTCTTATTTACAATTTCTGTACAAGTCGTTCGAGTTCCTATCTATATCTAAAGTACGATCAGACCGTCAGTTAAGTCTACGAGGGGTCGTGACACTAGCGTTTTGCTAATCGATACTATAATACATGAGTTATGTACACGAGCGTTTAGCGGTGCAGGTGTGGGGCGTACGGGGAGAGTGGAGACGTTCACTTGTTCTCCTCCAGCAGCACCAAGTCGTCAGCCACCACATCGGACACGTGCAGGTACACGATCCAGTACATCAGGTTGAAGCACACGAAGCACACCGGAAACACGATGCGCGAGTACTTGTCGATGTCAGACGGCGTCATGCCCAGGAACTTGCCATAGTCCTGCAAGCACACCATCGCCAGTTAAAGTTTTGTTGCATTATTAGTCAAGCGGACAGGTGGCAGACGATGCGGTACGTAGGTACCTTGGTGGGCTGCAGCGCGTGCAACGGCGGCGCGGGCGGGTCCTCGATGGAGCTCTCGAGCGTGCCGCCCTTAGAGTGCGCCTTGGGATCGCGCACCTTGTAGCGCACCTCCTGCAGGTGTCGGCCGCAGCGGTCCATGGAGGGGTGGTGGTGGCGCGGCGGGGGCGGGGGCGCGCCCGCGCTGCCCAGCGAGTGGCGCGGGGGCGGGGGGGCTCCGCGCCCCAGGCTGCCACCTTTGCTCAGCGAGTGCGCGTCCCAAGGCGCGGGCGGCGCGCACTCCGCTGGCATTTTCTTCTCTGACATAATCTTTTGTATCGCCACGAAGCGCTGTTTCCTCATCTGTATTCTCTTGGACATGTACCCCACCGTCGCATACTCTGAAAGCAAACGACCCGGTTAGAGAAGCGGCCGGTGGCGGTCAGGTTATCGGGTCACAGTCTCACAGCACGCACAGACTTACCCAGCAGACTGGTGAATACCATGACGAAGCAGGTGCCGAGATACACGTCGATGGACTTGACGTAAGAGATCTTGGGCAGCGCCGCGTTAGTGGAAGACATGAGCGTGGTCATGGTGAGCACGGTGGTGACGCCCAGCTGCACGCGCGCCGGCGTGGCGTTGCGATTCAGCCAAAACGACACCCACGAAATGATCACGATGAGGCCGGACGGGATGTAGATCTGGATGAGGTAGTAGCCCATCGAGCGCACAAACTGGATCTCGCACGCCAGGCGGGAGTAGTTACCTGCGTGGTCGGTGGTAGAATGCATAACTCGATTAGCACGTGACACAATGAGAGTTTAAAACGTTCAGACTAAACTATGTAAGTCTACTGGTAGAGCACTTTATGAACACGCAATCATAAGTTATTTTATCAAAGTTAAGGAAGTGGTTCGCACCTGTTGTGAGAGAAATCTCCATGGCGCGTTGGCGATGGCCCAACACCTTGAACTGCGGGAGCGACACTTCGTTAGACACGCCCACCGAGTTGGGCCCCTCGTTCCATTTGTACCGGATGTCCCGCATGGTGTAACCGACTGCGGTGCAAAGAGGAGTAAGGCGCGAGGTCGCTCGACGCGGTCGCGTGTCAGACGGATCGCGCGCGGTCCGGCGGTCGTGTCGCGAGGCGCGGGCGCGGGGTCGGGGAGCGGGCGCGGCGGGGCGGGGCGACGCTACTACTGAGCGGTTACCTGTGCTGAGCGTGATGACAGTGGCGCGCTGCCGGTGGCCGAGCACTCGGAACTGCGGCAGCTGCACTTCGCTGCTCATGCCGACACTCGACGCGCCGTCTTTCCAAACGTACAGTATGTCGGTCATCGTGTATCCGACTCCGGGGACATGCCAAACACAAAACGCTATCACTCGCGCCTCGAAGCGACGCGCCGAGCGCGCGGCCCACTGGCGCCGAGGCGAGCCGGGCGACGCGGCGACGGCCCCGCCGCTCGAGTCGACCCGGCCCGATGATAGAAAAATATCCTCGTAACTACCGTGCGCGACTACGTGTATGGTGATGAGTGTATGCGTTGAAGGTGAAGCGCATGCAGTGCAGCCGGGAGTCAGGAGGGGGCATGCGGTGCGTGCGTGAGGCGGGCGGGGGTGCGGGGTGCGGGCGAGTGCGTGGCGCCGTGCCCCGTCGCGCCGGAGCGACGTGTGTCAGGTCCTGCCCGCGCGGGTGCTGTAGGCGGAGGGCGTCGCGGCCGTGCGGTGCGCGCGACACGACGCAAGCCGGGGTGCCGTGCGCGGCGTCATGTGCACACGGCCGGTCGAGGGTTGCTCCGTGATCACAACACACACACACGAACATCGGTGTACATCGTAAGTTACTATTTTTCTATCATCTGTGAGACGGTAGCTTCTGACGGGTGTTTAAATCTGTCAAAATGGCATAATACTCTTAAAAAAGTTTTTGAATAGTTTTAATTCGATTAATCTGGTCGCCGTCGTCTCACCCTACACGAAGAGTTACAAACAAAGTGGTATTAATAAAATACAAATACACAGTTGTCGTAGTACCTACTTAGTGCGTCAAGGCACATCAGACGGTACTCAAACAACTTGCCAACGTGCAGCGTAAGGACGGCAGTAGTAAGGTACGGTTCAGACACGGTGAAGTAAGTCTGGCGCAGAACGGAACAAGGGGGACACTTACAGCTCTCGATCTCGATGTGGCACAGCTGGCGGTCCATTGGGAAGTACTGCAGGTTCATGGGGCAGGAGGCGGTGATGGTGAGCCTGCAACAGACGTGAGTGGGGAGTGTGCGGCGGGGGCGGGGGCGGTCCTCACCGCAAGCTCACCGCACACTCACCGTATGCTGCGCGTGATGGAGCCCGAGTGGTGGATGCGGATGAACTCATTGCTGGTGGTGGCGGTGTGGAAGTACGACTGCTTCTCGTTCACGAAGAATGTGTCGGGCACCCAGATGTTACGGATGAACTCGGAGCCCACGGACAGCGTCTCCACGCCGGCGCGCTTCTTGTACGCGAGCCGGGGGTCCGTCCAAAACTGTCTGAAGTAAAAATCCAACGTGAAGTCCTGAGGGAGAGACATCGCACGTTATAGTATGGGACGGTGCGCTACAGCGGCGGTTGCGAGTGCACGCGTGCTCGCGAGCACACACATTGAATCAAGATCGGTGCAACATATTTTACTGGTAACATACTGTACTAAAAGTAAACACTGTACAACATCGAATACACAAAACAGCAGCAGCGCAACAGAGCGACAAGCTTCAGTTAGTTTACTAAGAGTGAAAAGTGCACGCAGTGTTGTTAGACGTCAGAGTGTGGAGCACATGGATATGTCACAGTAAGATAATGAGAACCAGTTTATAATCTATCGGTACCTATTATTTCCGTTAGATTATAAATTGTGAACACGGTGAAATGGGTTAGGTTAGGTTAGAACTCTGAACTGTGACAAGCCGCTACCTACTTCCAAGTTGCCCGCAACGGGAGGCTATTAGTATTAGCGCAAGGTGCGTTACGTCGCAATCTGATACCAGTTCACAATTTGTCGGTTTCCCAGGGATAGATTATAAACTATCGAAAAATAATGTTGTAAATGGTCTGTTACAGTTCACAATTATTCGACAATTTATAATTTAGCGGAAAAATACCGATAGATTGTAAACGAATGAAGATCATAAAAATTATACGGTGACAGATACACATACACGACGCATTCCGGGCTGCAGATCGCGTACCAGTACCTAGCTAACCATACAGAGCTACAGCTGCGCTGCAACATTCATGAGACGGTAGAGTGCGTTTCATCAAATAGTTCCTATGGCGTAATGTTGGCTCCACTGTTGTAGGACCAATACGAATACGCTACGCTGCTACTGCGCTACCTAATAGGTCCTATTTTTTTATTTAACAGAGAGGCAAACACAAATGCATTACGACAAAGGAATTATTTGATGAAACGCACTCTAGCGTCTGATCGACGTGGTGACGTGTCAGTGCTTGAGGGACGTTCAGTAACGCATCAGTTCTAGCAGAATAATCTATCTTCTCACCTAGGTACAGTAGGTACTCATTCAGGTATTTATTTTATAGCAGAGTTTAATGCCGAAGCAAAGTGATCAGGATCACAATACATTCTCACTGACTTGAGCTCATTTTTCAATAAAATGTGAACGATCATGATAATTTGTGAGTATGTAAATGTATAACAGCACTGAACTAGTTAAGTTCCAAGCGAGTAAGTCACGAAACTCACGGAAGAGCCATTAAACTAGGCACGCGCTGCGCCAACACGCTGCGCGCCGACACGCTCCTCTCCGCTACCTGCTAAGCTACTCATGGGAGCCTAGTTGGCACAGAATAACTGCATAGTAGGTATTCAATGTTGTGTGTAGTGTGGTGTGAACATAAAGGGTGCTGTGTTAGCGTGCGCGCGTCGTCTTGAAGACGCGTGGTGCGCGTGCCGCGCGCTACTCCGGGCTCGCTGCGTGCGCGCGGGCCGCAGCCCTGCGCCGCTGTCCATAGCGTTTCAATATTCACACATATCGCTTATATTACACAAAAATATACCACAATTAGATTAGTAAAGACAGAAAGAGGGGAACACTAGTACAATTTTATATTTTAAGGTAAGTAATCATCGGTGCTAATGCTCAAACTGTAGACACCTAGTAGTACAGTAAGGGCGCGCGGCCGGACGGCTGCCACTTCGGCGACTTCCACCACCAACTCGATGTTAACATACGGAACAATGAACACATCAATATTTCCAATCATACCTGCTTCCAGCTGCGTATGACTATCATGGGTTTGCAAGCGTTCGCGGTACTTGTAAGAGGTAGGTGAACGAAAAAAAGTGAGCGTCGTCGGAGTGCACACCACACCAGCTATTGAACGTCGAAAGGCAAAAATTAACTATTCCGTGAGTCGGATGCGGACCGCGCGCCGCGCCGCCGCGACTTTTCGCGCACTAGATGGCCACCACGACTACGCCTTTTAGTTGCACCGACCAGGTAAACTATAGAAACCAATACGAATCGCGTACTTGGTCGTAACCGCAACGGCCAACTAGCCGGTTTATAGAAATCGGCTAGTTGCGGTCTCCCCGGCGGCGGCGGCGTGCTTCTTATATGCGAGCCAAAGGTCCGTCCAAAAGTCCGTTCGTCTGAAGTAAAAATCCAACGTGAAATCCTGAGGTACGTAGATACGTCCCACGCTATAATACGGGGCGGCGCGCTACAGGCTACAGCGGCGGTCGCGAGTGCACGCGTGCTCGCGAGCACACAATGGAACAAAATCGGTGCACCATACTTTACTGGTAACATACTTTTTTTTTTGCAGTTACGTTCATAAATGTACTTATACATTTACAGTTGAAAAATTAACCAATAAATCGTATATCAATATACGGGAACCGATCACTTTACCGATTTTTTTTTTGTACGAATTTCATTTTACCGAAAGCTATTGACCGATGGCTTTTTTTTGACACATTTTACTTAGATCTAAAAGATCATCAAAGTATCATGTGTCAAAGGTATAATTTTACCGAACTATGTTTGATCTTTTTTCATTTGCCATATTTTCACTACACCGTAACAACATTTTAGCATTTTCCAACACTTGGAAGCATTTTCAATATTGAACTTAGTGACAAAAACGAATCGCTGCAAAACCGACTTCACGTAGTCTTGTCTGCCTTACCACTAAGCTGCGGTGGTGAGCGTGAAAACCATCTGCGACGATAAGCTCGCGTGGGGCCGCCCAAACCCCGCAGCGCCGGAGCCGTGACTGAAACGAATCGCTGCAAAACCGACTTCACGTAGTCTTGTCTGCTAGGGCAGACAAGACTACGTGAAGTCGGTTTAAATAACCGAAACGAACCGAACGGCCGAAATAACATTTGGCTTAAATTGCACTCTAGGGGTAGGCCCCTAGAGTGCAATTTAAGCCAAATGTTATTTCGGCTAAGTGTAACTTCGGTAAAAAAAATTACGACCAAATGAAACGTCGGAGTAACGAAAAAATTCGAATTGATAATAGGTCAACTGATACAGTGGCAGACGTGATTTTGATGAATAAAAGTTGAAACGTTTTAGGTGAAATGAAATTCGGTCAAATGTTTTTCGAACTTATGATAGATAACCCTATATACTTAATTCTGGAAGTGAAAATTTGCCCGATTTTTTTTTTTTTTTACCTTGCGGTTTTATTGTATCACGTGTTTATTGAACGCTCGCTGGAAGCAGAGTGGAGTGATGGAGCCGCGTGGAAGGGGCAGCCGGAGCGCGGCGCTCGGTGCGTCTGTATCAGTTCACAACAGTAATGCCACAGTCAACACGAGCGTTACCAGTCATCGACAAGATCACTAGGAAACAATACGAAAGCGAACAGATCCATTTAACGCGACATGCTCGCAGCCTCGCGTCTGGGGCTGCTGCTGGTGCGGCGCGAGAGGTGCGAGGACTGGGGCCAGTACCATGAGCACTTCCGACACGGAGCTGATAGAGAGCACATACATGGTGACGCCCACCTCCACCGGCGGACCTGCAAGCAAGCCCACATGTAGTACTAGTTCGATCCGGCGAGCGCGGCGCGGCCGTCCGGCGGCGGTCCGGCGGCTGTACGGCGCCGGCGCCTCCTCATGCGGTGCGGTGCCACGTGCCACGTGCCCCATGCCCACATGCCCACGTGACCTCTTACTACTTAGAATAGTACTGCTAGCTAGGTACCATTTGCACTTCCGACAGAGAGCTGATGGACAGCACGTACATGGTAACCCCCACTTCCACTGGTGGTCCTGGAAATGATATCACATTCATAACACGACAACGCATCGCATCCATCTTCTGTAAGCAAGCTACGCTAATCGATCGGTCGCCAGCGACTTCGTTAACTGTGTCACTTTGTGACCAATCTAGTTGCCAGCGCCAGCGCACTCCTCAATTAGATGAATTACTAATCCAGGAGTACGTATGAACGTACCCATACACCAAACTATAGCTTGCATATACCTACACTATTTAATAGTGCACTAGAACCCTAGCCTAGCTTTACACTTAAACACTCATTAAACAAAAAGAAACGACCCGAACGCGGTTGGTACTTGAAGCTCATCCACAATCTCTCGAACTTCATGTCGTGGCTCGTGGCACCTGTAAGTATGGCCATAAAGCGTAGAGGCAATACAAGATGTCCTTCAGAGTGGTCGAATCCAGCGCCAGCCCTGGGGTAGAGCGAGAGGAGTGTTCGTTCTAGGCGCCAGGTGGCAAGGGGCACCAAAAAGCCAAAAAATGCGAAATCCAATATACAACGCAAAATAAAATTTTGATGGCGCCTTTTGAGAGGCGTGGGAGCAGTGTTGCCAGATCAGATTTCTAATAAAAATCTGATGCAATCTAGCTAGATAAAACCGTAGATCTACAGACTTTTTTAACAGCTAAATCTGACTTTTTTAAAAGCTAAATTTGACTGGAGCTACAAGACTAGCCTAGTCCGTAAACAGCGTTTCTTGTAAAATTACACGGGTGACAGCTCTCTGTCCTATTTAATTTAATTTTTAACCGACTTCAAAAAAAGGAGTAGGATATCAATTCATCCGTATTTTTTTTTTTATGTTTGTTTCCTCAGTACTTTCGACTGGGTGAACCGATTTTTATGATTCTTTTTTTATTCAAAAGTTGGTGCTTCCCGTGTTGTCCCATATAAATTTTATTAACTTTGCTTACGTAGTTTTTGAGTTACCTTCAATAATTACGTATTTTTTTCTCACTTAGTCTATGTAGACGACATCTTATTTGATACAGTCACTGTTATTTACATAGCAGTTAGTGGTATTAGAATTTGTGTGAGTGAAAAATAAAAATAGCAATAAAAAAACAATAATAGCATAGGATTTTTAAAAATTTCGAAATTAATATATCCTTAAATAACATGAAATCGAAGTAGAATTTACGTGAAGTGAAAGCGTCGTTCAAAGGGCGCCGAAAGACAATCTCGCTTTACCCTCATCAAGGGCTAGGGCCGGCGCTGGACTCGAACCACTTGCTGTAACCGCACACCAACAGAATGCGCTTTGATAATAATGTTAGTTGATGCAAACAAAATTTCAAAAATAAACTTTGGTGCCATCGCGGCGCCGCGCCGCTTAGGTTTCAGGGCAGATATTTATCATCTTGCATCAATAGGTACCTACTATATTGTAAAGCCCTCAAGTTTGTTACTTGATCATCATTTAAAATGCAGTTAGTTTATATGAGCTTACTTTTTGGATCATGTACCTATTATTTATATCCTAATCAAAATAATATTTTTTAAATTTTTAATACTTAAGTACTTTTTTTTTCGCTCCATTTCTTTTCAGACTTTTAGTCGTTACTGTCATTTTGTCTGCATCAACTAATTTAATTAACTACATTTCGCGATAAGGTACCACAACGCGTTATGGTCAAATTTAGAAACACCGTTATATCCAAAACGCGTTGTGGCCATTATGGCCAGAACTACTGCACGAATTTCGGGTTGCCGATGAAAATTAAGAGCCAAAACGCGTTGTGGTCAATAGTTTAGTTCAAATAGGGTTTCTATCTTTTCCCCGCATGTTATGCATTCATTATAATAGTCATGAAGCTACGGCTACTTCACATTAAATATTGATAAGCTTTAGGTATCTCAGAAGTCCTTCAAATTCTCCAAGTAAGATAAAACTGTGGTATCGACCGCCCACCACATTAGCTTGGTGACTGGATAAGGACCTACTGGTTCAGGTAGGTGCATATCCAGATGCTGATAAGTAGTTAAAGTGAAAATGGAATCGTCTTTGTAGTGTTTATTTAGATCAGAATGATAGGTACTTCATTTAAAATATTTTTGGCCGTATTGGCACAGGCAGTAATATTAAATAGGTAGTGCATTATATACCTATAGGATAGCTAACTGCTAACGACTGGCAATCCCATGTTTTTATTATATACTTCTTAATTAATAATGCACACATAAATAAATTAAGTAAATAAAAACACAATAATTATAATTAGGTAGTTTGATTCTTGATCGATATTCCGATCCTGTATTGCTATCATATATATTATTATGTCAGGAATTAGCAGGATGATCAGTCAAAGAGAAAATTTTTGGACAACGCGGTGGTTTTAACAGCAATTATGCTAACTACTGCTACTAACCTCCATAGTTTGGTCTCACTCTCTTGTCATAACTTATGCTGAAGGAGTCCAAAATAGAGGATATATTGACGTCCCCGAACATGCTCCCGCCGCCGCCGCCGCCGCTGCCACAGGAGGAAAACGAAACATGTCAGAGGATACGTAGAGAGGCAGCACAGCACTAGGGCTAGCTTGTACTCACGCGACTCGGTCGGCGTGCGGCAACAGAGCAGCGGCGAGCGCGAACAGCAGCGGCGCGCGGCGGGCGCGCGGCCGGAGCACGCTCATAGCGCGTGGAGTGCGGGCGGGGTCGCGCAGCGCACTGCCGGCCGCGCCGCCGCGACGCGCCGCCGCGTCGTGCGCCCGGGCGACCTGCTCCGCTCGCCTGATATCGATCCACGCCGCCCTGCGACCCCCGAGTCAGCCGAGCGCTGGTACCCCGCTCTTGCTGATGCACTGTCACGTTCACGTCACAATGTGAAGACACGTTCCTTGCCATTTCCGGGGAATCGTCAATCTTGTACTTAGGTACCTATCTTCAAAAAAATATCCGCCTGCTAATCGGGCGCTTTTTACCCGATTGCGGCGAAGCCAAAAAAGGAGGGTTATGTGTTTGACCTATATGTATGTATGTGTTCGGGGTTGGGGTGAGATTAAGATAAATAAACTAAGAATAAGTATAGATTATAAAGATAAAACCTAACTTCAGAATTCTTATGGGGCTCCCACGTTTCTGTAGCGCTTCAGGCATGTTTGCTGACGCAAGGGTCGACGATTTTTATGCCTTCTATAGCAGCATCTCTGATGTGTAGGATCCGGGGGTGCTCCAACGGAATTCTGAAGATGATATCAGAAAGGCCGGAGGCTGCAGTACTAGGGAGGCTTATTCGGCTTCACGTGACGAGATGACGCATTATTGGATGATGGTGGTTTTTTTTTTTTTTTTGTAATTTGAGAATGCTACAATATAACATAGTTGTTTAAGACCTTTGTTACTAACATTATATGGACATTTTCTTAGTCTGAAATAAATGAATTTATTTATTTGAAACTAATTAGGTAGGTGAATGAGATGATATTGAGTTAATAAATAAATAAATAAATAAATATTGAGTCGCGCCTGATATGCTATCGGGAAGCGCAGGTACTGACTGTTTTACTTGGGTAATACCTACATAAAATATTCAAGGCCTCAGACTTCAAGGCATAGAGCGCGGTGTCGCAGTTACCTACGCTGACATGTTTATTTCCTATTGTTCGGTGATTGACCTGAACAGTATGTATGTATAATAATTATGTATGTATCAGAGTTTTTTTTCCCGATCGTCAAGTGTTCGAGGACAAGATGTTACTGATGGGGAAAATTCGTCGAAAAATAGTCCTGTTTGTTGTTGTTTTGAATCGGGAATATTCGTTGCAGTGTCGGTACTAATACCTGTCAACAAGTTTCACATTAAATTCGATTATCCATCAACCAACTAGTGTTGGATCTAGTTTTTTAGTTGGTAGTTCGTTTTTTATTCTAACTTTGGTGGAATTATAAACATCGGCACCATTGCCATAGAACGTAATGTCAGATATTTTTAATCACAACCTCCGACGATATAATAAATTCTTCTGAATTTAACAGATTAAAGAGATAGGTGACACATATTTTTGAAGCCGCATCCTATATTTTTTGGCGTCGCTTGTCTCACCAGATACTTTGGTGTTCCATCGTTTTCACATACTTGTGGTGACACTTTTATAAGCCTTCCTCAAATGATCACATTATTTATGCAGTCATCTTGACGAAAAATATTAATTGATGAATCATGAAGTCAGATATTATTACCGAGCTGTTCGTAACTAAGTAAGTTAGCTCGTGCCTGTACATTCCACGGTGAAAAAGATAAAAGGAATCCATAATGTCTATGGTCCCAAGAAAGCTCTAGAAATGCCATAGCGCAGAAACAACGGTACGAACAGGTACGTCAAAACTGACATGAGTAAAGTGAACAGCTGTCAATGGGTGACGTTTGTCTGTCAAACAATTACAAAATAAAAACAGTGTGCGGGCGGTGGCGGAATAGTGTGCGTCGTTAGTGTTACTCGCGTGGCATCGCGTCTACCGGATAGCGTCCCCGAGCCGGGCACGGCATGCCAGCGATCTAACGGCGGCGTCACAGAGCGATCGTGCAAGCGCGCAGCGAGCGAGCAGCGCGACGCATCAGGTGGGTTTGTTTACGTCGCGCCATGTGATCTGTGCTAACTGCGCCGCGGCCTTCGCTGTCCGCCACACGGGGCCACGTGCTCGCCAGTGTAATCCGGTTAGCAGCGAAGGGCCGCGGCGCTGACGGGCTTGTGTCGCAGGTGCAGAGCGCGCCTGGAGCAGAGCAGAGCGGACCCCGCGGCGGTAACATGAAGCCGCACGACGACTACAGGAACGGCGACGGTGAGCATCTTACAGCACACAACACACACAGACAACAGCTACAACGCCTACCACTCGTAGCAACAGTGCGCAGGGCGGCCGTCCGCGCGCCGGACGCGCCGCCGATCATTAAGATATGTAACTTGACCTTGAGCGCCGCGTCGCTTCATATTAATTAGTATCGAATACGACATCGTCATTTCTACATAGATGGCTTGGGACACCATAGTCATTGTATAAACCTTTAACTTGACAGCTATGAATCAGCTGCAGCTAACTGATCAGCTGCTCATGTTGTTGACCTCTGGCAGGACACAGCAGTGATTCAGTGAGGGTGCCAGCAAGTTGTGGAATGTATAACATAGCAAGATGCCCTCTGTTTGAATCGTAGATGTATGTTAGGTCCAGTTTACTATTGCATATTATCACCAGGAAAGTTATTAAATTACAGAATAATAGTCATTGTATTGTATTGTAAGTGGCATGTGGGCTTAGTGTAGTTAGTTGTGATGTATATTCACATTCCTCATACATATGTGTGTGAGCCATGTGATCCAGTAGATATGACCCTCTCCCGGTGTTAGGCGGTGTCTATGCGGAACCAATTGAACCAATTGATGCTGACTCACTGCTCTATTGGAACATGTTGTTGCTAATCATGAGATGTGTGTCCCACACACACAGGTCACCACATACTGATCTAGATAGTAACACACTCATGATGACACAGTAACATACTCATGATGACAGTTTAATAAGTATTTATATTCTATGGCACCAAATCTAGGACAACATTCTGTGATTTAGTATGTAATTCATTGCTCATAAGTTATCAACTTATCACTTGCATCATTTATTATTCAGGCACATTGTTATGGAAATGTTCCATTGTAATGATATAAGTAGATAATGTCTTTATTTAGTCTGATACTGTGATAACGAAATTGATATTTTTTTTAATTATGATAATAACAATGGTCAATAAATCTACATATTATTATTTATAAGTACTTCAAGTGATTTCATATCTCATGCATAAAAACTTATGAATGCATAATTGCTGTTGGTGTACTTATTGAATAAATAAATAATTGCATACCTAAGTACAGCTAGAATAATGGTGCTGAAAAATTATTAGCATCACAAACTGTTATAATAATATTAGCAATAATATCACCAACCCAAATGGAAACACTACAAAAACATTATGTGGTTTATTTATTTACAAACATTGCTTAAAGTTAAGTAATGATTAGCAACTGTTTAACCATACATTTTTGATGTTTGAATGTCACTTAACTTTACGCAATGTTTATCAATAAACCTCTTTAAGTTATGTTAAGTACAATATTATATTTACCTGTTGTATATATATTTATGTAGGTAGATTATCTTGGTTGGTTTTTCTTGAATTGTCCTTCAGTGGTGTTTCTAATGTACATAATGATTTATGCATAGTTAGTTATATTGTGGCACTAAGTATTGTATTATCGCGTTCCTGGGGAGCAGGCGGCGCGGGCGGCGCGGGCGGCGAGGACAGCTCGGAGGAGGAAACGAGCGCGCTGGAGCAGGAGCTGTCGGTGCGCGACGACGCGGCGCCGGCCCGTGTGCTGCACGCGCTCAACGCGCTACGCAAGTCGCGCCAGCACTACGACGCCGTGCTGCTGGCGGGCGGCGCCGAGCTGCCCGCGCACCGCGCCGTGCTGGCGGCCGCGTCGCCCTACCTGCTGCACGCGCTGCACGCGCTGCCCGCGCCCGCGCCCGGCGCGCCCGCCGCTCCCGCCGTGCGCGTGGACGACGTGGACCCCTCCGCGCTGGCCGCGCTCGTGGAGTACGCGTACACCGGGCGCCTGCGCGTGCGCGACCCAGCGGCCGCGCGGCGCCTGTACCGCGCGGCGTGGCGCCTGCGCGTGGAGCCCGTGCGCGCGCACCTGGCAGCCGCGCTGCTGCGCCGCCTGGCGCCGCACGACGTGTTGGAGCTGCGTGCGCTGCCCGACCTCGGCGCCGACCAGCTCCAGCAGCTCGACGCCTACATCGCGCAGAACGTGAGTGCACGCCTGTCTGCTATAATCTGTTTTTGGGGCTGGTGGAAAAACATATTACCTAAAAAAATTCTATCGACACGTTGATGTCCAAGTCAAATAATTTATTTCATAAAAAGGCACATTAAAGGCACTTTTTAACCGACTTCTTCAGAAAGGAGGAGGTTCTATGTTCGTCTGCATGTTTTTTTTTTTTTGTTTTCATTGATATTTTCGCCGATTGTGAACCGATTTTCAAATTTCTTTTTTGTTCGAAAGGGACACCCCCGAGGTGGTCCCATATAAATTTTATTAACTTTGCTTGGGTAGTTTTTGAGTTAGCTTCAATAATTACATATTTTTTCCACTTAGTCTATGTAAATCAAATCAAATCAAATCCATTTATTTGTCAATGTAGGTGTCGTTAATTACAGATGTTAACAAGCTTAGGCCATGCTTTACAGGTATCACTACATTCTACCCACAGGGCGTACAAACAATTAGTTACAATAATATTAATCAACACATCAAATTATACAATAACAGATTAAATTAAATAAGATAAGTTATTACATTAAATTCAATATTTGT
Organism: Lithophane leautieri; assembly: GCA_949152455.1. Taxonomy (NCBI): domain Eukaryota; kingdom Metazoa; phylum Arthropoda; class Insecta; order Lepidoptera; family Noctuidae; genus Lithophane; species Lithophane leautieri. Next base: position 14,642,891 of record OX424480.1, on the reverse strand, counting down.
CTATCATGTCAAAATCATCATATTAAAATCCAAATCACTCAAGTAAGTATGTCACGATGTAAAGAAGATTAATATAACAACATCCTGACATTATCAACAATTATATTAAAATTGTCAGATAAAAATTCATCTATTGTATAATATGTTTTATCTACCAGTAGTTTAAAAAGAGCCTTTTTGAAATTACTTATGTCGCCCAGTACTTTTATTACGTGTAGACGACATTATATTTGACTCCGTCACTGTTATTTACATAGCAGGTAGTGGTATTCGAATTTGTGAGGGGTAGGTACCACCACTAAAAAGGGAAAAATAAAGACTTTTTTCAAAAAAAACCCAAACGACTTCCAAAAAAAACATAAAAAAAGTGAAAAATTACTTTTCATCCCATATATTCGAAAAGGACAACTTGGTTCGCCTTTAAGTGCACCCAAAGGTGGTGTTTTCTATAAGAAACTTTTAGCGGGCAGTAATGAGTTTTTAATCCTCTTTATAAGTGCGCGGCAAAGAATAAGTGCGCCGCAATTATCTTTTCCGCGTACTTTTTGAATTTGGAACATCTTAGTGTTCAGCGCCAAACAAATCGTACGCAAATATTGTTTGAATAAAGACTGGCCGGTACGACGGCCCATAGTAGCGCCGTGTGGGTACTGGGAAGTGTTACGACCGACGTAAAATAAAATCAATCTGCCTAGCCTTTTCCAAACTATGTTGGGGTCGGCTTCCAGTCTAACTGGATTCAGCATTTAGAGATTGAGGAACAGAGTGGAAAGTTCACTCATCCTCTATTGAAAATGGAGGATACTCCGACCAAACGGGTGTCTTGTCTGGCGGGCAGCTGCCCAACGATTGATGTTGGAATCTTGTATAATGTTGATCGCGCGGTAAACTCCCATTGCGCGATGCAGGATTATGTGTTATTTACTACACAAAAAGATACTAAATTTATCGGAATAATTACGACTTCCCAAATTAAAGTAATTTTTCACCTTTTAGTGTTTTTTTTTGGAAGTCGGTTGTTTTTTTTTCTCAGTTTATTTTGAACATTACTGACATCGGTGAGGGAAAACATGATGGGGAAACCTGAACTTGTAGTTAATAATTATAAGCCTGTAATAGCCAACCCGTCTTGATCAAGCGTGGTTAAAATATGAGGCGCCTTTTTTTTCTCATAGTGGGTGATGAAAAGTAGAGTGTATCTCTCAGGCGCAAAATATATTTTTGGCTCGGGCGACGTACTTTGAATCCTTCGCTACGTTCAGGATTCTACTAAAGAATCCCTCGCTACGCTCGGGATTCAAAAAAGCGCCCTCGCCGTAAAAATATTATTTTGCTTCCTTATGATACAATCTACTAAGTCGTCATCTTTGCTTTTCAATTTTCGTTTTTTGGCAACGACTTCCGAATACGATTACGATTAGTGTACCACAATAGGTAAAAAGAATTAAAAATGGAGCAATGACAAAGAAAAAAAAAATTAAGTAATTGACAGATACATGGTGCTCATATATTGACAAACATTGTAAAAGTATACGATATCACAATATTCCTAACATTTTTACAAGTCTTAGTAATAATAATGAGACAGTGCGTGAGTCTACGTAATCACAAAATGTAAAAATCTGTATTATAAAGCTGAAGAGTTTTTTTGTTTGTTTGAACGCTCTAATCTCAGGAACTACTGGTTGGAATTGAAAAATTGTTTTTGTGTTGAGTAGTCCATTTATCGAGGAAGGTTATAGGCTATAAAACATCACGCTACGACCAAAAGGAGCGGAGCATAAGTGAAAAATGTTGCAAAAACGGGAAAAATTATTCCTTTTTGAGAACTTTCGTTGCATGCGCTGGTTAAACGGTTTAAGTTACGCAAATATCATGTACGATAGATTTGTTCCTCTTTAAAAGTTCTAAAAAAAAGTCCGCGACAGCATATGTCTATCTTTTAAGATTGACTCACTATAACCTTTTTTATGGTAATCAAATTTGTTCGAAATTAATACATTATTTGCGATGGAGTTTTATGAACATCATATTAATTCTTATTCAAATAAATAGGTTTTAAATCAAGGGTATTTATGTAGCAGTAAAATACTTTTTAATTCATTCGAATCGGACATTTAATTTCGAAGTTATCACGAGTATAAAAATGCAATACGCGAACCGTTCGACGCCGGCGCCGCGCCGCACAGTGGAACGAATGTATGGGAGCGGTTGGACGTAGACATGTCCGAAAAATAAGAGTAAAATTATGACAAACTAATGATGCCATCTTATTCGATTACTTAATGCCTTCATAAATTGTGGTGATGAATTTCTTCATAACTCCCATATTTCGGGAGTAATTTGAGAAAATGTGAAATTTTACTATGAAAATGAGTGTATTGAGCTCTCTCCCTCCTGATTCCGGGCTTGTTTCAAGTAGCGGTCTCTAATATCGTAATGCTATTACTAAGAGCTATATTTAATACTAAGACACATAGTGCGCCAAATGTGCACTTTCTGGGATAAAAGGAAATGAAAATTTAAAAAAAAAAACGTTTTTTCCCCATTTGTATTTACTTTAAACCGCAGACAGACTTATTAAGAGGTCTATAAATATATTATATATATACAGAAATATATATTAACAAAAATATTCACAAGAACTGATGAGAGTATGACTTTTAAGTAAGTTGATAATAAATTACCTAGTTTCATTAAAAGTACAATAAATAATTAAGATGTAAGCTCTAATTTACTAAGTTACACATTTTAAAACAATAACATCATTTAATTATCTTCGTCATCATCATCATCATCAATTAATTCAAATTCAGAATCGATGTCCGCTAAATCATTTATGTTAACAAATTCGATATCACTTTTCTCAGAATCCGTAAGCTCATAAAATTCCTTAAAAGAAGATTTTTTTACAAACTTATTTCCTTTTGGACGGATACTTGTAACAAGTGGATCAGAAGACAGTAAAAGATTGTGCATAATATCTTCATTGCATGAGATACTGCTATGCTTTCGAGAATGCCCCTCTCTATATTTTCTAAAATCTTTATTTCTAGCCTCAGATGCCTCTTCGGATAGAAAACCAATGGGCACAATTGACATGTTCTGAACTATGTCTGGCCCATGCATTAAAATTTTATGAAGTGAAGAAGGCATATAATACCATGGGTATAACTCCACGTAAAGCTTAGCAGTATCAAAGCAGAACTCTCGGAATTTAGTTACGTTGATCTTTTCTCCTGATGAAATACACTGCAAGATCACACAGATTTTTCTTAAAAGCATAGCATCTATTCCGGTCAGTTCAGCAGATTTAGTGTAGTTTTCAAAAAATCTCCTTGCCGAGTTGCCATTGTTGGTGGATCCACTGCCTTGTTTCACAACATCGAGAAGTAAGCCCGTTTCTCTTCTTACAGCCTCTTGAACTCTTTTCTTCCTGTCATCAACTTGCCTTTTTGCTATATCACCCCTTACTTGCCATGATTTTATGTCTAATTTGTAGGAAATGTGTAATAAGCATTCCATTGAGCGAATCCAAGCGTGAAGGGTGCTTAAGCTATATTTATACATGTCCTCGTTTGCGTGTTTATCTTTGATTAACTCTAAATTATTCATTTCTTTAGGACAAGCCTTGCATATGTCACACACTGAAGCTGCTGTATTGGATATAATGGAATGAATTTTACCATCAATCATTGTCAACAGCAGTTGGTGTTTGACACTAATTCCATCAGTGATGGTGGATGGAGTTAAGGCTTCAATCTCTGCTTCGATTTCAGCCATCTCTCTCTGCACATTTTCTTTGGTTTCCTTTATAAACTTAAACAATATTGGCCGGCAAAATGAAGTGGAAGATGGTCGCTCGTTTTCCCAAATTGTTACACCTTTTGAGACGAGCCGCAGTGGTACAAGACTAATCATAAAATTACTAGCAAGATCGATTTGCTCATCTTCACTCGTCCTTTGATGATAAATGCTTTGGCTAGATGATCCGTCAAAACCCCATTTGCTGGTCAATACGAGCTGTTGATTGGGATCAACAGGGGTTTCTAACGACCTAATAAGTCTTCTTGAGGTTAAATCCATCAAGGCTTGTAATTTGATTTTTGCAGAGCTCTCTGTAACTGTGAGATCTTCTTTGGCCGGATAGCACTTAATTTTTTCTTTAACCAACATGTAGTAACTCGGGTATTGAAGAGCTCCTTCTTGAGTGTTGAAATCCCGAAGAGTGTTATAGCGCCATTTCGATAAGTTCATCGATACATAAAGAGCCAATGCCTTCAAAGGGGATATTTCCCGTACCTGAATTGATTTACCTTCAATGAAGGCTTTGATTTTTGAGGCCTCTTCTGGATTCTCCGTCAAGTATTTCATAACATAAGCTGTATCGCTTTGTCCTGCCTTTTGAAGCGCCCTTTCGGCCGAAAACATAATTTCAGCGCTGCTACTGCTGCATGAAAGACTATCTTCAGTGGTGCGTCTTCTTTTTTGCCGGTTACTAAGGTCCTCAAAAGATTTACGAGGACTAGGATGTGTACAAGTTGAAGCATCAGATTTAGCAGGAGAAATTATGGGCTCGATGACGTCACTTATATTTTCTGTAGAAGGTTCCATATTTTCATTCTGTAATTCCGGCCATTGAATTGCAGCCTGTAGCCAAATCTCATGTTTCTTCCGAAACTTATCTGTGCTTCTTCCAGACTGTGTCCATTTTGCATAAATGCGGTAGCAAAATCGACGACACCAGTCTTTTAAACTTGTTTCAGCACTTTCACATAACTGAACACAACTGTTATCTTTTAAAACACTGAACAAATAGTTAAAGTCGCGTAAATCTTTATGTGCGCGTGCGCATAAAGCAACGTGAATATCAAGATTTGTATTAAAATTTGGAAAATACATTGCGAGATTAGCTTGGATACAACGAGGTGTAAATCAACACTGATTTTAAAGTTACTAATAGTGACCTATTTATATAAAATCCAGGTATCCCAGGTATCCTTTGTTAAATATTGCAAGGTAATTAGTTATTGTGATAATTAGTAAATGATGCATGCTAAATTAGTGTATTAAGAGCCATTTAGTAATTAAATAATAGCAATGTTCTTATCAGTAATCATTAGTGCATCAGTTTTATATGTAAACCTTAAGTCCCTAATTATATATCCTAATTAGCTTATATCTTCTCTAATTGGCTGCTCAGAAATGTTATTGTAATAAGGTAAACCTTTAGAAAAACGGTTTTAATCAACAAAATAAACAAAAAATTAAAAAATTGTGTTATAAAATAAACATCACTCTTTATCCCAGAAAGTGCACATTTGGCGCACTATGTGTCTTAGTATTAAATATAGCTCTTAGTATTAGCATTATGATATTAGAGACCGCTACTTGAAACAAGCCCGGAATCAGGAGGGAGAGAGCTCGATACACTCATTTTCATAGTAAAATTTCACATTTTCTCAAATTACTCCCGAAATATGGGAGTTATGAAGAAATTCATCACCACAAGTTATGAAGGCATTAAGTAATCGAATAAGATGGCATCATTAGTTTGGCATAATTTTACTCTTTTTTTTCGGACATGTCTACGTCCAACCGCTCCCATACATTCGTTCCACTGTGCGCCGCCGCGACATTCCCTACTCTAAAGAGGAGAGGATGGGCACACGGATAGACCATGACCTGGAATAGGCCATAGGATGCGTTTTATCCCAATATTCCCACGGGATCGAGACCTATGCGGGTGAAACCGCGGGGCACAGCTAGTCTATGATACACAAATAATAAATTATACAACTAGATTAGCAACCAGTTTGATTTTGTCCAGATTCGAATAATTGTCCTATGTAGCAAGACCAGCATGTTTCCAAGTATTGTTATCTTGGATATAATCCTCTAATTTGTAATAGGCTTGTTTACAATGTGTATTTTTAATATGAGTTTTAAATTTTCTTTCATTTAATTTATCATCTGCCTAGCCTTTTGCCAACTATGTTGGGGTCGGCTTCCAGTCCAACCGGATGCAGCTGAATACCAATATTTTACATGGAGCGACTGCCTATCTGACCTCCACAACCCAGTAACAGTAGCATTTAATTAACCCAGTAACCCAGTAGTATTTAATTGCAATACATATTTCACAAGGTATTTTGTTATAGCATTTAACGCAGTACCCCATAAAAGATTTTTTCAACACACTTGCTCGTAAAGTGGCTCTTATTGAACCGCTTTTAGGTTCATAATGCAGTGTATTATGGAAGCGTGCTTTTTACTTTATATTACCGCACTAGTGCGGTAATGTGCGCCACAGATTGCTATTTACTAGTCTGAGTAATTTCATGGCAGTATGGAATTAGTAAGTACTATCATGGCAGCATGGAATTTGTATCCAATAGAAATTGTTTTTGGTGAAGCTTTTTACCAAAGACAAGCGCTCAAAAGCAAGGTTTTTTTTATTTTTAAAGAACCATAAGCAAAAAAAACCCCAGGCATGCCCATGGGATTTTTTTTACCATAAATAAACGTCAGTGGGATACTATACATTGAATTAGTATGGACTATCCTGCAAAAAAATGAGCATTCGCTATTTACACCTGAGCAGAGACTTGCGCTTTTTTCCGGTAAGACCGCGGTTAGCACGCGCGCAGGCCACTTGACCCGCCCCGACGAACCGCGCTGGCCTGCCCGTGTGCCACCGCGTTCGCGCGGAATTAATGTCTGTCATTCTGTACTATTAAATAAGGGTTTATATCGTCTGTGGCTATTTCAGTTTATTGTTCACTACCCTAACCCCATTTGCGTATTATGTATTATTAACATTATTATATTTTTATATAGGCTGTTCAGGGGTATTACCAGTGCCTTTATTTACACCGCGCGCTCATCGCTAGCGGAAAAAAACAAAACTAGCCGCCATTTTCCATAAATATTTGTTAACTTTTTTGTTGTGAGGTTAAAATCATTATTAAAAATGTCGATTTCACGTAGTAGGGGAGAAGAGCGTAAATAAATATAAATAGATTTGACTCCACCATGGTACGTTTAGATACAGTAAAAAAAAAATTTGTATTTTTTTTTATTCAAATCATTTTTTTTTGTATAGGCTGTCTAACAGTTTTGCCAGTGCCTTTATTTACACCTATGGAAAAACAAAACCAGCCAGCGCGCCATTTTCCATAAATATTTATTATCGTTTTCGTTGTGTGGTTAATTAATAACAAAATTTAAAGTATTGTCACCAACCGATATAGAAGTTTTTAAAAGAAACTCCGGATAGTCAGTACCTGGCAACAAAGGTCAGTTAAACTTCGTTATTGTAGCATAAGTTCTTACAACAAGTCTGTTTTTTTCCTCAAAAGTGTGTTGAAAAACGTCGTATGAAACGCGTGTGCATTGATTATTACACTCTCGGCTGCCTTATCGCGCTCGCCTGTGGCTGGCGCGAATAATACCGCCTCGACTATAATATCCAATAGAGCACACTCGTATCACAATGTACTATTGTACTGTAGGTAATCTGAAAAATGGTTGATCTATTTTATCTTTATTTCAAGTAATTAAAATTATGTCTATCACTTATTTTTATTAAAAAGATTTAGATAATTATGTTCTTACATACATAATATTCTCATAAATTAATTGGCAAGGTACCGTCATAATAATATTCTTTTTAAATAGATCCCTGAGAGATTCGCGGCGACATTGATTATAAATGGCTCTGTCAGCTCTCTTTTGTAAAATATAGATGAATTCAATGTCAGCAGCCCGATCCCACAGTAAAAATGCCATACGACATAATGCTGTGGAAGAAGTAACTGAAATAGTAATTTCTCGTCTAGCGTGATTCCCAGGAAAACTGTTTGTTTAATAAATTTCAGTTTTTCTCCATTCAATATGGTGTCACATGCGCTACTTCTAACATTAGGTAATTTAAATCGAATGCATTATGTTTTTTTCATTTAGTACCAAATTATTTACAGTAAACCAATCTTGGACCTGAAGAATTAATAGAGCTATTCACGTCGTCAAGATTTTGTGACTGTCGGTTTATTTAAAAAATCAATGATGTGTCATTTGCAAATAACACCATCTTCGGTTGATTTAGTAGTATTTGGGGTAAATCATTAATGTAAACTAAAAAGAGGAATGGATTCAATATCGAAACCTATGGAACGCCCACTGCCATTTCAAACCCTAATGAGTTTATGCCGTTTACTTGAACTTTTCTATCTTTCAGATATCGCACTGATAATACAATACTGTTGTACTCGTAACTCAAAATATGACTTTTTGAAAATCGATGAAAAATTGATTATTCACTTCCTGTTATAAATTATAAAAAAATGAATACTATAATAGGTTTATTAACAAAATTAAAGCAATTAACTATTTACCAATTATTTAAAAAATTACAGATCATTAATTAATTTCCAATTTTCGAGTTATATTGCGTTGAATAAAGTTTTTAGAAAGATGAATTATTTTTAACCGACGAAAAAAAAAGAGGAGGTTCTCAAGTCGAAACGTATTTTTTTTTTTCTTATTGTTTTTTTTTATGTATGACCACGCATAACTTTTTAGTGAAAAGTCCGATTTGAAAAATTATTTTTTTATTGGGAAGGGTATACCTCGAAGTTGGTCCCATTTAAAATTGGAAACTATAATCCACCCCTAAAGGTAGAAAAAATGGGATTGATTGATTTTTCACCAACTGAATTTTCAACTGTGAACCGATTCTGTTGAAATTTCGCACACATACATAGTTCTGATGACACAACCACTCATCATCAACTCCAGGTCTTTAACCTGGAGTAACCCCCTGGAGTACCCTGGAGTGGATGGTAACTCAAAAGCGAAAAATAAAAAACTTTTTTACAAAAAATTAAACCGACGAAAAAAGAACTGATAAGCGGTGGCAAAAAACGAAAATAGAAAAGCCAAGATACCGACTTCCGAAATTAAAGTTATTTATTTTTCGCTTTTCAGTTCTTTTTTCGTCGGTTTAATTTTTTGTAAAAAAGTTTTTTTGTACTTATTAAAACAAAAAAATAACAAAATAAACCGTCCAAAACACAAAACAAAATTAGCTAGTACAAAAACAGAGGAAATCAAAATAATATAATAATAATTCTTGTACTTAAAATCAGTTAAAGTAGTAATTGCACAGTAATGGTATTATAGTCACAAAAATGGACTTAGGCTAAAAACAATATTATGTAGGGGAGGGTGGGGCAAAATGAGGCTCGGAGCACAACGTGAAGGTAGCTTGTGTGCCTGTCAGACACGCTTATACAAGTCGACAGTGGCGTCATTCGTTCGTTGTTCTCGTTGTTTATCATTTCTATTGATTAAAAAAATGGCCGATCAACTTGAAAAAGTAATGTTTGTGGCAAAATGAACGGGCATAATGGGATTGCCTTTTCACATGGGCAATTTCATTTAATATTTATTTATATGGTTTTGATTTCTCGCGTCCAATTTAAGGGGTAAAGACAAAACTACTGAAAGGCAAATTTTAAAAGAAAAGAGTCCATTTTCAGTTAAGTACACCGGAAAATATTATAGCAATTCCCAAAATTAAGAACTACAGAAAGAGAAAACAGAAAACGTGGGAACACGGCTATGCTTACGGGTTCCCCGTATACAACAAAGCTGGGAAGGAAAAAAATGCAATGAAGAATTCAAAGGGAGCGGGTGATTGTTTGACGTTGTTTTTGTCGCCATACCAACAAGCAATCGCCCACAGTGCATACTTAATCCAAAAAAAAAACAAATATTTAATTATAATGAGTAATAGACCTTTAATATTGTACCTACGAGTATGTCACCTAGAAAGTAGTAACTCGAAATTAAAAAAAAAACATAGTTAATTAGAGTATTCTAATGTTTACTTTAACATGTTCGAATGCGTGATTTTAAATGCTGTGATTAACAAATAAGTATTTCACAAGAAACCAGCTAATAGAAATTCTTCAACAATACTGTATTATATCTAAAATTACTTAATAAACCACCAAGAATGACGTAAGTAAAAATATAATTTAAAATCGCATTTTTGTAAATCAATAATAGTGTAACAACTAGAAATACTCCAAGTTTAACTCGAATTAATAGTTTAACTTTTATATACCTGATTCAGTAATAACCTTCCAATTCGAATTAATGCGTTTTAAACGCAAAGCGTGCCGGCCCTCTTAGCCGAGTTTTGGTCGCAACTAAAGATGATACATTATTGGGTGGCAGATTTTAACAGTCGGTCATCATGAACAATGACTCATAGCGCTATTTCTTATTTGTTTCTTGCACTTTTCTAACGACGGTATTATTGACGCGTAGGGGTTTGAATTTTACGTTTAAATATGATGTTATCTCAAATTTGAAATTTTTTTAGTTACAGCAGCATTGTATTATCGGTGCGATATGATCTTAGTAAATCAAGACCTGTATTCCTAATCCCATAGTGCTCTAGTTTCAGCAGAAGTGTTTCATGGTCGACGCAATCGAACGCCTTCGAAAGGTCGCAAAAGATTCCAATGGCATCTTGTGCTTCTTCCCAGGCGTTAAAAATGTAATTAGGGTGACTCCGGCGTCAGAGGTACAACGTCCTTTGAGGTGAAAGCGTACTGATAATATGATGTGTGATAACGTGATGATAATACGATGTGTCATTGTCCGTTTTTCCGCCCGCTCTAGAAAGACTATAAACCACAAAGATCCCGAGACCCTCCTCTTGATGACAATGAACTTAGCGTCTTGCTACCGTTTCAGTTCGACGAAGTGTGCAAGAGTGGCGCGCTTGCGACTTTACCTCTCATTCGCATAGAAATGTTGCGCGAGACAAGCGCCGAGGGCGGCGAGGAGACAGCCTTCGCGGTCGCCGACGCCGCGCTCATCTGGCTGCGCGACCAGCAGGCCGTCGACGCTGACGTGAGTATCTCTCTGTTGGTGTGGCGCTCCGCACGCTAGCGGCGCGTTCACACGAGTTCTGTACAGCTGGACGAGCTGTGCGCGCGCACGCATCTGCTGTACGTGGACACGCGCGGTGCGCTGCGCGACTGTGGCGAGCTGCCGGCCGCGCGCGGCGACGCGCCCGAGCTGCAGGAGTACCGCCGCGAGGCGGCCGAGCGCGGCCGGGCCACGCGCCGCGCCGCCGACCAAGCGGTGCCCGCGCCGCCCGCCCCGCCCGCGTTGCAGCTGGGCGCGCGCACGGCGCGCTCGGCCTGCGCCGTGCTGGCGGCCACGCGCGTGCCGGGCGCGCGCACCACGCGCGCGCTGCTGGCGCTGCGCGGGCGCCTGGCGGCGGCGCGCGTGGCGTGGCGCGACGTGGGCGCGGGCGGCGCGGCGGGCGTGGCGCGCGGCGGCGTGCTGGGCGGCGCGCGCGACGAGGGCGAGGCGGACGGGCGGCGCGCGCGCCTGTCGCTGGGCCGCGCGGCGCACGGCACGGCGGTGCTGGGCGGGCGCTTACTGGTATGCGGCGGCTACGACCGCGCGCGCGTGCTGCGCGCTGCCGAGGCGTACGACCCGGCGCTGAACGAGTGGACCGCGCTGCCGGACATGCGCGGCGCGCGCGCTCGCTTCCCGGCCGCGGTGTTGGGCGGCGCGCTGTTCGCGCTGGGCGGCTCGGACGGGCACGCGGAGCTGGACTCGGTGGCGGCGCTGGCGCTGGGCGCGGGCGGCTGGGCGGGCCGCGCGCGCCTACCGCTGGCGCTGTCGCACGCGGGCGCGGCGGGCGTGGAGGAGCGCCGCGAGCTGTACGTGGTGGGCGGCTGGGCGGGCGGCGTGAACCTGAAGCGCGTGCTGCGCTACGACCCGGACGCCGACGCCTGGAGCGAGGCGCCGCCACTCAACGCCGGTTAGTCTACGCACTATGAGTCAGCGATCATATTCATCAATATTTGTTTAGTGTTTAGTTTCGGTATTTTGAAACCCTAATAGCTTCGGCTTGGATAATGCTACAAAGCTCAAATTCTCTGGATAAGATGTAGTTAGCAGACTGATAAAACATACTAATTTATTTTGACCGCTCGCTTTTCTAACCGACTGCCAAGGAAGGGTTATATTTTTCACGGGAGTGATATGAAGTTTCGAATGACGGGTGCCGACGCACGCTATTTCGAAAAAAATCGCGAGTGGTACGCCAATTCGAAAACACATTGGAGCGAAAACCGCTATATCGAATTACCTTATAATATCGCGAACACGCTGATCCGAAAAACTTTTTGGTACGCTAGTATCGAAATCCAGTGTTGTGGTAATTTGTCAAGGAATCGAATTCACGACACCGATAAGACACAGCAAGCCTCATCCTTGGATTGGGTTTGGAGTCAGCGTGTTTTGATCAACCTGCTCCAGGATTCCTTCTCGCTGTGACCGCTGCTCGAGTTCATCAAAAACATCAATGTATGGTTACTACGCTACGGGGTAATATCTCCAATATGAACGCAGTAACTCCTCAATATTTTTTTATTTACTTATAAGCGCGAATGCAAGCTTAGAATTATGGTAGCTACAGTATAATTATTATGCAAAACTTAAGATGAGATAGTGAACCGAGAAGTATGAATTTATATAGGTTAAAGCATAAGAATGCGTGGGCGCGAACGGAAGGCAAAGCGACGTGGGTGTGCGCCAGGAAGGTTGGTTGAGCACCGGCGCGGGCGCAGGCGCCAGTCGCTCCCTCGCACCGCGGCTCCTCCGCCGTCCCTCGCACCGCGGCTCCTCCGCCGTCCCTCGCACCGCGGCTCCTCCGCCGTCCCTCGCACCGCGGCTCCTCCGCCGTCCCTCGCACCGCGGCTCCTCCGCCGTCCCTCGCACCGCGGCTCCTCCGCCGTCCCTCGCACCGCGGCTCCTCCGCCGTCCCTCGCACCGCGGCTCCTCCGCCGTCCCTCGCACCGCGGCTCCTCCGCCGTCCCTCGCACCGCGGCTCCTCCGCCGTCCCTCGCACCGCGGCTCCTCCGCCGTCCCTCGCACCGCGGCTCCTCCGCCGTCCCTCGCACCGCGGCTCCTCCGCCGTCCCTCGCACCGCGGCTCCTCCGCCGTCCCTCGCACCGCGGCTCCTCCGCCGTCCCTCGCACCGCGGCTCCTCCGCCGTCCCTCGCACCGCGGCTCCTCCGCCGTCCCTCGCACCGCGGCTCCTCCGCCGTCCCTCGCACCGCGGCTCCTCCGCCGTCCCTCGCACCGCGGCTCCTCCGCCGTCCCTCGCACCGCGGCTCCTCCGCCGTCCCTCGCACCGCGGCTCCTCCGCCGTCCCTCGCACCGCGGCTCCTCCGCCGTCCCTCGCACCGCGGCTCCTCCGCCGTCCCTCGCACCGCGGCTCCTCCGCCGTCCCTCGCACCGCGGCTCCTCCGCCGTCCCTCGCACCGCGGCTCCTCCGCCGTCCCTCGCACCGCGGCTCCTCCGCCGTCCCTCGCACCGCGGCTCCTCCGCCGTCCCTCGCACCGCGGCTCCTCCGCCGTCCCTCGCACCGCGGCTCCTCCGCCGTCCCTCGCACCGCGGCTCCTCCGCCGTCCCTCGCACCGCGGCTCCTCCGCCGTCCCTCGCACCGCGGCTCCTCCGCCGTCCCTCGCACCGCGGCTCCTCCGCCGTCCCTCGCACCGCGGCTCCTCCGCCGTCCCTCGCACCGCGGCTCCTCCGCCGTCCCTCGCACCGCGGCTCCTCCGCCGTCCCTCGCACCGCGGCTCCTACGATATATAAGATTCTTCGAACTCCTCGAACAGATCTTCAGTGAAATATGTATCTTGCTTTTCCTTCAAGGTTGCCTTGCCAGTGATTGATTTATGACCAGCTTTGAAGTCTATCCATAACTATCCATAATTGTCCAATCTGGTCTCTAAATGCGATTTTTTTATCCGTTCTTTAGGTGTTTTTTTATAGTTTTTCTCCGATCTCCTCAAGTTCTCCAGTAGCTCTTTTTGATAAGTAAGAAGTACTTCCATTTTTCTCGAATGTAATTTAGAATGTGTTTAGACGTAAAACTCAAAAATACTCACGAAATAACAAGGATTTGAAATGTTGAATGATTACTTTGCTAATGATTTGTTGTACGCTCGATGTTAGCAAAGATAATCCGCTCAGAAAAATCTCATTCTCTCAGTGACGACTCTAGACGCCATTGCCCTGATGCACACACTCAATATATCCGGCTCGAAGGACCAGATGTTGGGGGCATTGAGGGTCCTTTTCTATTTTGTGAGTTGAATAAATAAACTTTTACGTCTTTTCTCATTGCTATTTATTGTAAAGATTTTTAAACCAATATATGACAGCTCATGACATAGTGACAAAAAAAAAACTTAACTTTTGATAGTGGACTGTATAAAAAATTAGGTGTGTTTAAAAAAGGTTACTTTAATTCGAACATCATGTAAAAATTGAAAGTCCTACGCATATCATTTAAATATGAGTTATGCTGTCACAGGTCGGTCGCAGTGCGCGAGCGTATACTGGGAGGGCTCGCTGTGGGCGCTGGGAGGCTGCGACGCGTGGCACTGCCTCGCCAGCACCGAGCGCCTGCGCCTCGGGGCCGAGCCGGCGCAGTGGCAGGCGGGCCCGGCCCTGCCCACCGCGCGCCGCTCCGTGGGCGCGGCGGCCTGGCGCGGCCGCCTCGTGGCCGCCGGCGGCTCCGACGGCGCGGCCTCGCTGCGCCGCACCGAGTGGCTCGCGGCCGACGGCGCCGGCGCCTGGCGCGCTGGGCCCGAGCTGCGCCGGCCGCGCGCCGCGCTGGGCCTGGCCGTGCTGCACGACGCGCTCTACGCCGTCGGCGGCTTCGACGGCAAGGAGTTCCTGTCGTGCGTCGAGTGCCTGTACGAGCCCGACGGCGAGTGGACCACGCTGCTGGCGCCGCCCCCGCCGCGCACGCCGCTCTCGCCCGACGCACCCCCGCCGCCTGGCGCGCCCCCGCCGCCTGGCGCGCCCCCGCCGCCTGGCGCGCCCCCGCCGCCTGGCGCGCCCCCGCCGCCTGGCGCGCCCCCGCCGCCTGGCGCGCCCCCGCCGCCTGGCGCGCCCCCGCCGCCTGGCGCGCCCCCGCCGCCTGGCGCGCCCCCGCCGCCTGGCGCGCCCCCGCCGCCTGGCGCGCCCCCGCCGCCTGGCGCGCCCCCGCCGCCTGGCGCGCCCCCGCCGCCTGGCGCGCCCCCGCCGCCTGGCGCGCCCCCGCCGCCTGGCGCGCCCCCGCCGCCTGGCGCGCCCCCGCCGCCTGGCGCGCCCCCGCCAGCCCGCGCGCCCCCGGCGCCCGAAGCGCCCCCCGCGCAGTTCGACGGCGCCAGCGAGTGACGTGCGGCGCGCCCACCGGTCGCTGCGATAGTTTGAGCCGAACTGTTCGACGGTATTCGCAACATTTAGCAAATTGTGTGCTGTCGCGAAACTTAACCGCTACCTCAAAATTAGACGCATGCGGGAGCCGCGCGACGCGTCGCGACGACACGCGGCGGGCGGCGACTGCTCGTGTATCGCGCCTTTACTTCGCATTTTAATATATGTTATTGATAAAGTTAGCCTGCGGGCCGGCGACGACGCCCGCGGTCTGTATATATGGCCCTCACTCACGTGTAGTCTAAATTATTATATTATCACAGAGTTATACGGCGGGATCATGTTTTTCTTGTTCGCGTGCTTTCCCGTTATCGTATTATTTTTACATTCCTATTTTGTAAGATAATGATGTGTATCCTCTGTAGGACGTGGTTTGTGTATGATTAGGTTAGCTATTAGTTTTCTTTGTAAGATGATAATTACATGAAGTGTATCTGTAAAGGCGCGCTCGGCCGCCCGGGTCGGCGCGCCTCCTGTTTATGTTAATAAATCGTATCTCCACACTCGCTGCGTTTCAATGTATACGTTACTATAATATAAAAAGTTTCTCGCGTTTTAGTGGGTATTTGTAATTTATCTAAGTTACAAGAGCCTAATGCCAACTGCTCATCACCCTTTACAAATATTGCTTTTCCTGATGCAGGGACGTTAATTGTTGAGGAGTTCTCCTGGTACTTCACCGTCAGCCCCACTTCACTATATAAGGTGCTATAAAAATATCTGCCACGGCTTTAATGGGAGGTAGTATTGTGTTTAAAGATTACAATAGTGAAGAAATTTCGTACCCCGGCCCAGTTAAATCAATTTGAGAAAATAAAGTAGTTAAATAAACATTGACTCTACTCTGCATAACGTGGTTCACAAACTACGCGCGATGTGTCGCTTCGTCAATGAAAACAACTGCTATCTCTTTCCATCTGTTCTGTGAATGAAAACTGAAATCAGCCGACTAGTTCGTCACTATCTAATCTACTAGGTACGCCATAATACGCAGGCAAACAAGTGTTTTAAAAGTGCAATTACTTACCAGCTACCGCATTCTTCCAAAAAACTGACGTAAATAAGATGATAAACTTCCCATCACACTTAAAACAGGCTTTGGACTGTCAAGTTAGTGTAAGAATCGCAATATGATGACTCACTCGCACACCAAACCTCTGCTGGTATAAGTTTACTGCATGCGCAGTTATGGAGTTACACTCGCGGTAGCACAATACCATTTCAAGATATTCTTGATTGGAATACCGTCGTCTGGGTGGCATTTTTAAAGAAAGCGCGCGCGATATTCCCGATGCTGACCGCTAAAACTAACTTCCGAGCGGGCGGGCGGACGACTGGCGTGCGACTGGCGGGCCGGGCGGTGGGCTAGCGCGTGCGACCAACGGGTAGTGCGGGGGAAGGCGGGGGCGCGCGGGGCTGCGCTTTGACGAGCGAGTGGCCGGCGCGCAGCGGCATTGTTTGATAAGAATGGCAACAGTGTATGAACGGAGCCGGCGTTTCGCGAATGGAATTCGGTGCGGTGCGGCAACAGCTTATTAAGTCTACGGGATGGTTTTATGCCAATAAATCAATACTTAAAATTTTTTGTGTGAAAAAAAATATGACAAGTAATCAATAATTTATCTTTAGTATTGTAATCTATAAACACAATACTGTCTCCCATTGCAGCCGTGGCAGATATTTTTATAGCACCTTATATACATCGTGACGAGCATAAATTGCTTGGCAACCATATTAAAGTACCTAATCGAATTACAACCCGTGAAATACTTATTATTGAGTAGTTCCGGTGGCCATCTGTGGTCTTCATCATCAGTTCCACTTCGCCAAATGGTGCTTTCCGAGAGCAATTGCACGAGTTACTATAAAACCTACCCAAATCGCTATAGGTGTGCCTATACTATTTGAAGAGTTCCCTCGATTTCTCCAGGATCCCATCATCAGATCCTGACCTAATGGCAATGGGACCATCTCGAAAGTATACCCTTTCAAACAAAAAAAGAATTTTGCAAATCGGTGCATAAATGAAGGAGTTATGACAGGACAGATATACAACAAAAAAAAATGATTCATCCGATTTGATAACCTCCTACTTTAAAAGTCGGTTAAAAATAAGCTTTTTAGTGAGATTTTTTGATCATCTTACACACGTGATCATACAACGTTTTACTATATGCATTGTGCGAGGAAATAAAATTAATACTTATATTGATCAAAATCTAAATCTAGAGTAGGTAATTAATAAAGCGTTTAATGAAGTATTAGTTTTACTAAAGCTAAGGAACTTCGTTTCCGACCCCCGCCAGCCCCTCTCACGTATGATTTCAAGGAAAAACGACTGGCTGGCGACGAAGTTAAAAAAAAAAAATTGAAAGTAAAAAGCACTAGTGCGAAAACTGACACATTCCGCACGATTTGGCTACTATGAAAACGCTCTTTTTGACAATACTAGGTGTCACCCTCTCTGGCAAGGCCACCAACAGGGATTTTAATTTTGCTAACACAAAAATTTAGTCGTTAATTTGTCCAAATTTGTCACCAAATATCAGAATTTGTCGTTCACTGGTTCAAAAGATATAAGGGTTTATAGGTGGCCCTGCTGGAGAGAGTCTCCCCAGCAGGCCCAAATTTATATCTCAAAAACTAGGGCACCTAGCGAAGATCTGTTTTCTCCTATATTTAGTCGCCAATTTGTCCAAATTTGTCACCAAGTTACAGATTTTGTCGAGTCTTAGTTTAGGAGATATAATGAGTTCAATTACTAAGGTATAGTCCAAGAGCTAGATCGAAGAATTCACGAAAAATTGTGCCAAGTAAATGTATTTATATTAATATGTATAATATACTTCTAGTTTTATCGGTCTAAAGTCCTTAGAAATGTCCGAGAGAGATAAATTCTCAAGTAAATACATGTTTTTATGTTTTAAATTACTAGATTAGACTCAAACTCAAACTCAAACTCAAAGCATTTATTTCAATTAAACCATTTACAGGCACTTTTGAATTGTCAAAGGGTCGGTCAGTTAGTTAAAAAGTTGAAGCTAGTTGCCCATTCAAATTCGTAGATCTCTATGGAGAAGAACGGGCAAGAAACTCCAAGGACACTCTTTTAAAAATGTATATAGATATTACAAAATCCTGGGTACAGTATTCTTCGTGCTTCTATATGTGAGAACAATGTCAAACGAAAAATAATCAAAAAGAATTCAAAATATAAGATTAAAAATAAGCCCTGGCAGATAAGAGATGACCAGTCTCAACTGACGGCGCCCGTTCACGAACATGACACGTGGATCAGCACCATCCAGCTCAACCATTTTGTAGGGAACCGAATGATCCAACACGCGCCGCCATCAGCGAGACATTTAAGTGAGTATGACATACTCTCATCTGCCAGGCTCTTTCAAGTCAACATACCACGTGATATCATATGAAACGGCCCCAAGGTACTCACATTTACAAAATTGAAAAAGTGCTTCTAAATTATACAAAACTATAGTTAGCAATGTACTTGAGAGATTAATATAATAGAATTTAAATAAAAGATAAACATTAAGTTCATAAAGTCAGAAAAAATAAAAAAAAATAAGGGGAAGCCACTCTACCAAATATAAAAAAAAATTAACTATTGAGCCCAAGTGCCTGTGGAGCAGGACCAGCATTAAGCCAAGCATTTTTATCTACGATATAATCATCCAACTTATAATATGCTTGTCTACATAGTGTGCGTTTAATGCATGTTTTAAATTTCTTCTCATTTAGTTGAAGAATATCGGGTGGTATTTTATTATAACATTTTACACAGTACCCCATAAAAGAAGTATGTACTTTAGACAATCTAAAACGTGGTTGATCTAATTTGTTCCTATTTCTAGTGTTAAAGTTATGCCTGTCACTTATTTTACTAAAAAGATGTAGATTTTTCCGAACATACATAATGTTTTCATATATATACTGACAAGGAAACGTCATGATGTTAATTTTTTTAAACAGTTCCCTTAGAGATTCGCGTCTGTGGAGGTTGTAGATGGCTCGGACAGCCCTCTTTTGCAGTATAAAGATAGAATCAATATCTGCAGCCCGTCCCCACAGCAAAATACCGTAAGACATGATACTATGAAAGTAACTAAAATAGACCAGTCTTGCGGTATCCACGTCTGTTAGTTGGCGGATTTTCCAAACAGCGTAAGCGGCTGAACTTAGTCGCCCTGCAAGTGATGTTAAGTGAGGACCCCACTGTAGTTTTGAATCAAGCGTGATCCCCAGGAAAACTGTCTTTTCGACGAATTCTAGTATCTCCCTATTCAGTACAACGTGACATTCACTACTTCTAACATTCGGTAAAGTGAATCTTATGCATTTCGTTTTCTTCTCATTTAATACCAAATTATTTCTAGTAAACCAATTATGGACCTTTAACATAGCGTTATTTACGTCGTCAAGCTCCTGTGCATGTCTATTTACTTTAAAAATCAGTGATGTGTCATCAGCAAATAACACCATTTGTGGTCGGTTTTTTAGTAGATGAGGTAAATCATTTATATATACTAAAAAGAGGAATGGACCTAATATCGAGCCCTGTGGTACACCCATTTTGACTTTTAAACCCAATGAATTCACACCGTTTATTTGAACTTGCTGCAGTCTATCATTCAAATATGATTTTACTAAGCTAAGCGCAAGTTTACCCAGTCCGTAATGCTCAAGTTTCAAGAGCAGCGTTTCGTGATTCACGCAATCAAAAGCCTTAGATAGGTCGCAAAAGATACCTATTGCATCTTGTGCCTCTTCCCATGCCTTAAAGATGTGTTTTAATAAGGTGACACCGGCGTCGGTTGTGCAACGTCCTTTGGTGAAACCATACTGTTGATCGTGTAGGATGTTATTACGATTAAAATGATTGAGCATTTGATTTAACATTACTTTTTCAAACACCTTGCTGAAAACCGGCAAAACTGATACGGGTCTATAATTATTAGTGTCTTTGCTGTCCCCGGATTTGAAAAGTGGAATAACTTTACTGTACTTCATTAAATCTGGGAATATCCCTTGATCTACACACAAATTAAATATTAAAGCTAAGTAGGGTGCAATTGTCTCAATAATGGATTGACAAACTTTAGTAGACATGCCCCACAGATCTTCGGTAATTTTGATCTTGAGTTGCTTAAAAGCTTTTACAACGACCACAGGGTTTATATGTTTAAATTGAAATTCCACAGGACAGGCTGAAACACTTGCTCTTAATAAATCAATAGCAAGTGAGGGCGAGGAATTTAAAGTTTCCGTAGTTTTAGTTGGAATATTGGTAAAGAAAGTTGCAAATTCTTGAGCAACATCGATGTTAGCGCTAATGAGACCGCGGGAAGTGTCCAGTGTGTAATCAGTATTATGTCTTTTGTTCTTGTTAGTTTCATTGTTAATAATTTTCCAAACTGTCTTTATTTTATTGTCTGCTGATTTAACCTTGTTGCTAATGAAAGAAGCTTTAGCTGATTTGCATACTATTTTAAAAGTTTTAGAGTAAGTAGCAACATACTTATTAAAAGTTTCCGTGTTAATATACGGCTTAAGGCCATACAGTTCAAATAATCTTTCCCTACTTTTCCTGATGCCTTTAGTTGCCCAGTCACTGAATAAAAACTTAGGGCAAATAGTTTTAGTCTTTTTCTTAAAAGAGTTATTGAACTCTGTTTGCACTAATGAAAAGAATTCTTCATACAAAATATCAGCATTGTTTATACTTAGGCCCTGAGTACTTAACTTACTAAATAAAGTGCTATTAAACCTATTTAAATTACCCGATGTTATTGGTCTAGTTTGTATCTGCACTTTTTGTAGTGGTGTGTTGGATTCAAAAATAACAGTTTGACCGCTGTGATCAGAAGGGAGATAATTTACAATGGCTTTATCTAAATAGTCGCAGCTACAAAAAACATTATCAATACATGTAGCAGTAGTCGTAGTAATTCGCGTTGGTTCCAAAAACACATTTGACAGATTGAATGATTTAAAGAGACTTAATAATCTACTGCTATTTGAATTATTTTCCAAAATATTAATATTAAAGTCACCACAAATTATTACTGATTTATTACCCATTGCAAGTTTGCCAAAACATCTTCCATTACTGACTCAAATATAGAGTAGTTTTGATAATTAGGAGGTCGGTAAACGCACACTATATAATGCTTATCTAGCTCAACACAGGACAGTTCAATGCTATGTTCTACTGATAGTTCAACTATGTCTTTACGAGTCTTAGATTTTATACAATTTTTGATTAAGATTAGTGAACCTCCACGCAGCATGGATATTCGGTTAAAACAACTGCCCACCCTATAGTTCTCAAAATTAATTAGCATTTCATAATCTTTTAACCAGTGTTCAGTTATGCAGATAATATCAAACATTGTTTTTTCTAGAAACAATTCAATTTCTAATTGTTTGGAAGAAAAACCTTGAATATTTTGATGAAATAATTTCAAGGTATTCTGCTTAGCCCCTTTTTTGTAATTAAATAATTGAGTGCTAGAAGATACCATGTTGATGGCGAGATTAACTACATTGTTACTGGTAACTTCTGTTGTCTTACGGACTAGTTTAAATTATTATTAGTATTATTACTAATTTCAGTGGTGCTGATTACATAAGACTTCGACATACTACTTATGTCTGAGTTTATATTAAAAGCTAATAGCCATGCTATTTGACGTCTAAAACTAATAGGCAGATACGCAGTATCCCTAGTCGATTTTAATTTCTCAACAAAAGTGTTGGTGTCAAAAAATATAAGTTTGTCGCTATAGTGACTAGCTAATAAATGCATATGGTTGTTTAGCATAAGTATATAATGATTTTGCCTACTTGACAAGTGCTCGAAGTATGGAGTGGCATAAACTTCTTTGAAAACATTAAACCTTGCTCTTGGTCTATTTGGTGTCAAGATGTACAGTCGCATGCAACTGCTTTACCAGTTTAAAATGTTAAGCTCTAATTTACGTTAGAATAAAAAAAAAACGTACCCTTAGTTAAATGTTTAAAATAGGTAGGTACTAAAACATTGAAAACATATTATCGTCAATTGTAATCAAATTTTATTTTATAAAAATGAATTTCCAAAAAGTTCGTTTGACGTGTGTTGTTTATGTATGTATTTTGAGGTGATTGATTATTGTATTTAGAAGAACTTTTGCATGGGATTGTGTATCTAGTTTTTTATTAGTGATCTATGCGCGAAGTAGTTGCTCTTGTATTATCTAGGTCTATCTATATCTGTGATACCTACCTACTAAATGGTTCGTCCTGTTGCCTATTCAGGCTCATTCGAGCATATTATATCCTCGCGAGGCATATACAACATGTAACTCGAATAATGCACACCCTGTCTGATACACCCCAATTAGAAAAAAACTGGCCAAGTGCAAGACGAACTTGTAGGTATCTACATGAAGGGTTCCATACCATCGACCAAACTTAACATTTTAATTGAAAAACATGTTTACCTGCAAATTACAACATACATTTAACTGCTAATTTAAGTTTGTACGCATAATATTGAGAGATTTTCCATGTTATTTTAGCACCATAGACTTCTTATAGGTTTTCCTGTAATCTATAATCTATTATCTGTTGCTAATTTCTGTATTTGTTTCTGCTTGCTCCCCAAAAGTGACCCCCATATTCAATAGTACATTGTGATTGTGCTCTAATGGATATTACAGTCGAGGCGGTATTATTCGCGCGAGCCATAGGCGAGCGCGATAAGGTAGCCGAGAGTGTAATAATCAATGCACACGCGTTTCATACGACGTTTTTCAACACACTTGCGAGGAAAAAAACCGACTTCTTGTAAGAACTTATGCTACAATAACGTAACTGTAGAGATGATAGATTTATAAAGTTTAACTGACCTTTGTTGCTAGGTACTGACTATCCGGAGTTTCTTTTAAAAACAGTATATCGGTTGGTGACAATACTTTAAATTTTGTTATTAATTAACCACACAACGAAAACGATAATAAATATTTATGGAAAATGGCGGCTAGTTTTGGTTTTTTCCGCTAGCGATGAGCGCGCGGTGTAAATAAAGGCACTGGTAATACCCCTGAACAGCCTATCCTACTAATATTATAAATGTGAAAGTTTGTGTGTTTGTGCGTGTGTGTTTCGTGTGTTTGGATGTTTGTTACTCAATCACGCAAAAACGGCTAAATGGATTTGGATGAAATTTGGCAAATAGATAGTTTATAACCTGGATTAACACCTAGGATACTTTTTATCCCGATATTCCCACGGGATCGAGACTTACGCGGAAGAAACCGCGGGGCGCAGCTAGTATAAAAATATAATAATGTTAATAATACATAATATGCAAATGGGATTAGGGTAGTGAACAATATAGACTGCAATTGCCACAGACGATATAAACCCTTATTTAATACTAGCTGCGCCCCGCGGTTTCACCCGCGTAAGTCTCGATCCAGTAGGAATATCGGGATAAAAAAGTATCCGATATGTTAATCCAGGTCATAAACTATATGTTTGCCAAATTTCATCCAAATCCATTCACCCGTTTTTGCGTGATTGAGTAACAAACATCCAAACACACAAACACATAAACACACAAACACACAAACTTCCACATTTATAATATTAGTAGGATAGTATAGAATGACAGATTCATTTCGCGCGAACGCTGTGGCACACGGACAGGCCAGCGTTCTAAATAGCTCGTCTGTCTGTACGAAAGGCGCATAGTCTATCTCTTTCTTACTTACCGTAAATGAAACGGAGCGCAGCGATCTATCTGCCACCGACTTGTGTGTGGTGGTAAGTGCACACAATACCTACATAATTATATTTAGATAAATAATTACCTACATATATTTATAGTAGATTTGTTTATAGGTATATACAGGGTGATTGGAAGCTGGATGCCAAGCCATAAAGGGGTTACAGTTGACACCCATTGGAGCATTTTGAGCATGTTTTTAAAAATATTAAACGATTGAGGCTATTTTATAAAATTAAAATAAAATGACAAAAACCACGCAAATTGTTCAAACTTTATAAGTATTCTACGACTTCAAAGGTGTCTAGTATTTTTTTATCAAATTTAACTGGGGCACTCTTAGCAATTACCAGTCAGAGTCAGAAATTGGGGTATTCATTTTAAAAAAAAGTTAAAGATAACGTACTTCGTCTAAGACAAGTATTGCTCATAATGCTCAAAATGGTGTCAACTATCACCCCCTTAAGACTTTGCACCTAGCTTCCAATCACCCTGTATAATGAATACAGCTTTCCTTTGGTGGATTGAAATTATAGAATAAGTTTATATTTATTTAATTCGAAACAAACATTCCTCCATAAGACGTCATAGATACTGTCTAGAAACTACATAAAGTATTTTGTATTTGCTTGTACCACTGTATGGGGAAATTTAATTCTTTAATATCTTTTTAATTACACACCGACAAAATCTGTAACTTGGTGACAAATTTGGACAAATTGGCGACTAAATATGGGAGAAAGCACATCTTCGCTAGGTGCCCTAGTTTTTGAGATATAAATTTGGCCCTGCTGGGGAGACTCTCTCCAGCAGGGCCACCTATAAACCCTTATATCTTTTGAACCAGTGAACGACAAATTCTGATATTTGGTGACAAATTTGGACAAATTAACGACGAAATTTTTCTGTTATCAAAATTAAAATCCCTGTTGGTGGCCTTGCCAGAGAGGGTGACACCAATACTAGGGGTGTGGTGGCGGCGGGCGCGGCGCCGTGTCCCCGAGCACAAGACTCCTTCGTTGCGTTCGACATTCAAAATAGCGCCCGACACCGCTTTATCCCCTTAGTTAATAATCTACGAGTACTATTCAAAGTGGGCAAAATAAATATGACAGGAGTTCAGATCATGGTCTTCGCTCGATGACGACTGTCAGGTTGCAGAGGTAAAGCTAGACGGAAGATGAAATAAAACGATTCGGCTTGAATTGCAAAAATATATTTGTTACGCGAGTGTACGTATATATATCGCTACATATTATAAAAAGTCTTCCGCCGCGTCTGTTTGTCTGTTCGCGATAAACTCTAAAACGACTGCACCGATTTTCATGCTGTTTTCACCAATGGATAGCACTCTATCCATTGGTGAAAATAGCATGAAAATCGGAAGGTTCTCGAGGAAGGTTTTAGTATACCCACGCGAGCGAACTCGCGGGCATCAGCTAGTATAATATATAATCGCTCAGCGTCACTCGTCGAGGTCCGCCTGCGTCTCCAGCAGCAGCTGCGCCAGCGAGTGGCGCGCGCCCGCGTCCAGCGACGCGAACTGCTCGCGCCGCAGCGCGCGCGCGCACTGCGTCGGCTCGCGCTGGGCCGGCGCGCGCGCGGCGCAGGGCGGGCCGCGCGGCGCCAGCACGAGCGCGGGCTCGGGCGCGCGCAGCACGCGCAGCGCCGAGCGCGCCAGCACGTCGGCCGGCGCCGCGTGCTCCGCGCCGCGCCACGCGGCCGCCGCCGCGTCGTAGTCGGCGCGGTAGAAGGCGAGCGCGAGGCGCGCGGCGGGGTTGAAGCGACCCGTGTTCACCTGCGGCTTGCCGCCGCCCGGCGCCAGGAAGCGCGGGTGCGCGTACAGCGAGAACCGCGCGAACGCCAGCGGCAGGTACCACTGCTCGCCCGCGATGCTGTTCATGCGCACCTGCGGAGATCGCGAGTTCCTATACGTATCCGAACGACGAGTTCAGTCGCGCGTGTCGCGTGCGGTACTCACTCTGTTGAGAAAGTCTTGGTTGAATTCGGCGTGCGGCGGCAGCAGCAGCAGCAGCGCGTCGCGCGACACGTGCGGCGCGGCGGCCGCGAGCGCCGCGCTGCCCGCGCGCACGAGCGCGTCGTACTCGGGCACGTCGGCGGGCACGCCGGGCGCGCCGGGCGCGTCCAGCACGTGCAGCTGCGCGCCCGCGTGGCGCCGGCGCAGCGCGTCGGCCTCGGCGCGCGCGGGCTCCATGAGGGCCGTGTCGTTGGCGCCGCCCACTAACACCTGCGGATCGTCGTCGTTACTATGAAATAATCATACAATGATTTGAATGATCACATGATGACGTGATTGAACACGTGAAAAAAAAAAAAACTGTGATATCTGAGAACGATTCCAATGCCGAAAATATAGCTTAGAATAAAATAAAAAAGTTTAAAAAGTAGTGAAATATTCACAAAACTATTAATTTGAAACGTAAAAGAACATTCTGTATATGCACACTTATATTTCAACGTAGAAAGACAAGTGTGCATACAGAGTGTTTCTTTTCTGTATCAATTTAATATTTTTAGTGAAAATTTAACTATAAAAAAAAATATGTTTTTTTTTTTTTTTAAACATATTTCTCTAGCATTAGCGCTGAGTGGAGTACGAGGATATCAGCACACGAAGCTGAAGAAATGCGACATTTCCAGTCTCAGTGACAGATTCGCATAGAGAGATGAGAGCTACGCCGCACAAATGGAAGCTTTCTCATATAAATATAAAAAAACAAATAGACTTGAAGTCAGTCAATACAATGGCTTATTGTTCTAGGACAGATTGCCATGGTGCAGAATCATCAATCATATTAGTGCTGTCAAACTAAAATATAGTTAAGTTGTTTCACTATAGTCTATTTCAGAATGGGAAATCGTTGTATGACAGGAATTAACAAAATTTTGGTGATTTTTAGTCTAGTTTAGAGGCATTTGTGACAAGAAAATCGTACCAATTATTTTTAAAAGAGAAGAGTCGGCAAGAAACTATTGTTACCCATGGAGTTTCTTGCTGGTTCTTCGCCATAGGCAACAACCTGGACCTAGCTTCTCATGTTTCATAAGTGCCCATGTAGTTTTGTGAGAAATAAAATATTGAATTTGAATTTTGTTTACTGGTTTCGAACCCACAGACACCGCGAGACGGTACCGTACGAATAGTATATGAGGGTAGCGCTCACCACAATGAGCGCGGTGTTCTTGTCCTGGTCGAGGCACACGGTCTCGTAGCGCGCAAGGAAGGCTCGCACGTCGGCCAGGCGCGCGTGCGCGGCCGGCACGGGCAGCAGCAGCGTGACGCGCGCGCTCTCGGTGACGTAGCGCACCGGCACCAGGCGCGCCGCGCCCAGCGGCCGCACCACGTGCACCAGGCGCAGGCGCGCGCCGCCCGGCCCCGCCACGCGCAGCAGCAGGCGGTAGGCCAGCGCGCGCGCCGGCTCCCAGCGCCACGCGCCTTCCAGCACGCGCACGGCCGCGGCGCCCGCCCAGCGGCGCAGGCCCCACGCGCGCACCGCCTCCAGCACCAGCTGCGACACACACGCGTTACTGCCGTCCTGTCCGAGCGGCCAGAGTTCTATTTGAACAGTGTGTACTCACGTCGAGTGCTTCACGGTCGGCGCCGGCGATCAGCGCCACCTCGTGGTGGTCGTCCGGAAAGAACGCGTGCGTCGCGTTGAACGACACCCAACGCAGATGATCGAACCTACAACACTCGACACGTCACACTCTCGCTTCTCAATGACCTGGGGCGGGTTTTGTAACTAGGGACGTACCGAGAGTCGGGCGTGGGCGGCGCGAGGCCGGGGTCGGCGCGCAGGCCGGACGGCCACGTGGCGTTGCGGTAGTGCGGCGGGTGCTTGGCCGCGCCGCGCCACAGCGCCGCGCGCAGCCGCGTCACCTCCGCGCGGTCCCGCTCTAGGTGCACCTGCGCACAGAGCTCACGTCACCCTTTTTTTTTCCGGGTGTCCACTGAAAATCATCGCTGTGCTGTATAGCCCCATAGCGCAGCATCATGCTAAGTGGAAGCCTTCTTGTCACAGTCATGACGTGCAGCTTCCGATTATTTATCTGTATACTCGTGATCTCATATTTGTACTTAGATCTATTTTGTTTTTTAATTTAATATTGCTGATTACTGTTATCTCTTTTTATGAACGTGTTTCTGTGACAAATAAACCAATTTTTAACCGACTTCAAAAAAAGGAGGAGGTTATCAATTTTTTTATGTTTGTTACCTCGCAACTTTCGACTGGGTGAACCGATTTTGATGATTTTTTTTTATTTGACAGCTGGTGCTTCCCGTCTGGCCCCATATAAATTTTTATTAACTTTGCTTGGGTAGTTTTTGAGTTAGCTTCAATAATTACGTATTTTTCTCACTTAGTCTATGTAGACGACATCTTATGATATATAAAAAGTGAAAAATAACTTTAATTTCGGAAGTCGGTGGCAAAAAACGAAAATTGAAAAGCAAAGACGACGACTTTCGAAATTAAAGTAATTTTTCACGTTTTTAATATTGTTTTTGGAAAACATTTTTATTCTTTATTTTCTTTCTTTCTCCCTCTCACGCGATATATACACAGGTCGGTGTGGTCACTCACCCGCGACACGTAGGCGTGCAGCGTGTAGAAGGAGTCTGCCTTGGTGACGGGAAACACGGTGACTGCGTCGGCCAAGTCGGGCGTGAGCGGGGGGAGCGCGTCAGGGCCAGGCGTGCGCACGGCGGCGTAGCGCTCGCCCTGCGCGGCGGGCGCACACGCGCGGTGCGCAGCGTGTAGTACGCAGCGCCCGATATTCTCGTGGTGGTGAGGCGAGTACGAGTTGCGCACGCACCAGTCCAGCTCGGCGTGCACGGCGCGCAGCACCGAGTTGGACAGCAGCACGCCGCCCTCTGCACACAGACTCGACCAGCTCAATAGTGTTCACACTCTATTGTTTATTTTACTTATTACATTTATGTAATTTATTAAATAAAGAATGTTATGTCGAATTTGTTGGTTGGCTAATAAACATGCTATTTATTATAGTTATATATTTATTTAGTTTTATTGACTTATTTAGTTGACCTAGTTTTTATGTAAGTATTTTTTATTTATATATGTTTAAGTACATATGCAATGTGTTTTTTTTATCCCATTACTCTAGGTTATTCAAGTTTTAATTAGCAATGGCTTAAACTCCAAAGCATTTACTTCATGCATGTCATTTACTAGGTATTTCTGAATAATCAATGAGTCTGTCAGTTTCTGAGAATCGACAAACCTATGAAACTGCATCATTTTTATTATTAACAAGTTTTTATTAAATAGGTGGTAGGCAGGTTCATGAAGGGAAGGAATCTGTAAGTGAATGCTGGCAACGTACCAAGTGTGCAGTAATGGCTGTCATCTTCAGCCACAGTGCCCATGTACACATCCTCACTAACACTTAGCTGCGACACCAGCTCTGTCAGGCGACGAGCATTCACAAATGCAGTGTCAGACACTAGGAAAAAGAAGTCATACTCCTCCAAATAGTTATCTGCTAAATATTTGAGTGCATGGAATGGTTTCAGCATCTCTCGTGTATCGGTGAAGCCCACAACATTGGCTAGTCCTGGAACAGCGCTCATGGCACTGGCCGTAATGAAGAACTTCAGTGCTGGCTGTAAACGAGCTGTTGTGCGGTTCAGCGCTGCTATTTGGCTCTTGAGAGCTTCTTCAGAACTGAGTACTCCTGTGAGTAGGGATCCTGAAACAATCAGTTGACATCAAGTGTGGTGGGACCGTCTCACGATCGTTGACGCCAGCGGGAGACAGTGCGGGATACCTCTCATGCCAAGCTCGGTGCTGTAGTAGCGCGGGCGCTGCACGCTGCGGCCGGCTGCGCGACCGGCCGGGCCCAGCGGCCGCTCCTCGCGCTGCGGCTCGTACTCGTCGGAGGCGGGCGCGCCGCCGAGCGCGGCTTCACACGCGGCCGCCGGCGTCTCGTCCAGCGGCACCAGCGCCAGCGACACCCACAGGCCAAGCGCCAGACCCACCAGGAAGTACGAGTTGTGCTTCACCTGCGACACCACGTAGCGCGACAGCATCTTGTGTGCGGTCAGCGACCTCGCGCTGCACTGGAAGACACGACACTGAACCGATCAACTGACTCTATCGCGTCGTGACCAAATAAAGGCACTCTTTGTTAATTAACGAATCGCGTCGATCTTTATCATCAATTAGTCCGCTTAATCTCGAGGTCACATTTGTAGCACTTAATTTTATTTTCGAGTTCCGATCACGAATTCACAATCATTGCCAAATCCACAGAGCACTATAAAATACTGGTAGCCAAATCATTGCAATTTACAGTAATTAGTATAATGTTCCGACCGAGCTGGCTGGCGAAACCATTCCATAAATTAAATAGAGTATGTTAAAGTATGTTCTGTGAATTAAATTCTATTGACTGTCACACAGAGCATGTCATTGACACAGAGCACCACAGAGTACATTCTAATATACTCAGAGCACTATACAATGGGTGCGTTCCGAGTTACGCCGTAATCGATTTGGGCGTGCTAAAACCCGTTCCCTATTAGCATTATCGCGATAACGATGTCCCGTGAATCGTCATAGATGACGTCATGACATGCGCCATCTTGCGATAACGCCGACCATGCTCTAAAATATGGTCATCGTGAGCGCTGTCAATGTGGATGTCAAATAGTGTCATAGTGACAGTTGTACTGTTTTGTTTTGACTTTTTGAGTCGTACTAATAGTTTCAAAATTGTGAAGAAGACGTTTGATGTGTATATTGTAATAACCATGAGTATTCAAGTGAATATCATGCTCACATCAGAGCAATACGAGAGGGCTCAGAGAGGTAAGTGCTGAATTTTAGCCTACTTGCAATTCTTCCCACTGCTCAAACGATTATGATGCAAATGTTTTACTCATCACAACTGCTTAGCTGTCTGTTTGCAAAAGCTTTCTTACAGTTTTGAAAGTGCATACAACCACTCTTTAGTTATTGTCTTCTGATCAATCATAAATGTTTACTTAACTGATTCTTGCTGTTTACAGATACTGAATATGTACAGTAATTGGTGAATGACTTTGATGCAAATATGCCTAGCCGAGAAACAGAGTCACAGCAATTGGTGAATTACTTTGATGCTAATATGTCTAGCCGAGAAACAGTCACTGCTGAATGAACCAACGGAACAATACGGTAAGTATTTTATATTATTATCTGATAATGTGCAGATACTTATTAGCTGAATGTGCCTGTTGTGTTTGCATAACATATCATGTTGACAACATTATGTGGTCACTCTTACTCCAATACCTAATCTATAACAAAAGTAAGATAAAAGTGTTCTATGGTTTTGTCTTATTAGTATGTTGGTTAATTCTTAAGAACTTGCTCTCAGATTCTATCAATTTAAAGTTATAAAAGCAGTTTCTTTAGTATATAAAAATATTCTATATTTTATTCCAGGATATGATTATCTATGTGCCAAGTTTCATTCAAATCATCGCAAACAATATTATTGCAGTGTTAGTAGGAAGTACCTTCTTAATATTATATTTTTATTTCAGTAGATCCCGAGTCACCTTCTCTATTCATTTGGAACGAGGCATGCATTTTGTTGCTACTCACATTATACAGTGAGCTTATAGAACATTTTGAAAAAATGCATCTTAAGATGGTGTATGACATCATAGCAAGAACAATGTGCAACATACAATAATAATGTTACTTGCACCCAGTGTCAGTCAAAACTAAACAGTTTAAAAAAACATTATAAAAAGATAGTGGATCACAATGCGACATCTGTAAACGATAGGGCAACATGGCCTTACTTTGATGTAAGACTTTACTTTGCTTTTTTTGGTTGTTAACCCGGAACTGATTCATTTTGCAGTTGTAGTGTAACAACAACAATTAAATTTAAGTTTTTTAAAGATCTAAGTATAGATATGATCATCACCTGTTTTATTATTAGTAGCACTACTTGTGATTTTTTATTAGTTTTTAAGATTTGATCAGTACCTGTTGACTTAGTAGTATACTGTGATTGTTTATTAGTTATGATTTGATCAGTAATTACTTACCTGTTTTAATTAGTAGTAAGTATAGATACTTGTGATTTTTTATTAGTTTTTAAGATTTGATCAGTACCTGTTGACTTAGTAGTATACTGTGATTGTTTATTAGTTATGATTTGATCAGTAATTACTTACCTGTTTTAATTAGTAGTAAGTATAGATACTTGTGATTTTTTATTAGTTATAAGATTTGATCAGTACCCATTTGAAGATTTGAATAGAAATACCTGGTAAAATTGTGAATTTTATTAATGTTTAATTGTACTGTATGTTTGTGATTTTACATAATATTTACTAAAATAGATAAGGAGTTAATTATATAAATACATAAGACTTTTGTTACTGTTGTACTGTTTGATATTTTTCTTATATTAGCATAAATAATAATTAGGAAAAGAATGTCGCTTGGAGCGCGAGTAGGGTACCTGAGGTTCAGTCTGATTATACTGTGATTCTAATTGATTGTTAATAAAAATGTTCTATTACTATTATTGTTGAAAATTATTTGCATACCCATCCCAATATATGGCGCTCTAATTATTCTCGTAACTCAATTCCTTCTAGAGACATTTTCTTGCTGGGGTAACGCACACGTTCCCTTCTCATATCTTTTAAATACTTACATGAATAAGAATAAGTATTTAAAAAAAAAGAAAATCTACTAGCCTAGAATGAATTTCACATTTACTTACCCATCAGTTGCAATATATAGGTACAATTTAAGTTTTAAGTATCTAAATATAAAACTTATTCAAATGATAAAGGATTGTTATAAGTAAAACTATAAAATAGACCATAAAATTAGATCATTTATTGAATGTTAAGAAGTTTAATTACACTGTCCTATTGGCCAATGTTTGTCGCTTGCGCATCCCTTCTTCTCTCCTCCCGTTGATGCTGTCGCCCTGTCGGTAGTATTTGGCGACCAGAGTCAATAGAGTCAACCAACAAACTAATGCGTTGAACTTCCATTTTCAAAAATATCCAATCAGTCTTTCTTGTGCAAGGTTTGAGGTTATGTTTATGTTATGAAGTTGAGCGAGGACTGTGTGAACGCGTTCACGAGCGTTCCGAATTGATGACAGCCGTCAGCTGTCATAATCATGATATTAAATCGGAACTGAAGTTATCGATGTGAGTGCTGACAGTGATTATTTTCTAATTCGGAAAGCGGCCAATGATACAAACAATGTATACAACTGGTATACATACAATAAGTACTGCTGTCACACAGAGCATGTCATTGACACAGAGCACCACAGAGTACATTCTAATATACTCAGATCACTATACAATGATACAAACAATGTATACAACTGGTATACATACAATAAGTACTGCACAGAACATTATCACAGACTACTTTAGAGAACTAAGAACCTATTTAGTCTATAGAACCTCGCTTGAGTGTGAGTTTATGTTCCTTGAATGGATGCGATGGATGAAACATGGAAGTTGGAACGCTTTGACTTTGAAACGACAGCAACGACATTGACACTGACAGTTACTGTCATTAGGTAGTCAAAGTGCAGCGTTCATTCGTTGCAGTTCGTTAGTTTTGCTGCGTTCAGCTTTGCCAGATTTTGCAAAACAATGAAAATGAGCAATACTAATGAAATGAAAAATGAAAAAGCGTTTATTCGCAGAAATCATTCCTTACCACCTAAATATTACCTCTGCCAAACTGCACAGCAGTTTGTTGGCAGACGCAGGTCCTTTTTTAATAATTTTAGACATATACTTTTCACCTGTAGGTACGCTAAACTACACACATCAACACGGTCTAGGGATATTTTTTAAAAAGCGAATTACTATCAATGTGTTAATTATTTATATGACATGTATATATTTAAAAGATACGTTATTTAATATTCTACCATTTTTTAATAATGGTTAAGGTACTTCGATTAAAATTTCAGGATTTTATGGAAAAAAAATGAAGCATAGACGGAAACCGTATATGAATTAACTTTTAATTTATGAGTAAAAACTGAAAAAAATAGAAAATTCATTTAATTTGTGTTTATAAACTTGAAGTTAGTAGTCTGAGAAAGCGCCCATGCTGTTCATAACACATCGGCAACGATTCGGCATGCTCAGAACAAGGTTGTCAATGTCTTGCTGCGGAATATTGTCCCATGTCCTTCTGAGGTGCGCAAAAAGTTGATCTTCTGTAGCCAGATTTTCAGGAACTTCCTTCAGAGCTCTTCTTTGCAGCATATCCCACGCATGCTCAATGGGATTTAGATCTGGCGATTGAGCAGGCCAGTCTAAGGCCCTAACATTGTGTGTATGTAACCAAGCTGCTACCGTTCTCGCCGTGTGTGCCCGGGCATTGTCGTGCATGAGCAGGAAATCTTGCCCCATTTGTGTTCTGTGGGGCAAGATTACGGGCCCCAGCACCTGTTGGACGTATCGTTCTGCCGTCATATTGCCCCGCAACCAAACGAGATCCGTCCGTCCTCCAAGACGAATTCCTGCCCAAACCATAATTGTTCCTCCTTGGTATGAGTGAACTTCCTGAGGGTTCTGAAGACGGCTCCATCGTCCAGGAACTCGCCAAACACGCGTCCTTCGTGAATCTGGATGGAAGCCGAACCTGGATTCATCCGTGAACAGCACATTGGACCATTGCTCACGGCCTCAGTCCACGTGGTTCCGAACCCATTCTAATCGTCGTCCACGATTGCCTCTCCGTAAAGGTGGGACCCGGAGTGGTCTACGAGAGTGTAGATTGCTTTCATGCAGTCGCCTTCTTACAGTTTGGTCACTCACAAGCACTTGGTGTTCCAATCGCAGCCTTTGGACCAATTGAGTCGCCGTTGCATTTGGTTGAGCTCGCGCAGTAATTTGCAAAAATCGATCTTGTCTGGGGGTAGTGATGCGACTTGGCCCCCGGTGCCTCTCCGCTACTTCACCTGTGGCACGATAGCGTGTCCACAATCTTGAAATTACATTTTGGTGGGTCCCTATGGCCTCAGCAACATTACGCTGAACAGACCCAGCTTCCAGCATTCCCACAGCTCGTAACATCTCCGCCCTCGTCAAATGTTGGCGTTGCATGGCTACAATACCTCAATTTTAACTTTATCTTTCGTTTAAAAATGAAAAAAAAACTGTAACTAAACGTAATTCGTATTGTTTTCTAAATTTCGCACAAATTAAAATTCCCTCTCCTACACATCAAGACATTTTTATGCGACCAAAACAAAAGAATTTAAAAAAAATTGAATTTGGAATTAGTCTGAGATACATTACAAACAAATCGGTGTATAAAAGATTCCAATGCGGCCAGTACTTTTCGAGTTATTTAATTGAGTATGAAATATCCCTAGACCGTGTTGATGTGTGTATTAAGCGACATGGAGCAATTCATAGACCAGCAATCTATCGCTCGCTATCGACGATGTTCTTCTTGCAGCGGCGGCGGCTCACCCCTAAGAAGACCCACTGACTGCGGACGCGACATGCTGTACAGAACCACTTTTCAAAAAATGAATAAAAGGATTAGGGGAAGCAGCAGGAATGGCGTTCAGTTGAGGAAAAAGCGCTGTATTTTTTAAATAATTATTTTGGTTTAAGTATATTAAAAACTAGCTGTGCCCCGCGATTTCACCCGCGTAGGTCTCGATCCCGTGGGAATATTGGGATAAAACGTATCCTATGGCCTATTCCAGGTCATGGTCTACCCGTGTGCCCATCCTCTCCTTTCTAGAGTAGGAAACGTAGCGGCGCGGCGCCTGCGTCTAACGGTTCGCGTATTGCATTTTGTGATAACTTCGAAATTAAATGTCCGATTCGAATGAATTAAAAAGAATTTTACTGCTACATAAATACCCTTGATGTAAAAACTATTTATTTGAATAAGAATTAATATTATGTTGATAAAACTCCTACGCAAATAATGCATTCATTTCGAACCAATTTGATTACAATAAAAAAGGTTATAGTGAGTCAATATTAAAAGATAGACATATGCTGTCGCGGACTTTTGTTTAGCACTTTTAAAGAGGAACAATTCCATCATACATGATATTTGCGTAACTTAAACCGTTTACGCAGCGCACGCAACGGAAGCTCTCAAAAAGGAATAATTTTTCCCGTTTTTAACCGACGAAAAAAAAAAGGAGGAGGTTCTCAAGAAGAAACGTATTTTTTTTTTTTTTTTTTATTTAAGACCACTCATAACTTTTTAGTAATTAGTCCGATTTGAAAAAATATTTTTTTGTTGGGAAGGGTATACCTCGATGTTGGTCCCATTTAAAATTGGAAACTATAATCCACCCCTAAAGGTAGAAAAAATGGGGTTGATTGATTTTTCACCAACTGAATTTTCAACTGTGAACCGATTCTGTTGAAATTTCGCACACATACATAGTTCTGATGACACAACCACTCATCATCAACTCCAGGTCTTTAACCTGGAGTAACCCCCTGGAGTACCCTGGAGTGGATGGTAACTCAAAAGCGAAAAATAAAAAACTTTTTTACAAAAAATTAAACCGACGAAAAAAGAACTGAAAAGCGAAAAATAAATAACTTTAATTTCGGAAGTCGGTGTCTTCGCTTTTCAATTTTCGTTTTTTGCCACCGACTTCCGAAATTAAAGTTATTTATTTTTCGCTTTTCAGTTCTTTTTTCGTCGGTTTAATTTTTTGTAATTGAAACACTTTTCATTTATGCTCCGCTCCTATTGGTCGTAGTGTGATGTTATATAGCCTATAACCTTCCTCGATAAATGGACTATCCAACACAAAAATATTTTTTAAATTCCAACCAGTAGTTCCTGAGATTAGTGCGTTCAAACAAACAAACTCTTCAGCTTTATAATATTAGTATAGATATGAAAAATAACAATGGTGATGCGCTAAGGTAGCCCGCGAAATTCAAATTTTCTTAAGTTTTTTGCAATTTGCAGGTCAGTATCAGGTTGTATGTTGATTTTGGTAGGTAGTAGGTAGGGTAGGTAGATAGGTTCATTCTATACACTGACTACAGAATATCTACGTATGCATTTGCCGTCCTATGGTAGAATGCTTCATAGTTGCCACTGTGCGACCCTACGGCCAAAAACGACTAGAATTTAAAGATAAAATACTTTAGTTAGGGCACAGATTGTTAGGGTCCTGAATACTAAGAATTATTAATAAATAAAAATGTGAAAAACTGATTTGTTCAATGTACCCGAAGGTCGTGAGAGGCACGAGATCTGTGGATTTTTTACTTGCTGTTGACTAAAAATCGGCTTACGACCTAAACTTGAGTTGCTTATGTTCTCATTCTTTCATATTCATATTCATTTATTTGCGTTACACAAGGTAAAACAAGATGTTAACTTAGAGCTAAGAGCCGTTGTAGACCCTGTCAGGGCACAGCAAAATTTATTGTTACATTCATAGCTATTACTTAAAATTAAAAATCTAAGTCAATTAAAATTAGTCGATCCACTCGATATCTTAATCCTTTACTGCATGGATTTTTAGATTTGGCTCAAATTAATTTACATGCTTCTACGGCATAATAGGTACCCTAGGTTTTATTAGTAGTTTCCGAAATTATTGATTAGAAACCCAAAATCTCACATTTGATAGAACATGCAGTCCAGGTAACGATATACATGACGTCATAATATGGTACAACATGCAGTTATGGGAAGTGTTTTCGTATATATAATAAATATACACCCCTTTGCAAAAAAAACTGGCAGTTTTGATTTTTTTACATTATTGGTAATCATTTAGTTGTAAAGAGGTTTTAATAGCCAAACTATGTTACTGGCACTTAATAAAGAGTCTGGGTATGAAAAAAAGTTAATTCCAAATTCGAAACTTTTGTTTAAAACAATAATAATCCCTTTTTCAGTTGGTGACTTTTACTAACTTTTTGCGGATTTCCGGTTAAAAGGTTATCCTGGCAAATAATTTGTTTGTCGCATAATCCAGCCTTATTGTGACTTAAAACAGATATCTTTGTGTCGATTGTAATGGCAAAAAAAGCAATAAGAGCTAGTAAAATTGTAGCGCTGCTGGAAGAGGGGTGTAGCCAAAAAACGATATTCTTATTGATAATAAGAAATTACTAGTCATTTATGCTAATGAAATAGTAAAAATATTAATATTATCCATAGAAAAGCCAATAACTGTTAAGGTGCCCGTTTTGCAAAGGGCTTAAAGTCCCTGAAAATAAATAAAACACTAATAAGCCCCAAACATGTATAGCAGCAGTAAATAAGAATACCAAAAAAGACTTATTTTTTTATTACATAGGATGTACCCACAATGTAAAGTTTCCCAAATATACAAACTCGTTCACTTGTTCTACTTTCTCACAATCAATCATTATAAAACATTTAGTAACTCTGTACGATGTACTTATTGCATGTAGTCTAACTGACCAAGCACTGGCACAAACTCTAATGCATGAAGTATCATATTTGAAAAACGTATGCTTATCATAACAGTTCCAGTCCGTTTTTCGTCAAGAAGTATTTGATATTACATACATGCTTTTCCGTAAAACTTCTTGCGATCCATTTTAC
The DNA here is from genome assembly GCA_949152455.1 of Lithophane leautieri. Lineage (NCBI taxonomy): Eukaryota > Metazoa > Arthropoda > Insecta > Lepidoptera > Noctuidae > Lithophane > Lithophane leautieri. Next base: position 14,604,164 of record OX424480.1, on the reverse strand, counting down.
TCACTCGCAAAATACAAAAATAATTTTAGCTAGAGGAAAAAATTGCAAAAATCGGCTTTTCCAATCCACAAATCGCACTCGCTGTCAGAAATGGCGGTTTGAAATATTCGGTGACGGAAACAACAAACCACAGACAAGACAGAAAACTGCCAACATCTTTTTCGTGTTCGGATACAATCATAGTCTAGTTATCAGCCCTCAACACGTTGTTTATAGGGCTCAAAAATTATTTATTTGTGAAAACTCGTAGTATAGAGTCTGGCAAACGAAAGTTGATCCTGAAAATACCCGCGAAATTTAAAAAAACACGATACACAAAGTGCGATAACACGTTTTGATACTTGAAACTTTATTTTATTTTAAATGAAATTAAATTTCAATTATCAAAACGTGTTATCGCACTTTGTGTATCGTGTTTTTTTAAATTTCGCGCATGTTTTTTTTTTTAATACTAGCTTCCGCCCGCTGCTTCGCCCGCGTGGTATGTCATAAAAAGTAGCCTATGTCCTTCCCCAGGATGCCATCTAACTCCTTGCCTTTTTTTAATCGAATTCTTCAAAAAGGAGGAGACACTCAATTCAACCATTTTTTTTTTTTTTAATATTTGTGTTACTTGTGTGTTACCCGCACAGAACAGAAAAAAACAGGTTACCCGATTACTCCGCCAATTATGAATCGATTTTGATGATTCTTTTTTCGTTTGGTAGGTTATGCTTCAGAGGTGGTCCCGTATAAATTAATTATTCCTTTGACAACGGCCAAACGAATAATTCTTAATTCTCAATTCTTTATTGCATTCCTAATGTTGTTAAAAAAACAGTTGGTAGGCTTAAAATTATTGGTACAATTATGGATCCTGTCGGGCACAGCATAGTAGGAGGGAGGAGGAAGAGCGCTTGTTTGTGGTGTTTGGGCTTTAATTGTGTTGGAATAGCTAGGACGATTAGAGTCCGGGCACGGGGGATCCGGCAATCTTCCTCATATCGGGAAATACTCGTGTCTTCGTATTCACAGCCATAGAATGTCGCACATTCTTACAACTTGTGACACGTCTTTTATTTATTAACTGCTAATTACCCACTTTGTCTTTTCCCTAACTCAGTAGAAGTCAAATTGAAGTTGAACTAGATGTGGCAGCGTATTTCACATCATGAAATAACCGCTAAAGTCAAAATGGTTGAGCTGAATGGTGCTGATCCATGCGTCATGTTCGTGAACGGGCGCCGTCAGTTGTGACTGGTCATCTCTTAGCTGCCATGGCTTATTTTAATTTTTGAATTGTTTTATGAAATAATTGCGGACGCTTTTAACGTGCTTTCTACATTGTTCTCACATGTATAATTTCAACATAAATGATGTAACCCACATATTGTAACAATATTTTGATTTAAAAGAGTGTCCATGGAGTTTCTTGCCTGTTCTTCTCCATAGGTACCTACTACGCTTTGGAATGGGCAACTAGCTTCATATTTCTGACTGACCGACTCCTTGACAATTCAAAAGTGCCTGTGAATGGTTTAATTGAAATAAATGCTTTGAGTTTGAGTTTGAGTTTGAAAGGTGGCAATGGAGGAACAGGAACATGACTCAATACGGAGAGGTCTACATTTAGCAGTACAAATGGCTTAAACGATGACGCTGCCAATCGTCGCCGAAGACGATTGTGCAGGTAGCAGAGAAGTTAGCATCTTCGTCAAGAGCGCAACTGTGCAGTCTCGTGTTAGAACTCTCTTTGTAACAGTCTTCACAATCATGTACTTGTCTTCTTTTGGTGTATCTTTAATAAGCAAATGATTTGTAGGGAATATAAATGAGGTGAACACTAGAGAGGTTGCTCCTGCCGTGTTGTCGTGACGCGTCTAGTTAGTCACAGTTGCACATTGTGAGCGCGCTGATTGCTGAACAAGCTGACCAAGCCGGGTCCGAGTGCCGTGGCAGTGTCAGCTAGTTAGTATTCCGCAAGCGAACAGCAGTCTGAGGATATAGTTCGCGCATTCGTGGCACGAACCCCGCTGATCTCGTGAAATTACCAACAGGCAACTTACTATTGATGATGCGGTGAATATAGGTTCACCTGTTTCCTCATAATAATTATTAGATCTGTTATGTTCGCGTGTGTTGGTAAGAACGGTACCTACTGACTGATAGCAACAGGAAGTGTGATTCCTAATGTACTTACCCACGAACCGATATCTACAACAAAATGCGAGTATGAAACCAATAATCTATATTCTATAATAATCTACATAATATTATAAGTATATTGTAGCAAACCACACACAGACACAGTGTCTTCCAATGCGAGCGTCCCGCGGTCGCCTGCCGGCACGATACAGAGAATAATGTCTGTCTCTTTCTCGCGCCGAACCGTTGCGAGGAAGGCGCTTCGCGATTCGCGTGAGTCCGCTGCCCACACGCTTGCTGCGTAGACGCGTATTTTCCTTACCGCGCAACGTCGCCACGTGCCTGCCTCGTGCTGCCATTGTTACGCGAAATTATTATAAATTAAGGGTTTTCCGATCCCAATGTTTTTTGTACGACCGTGTTAAACTGTTAACCAGTGTTGATACTCAAATATACTCTTGACTAAAAAAGGTGGTTTCACTGATAACCTCCCTCATATGTGGCGCTCCAACGTTTTTTTTTTCGTGTGACAGTATAGTGCATAGTTGTGAGTTTTGCAGTGACGAACTAAAATGCCAGTGACAAGGAGTAGAGCGGCTAGTTTGAGTCGGAGGGAAGATGTTGCAAACGACGCATTACCCGTCCCCTCGCGACCAAACACGCCGACCGCGGATTCCGCCAACCAAGATGGCGACGGCGACGCCGCGTTCTCTTCCTCGCCGCGCATCGATGCTAACGCTACGTTCTCTAACGAAAATGTGGCGACGATTATTGCCTCTCTCCAACGCTCTCAAACAGAAGCATTTAGGGAGTTGCTCAACTCGATGTCGCGGGCGAACGCATCGACCCCGGATTCACTCGCGTTGCTAGGGCAAAATACCCTAGCCCGCTGCAAAGCCACATTCTCCGGCCGACCGAAGGAGTCGGTTGAAGCATTTATCGACGCTATAGAGGCCTATAGCGATTGCGCGCAGGTGGCGGACTCAAACATTCTGCGCGGTTTAGCCTACCTATTCAAGGATGAAGCGGCCACGTGGTGGCAAGGAATAAAATACTCCGTGTCATCATGGCGCGAAGCCAAAGAAAACTTAATAAGTGCCTATGGTGATCGCCGGCCCCCTCATCGGATCTACTTGGAAATATTTGCGAAACCGCAGGCCAATGAAAATACAGATATTTTTGTAGCGCGCATCCGCGCCCTTATGGCACGCCTACCTAAAGGCGATACAACGGAGTCGGCTCAAGTGGACATGACCTACGGCCTCCTCCATAGCAGAATAAGGAAAAGGCTACGAAGAGAGGAGTGCCATAGTTTCCATGAATTACTCCGCCTCGCACGCAATATCGAGGATTCATTCGACGAGGTAAATAACACTACGCCACAGGCGAGTGAGCGTCGAACACAAACGCCGGCAACATTACCGACCTCGATTGCTTTGTTTGTTTGTTTGTACCGAAAAGGCCGAAACTACTGGACCGATTTTAACAATTTTTTCAACAATAGGAAAAAAACTTATCAGGAATTAAGTGACATATATGCTATAATATATTTTCAAAAAATAAAACTTCAATAATGTAATCCAGAGTAGCAAAATTTTGCCTATAAAATTAATTATTTGGAGTGCGCTGACAAAACTATTGATGATACATAAAAATAATGTAAGTACTACATGAATAAAGCACTCTTTATTGTTTGTTGGTCTGAGATTGCCTACAAAAAGTCCGCGAGGGAATATATCTAACTATCATAGTTAAGTCACAATAGCAGCTTTTGTGTTCTAAACTTTCATTGGATCGCCGGTAGAAACAAAAGTTGGTTACTTTCGTATTAGTATTAATTCTTATTCAAATAAATAGTTTTAGCATCAAGGTTATTTATGTAGCAGTAAAATACTTTTTAATTCATTCGAATCGGACTTTCGAAGTTATTACGATTATAAAATGCAATACGCGAACCGTTCGACGCCGCCGCGACGTTCCCTACTCTACAGAGGATGAAATTTGACACACGGGTAGACCATGACCTGCAATAGGACATAGGATACGTTTTATCCCTATATTCCTATTCCTCGCACATTAGCCGCTGTTAACGCTCTCCTGAACTCAAACACAGATTTGGATAGGTTTGCGAATGAATGGAAAATGATACTGTCAGAATGTCTGAATTTTTGTGAGAAGAATGCATGTCTGTGTTAATTAAATTATATGTTTAAATAGTGTAATTGGCTTCGGCCGTTCTATTTAAAATAAAATAAATAAATAAATTCCCACGGGATCGAGACCTATGCGGGTGAAACCGCGGGGCACAGCTAAGGGCCGTACCGCCAATGGTCTTAGTTAGGCTATAACGTGCTGACCCACACTGCAGAGCAACGATGACGTCACCATCGGTCGGTCGACGTCTTACTAAAATTCTTTGAAACGGTACACCACCCGTATTATCGACATTCTGAATCCATATCATTATTAAACTATAAACCAGCAGTGGTTTAATTTGCTGCTGCCAGCAGGGTACCAACGTAATCGAACTACAAATCATTCTGGTTTTGATTTACTAAAATATATGAATGGACACTCTTAAGGCTCTTACATAGTGGCGCGACGCCTCCGGTATTGTTCTGCCGCATGGTGGGCTGAAAATCGACTTTCATAGACTTAGGGATATCAATTTAAGGGCGTCGCTTTTTTTGGTGGGAACTGCTTCTACCAACCATTTCCATGCTCTAATAAGTCGAAAATGTTAAATTAGCTTATAAAGGAATGAGTTTAATTTTTTTTGCGAAAATTTTGTATGAAACTCGCATGAAAAATCCGATTTTCTTTGGAACTGCAAGTCAAATCGTAATATCCTTACAGGGGGTCTTAATACTGGGCACGCCACAATAGCGGCGATAAGTCCCCTCTTTGAGGAGTGGCTAGAGAGGCGCCACGGCGTCCTCACCTTCCGCCTGACACAGGTCCTCACCGGACATGGCAGCTTCGGGAGGTTCCTGTGTAGGATTAGGCGGGAGGAAACGCCCGGGTGTCACCACTGTGCGGATCGCCCGGAGGACACGGTGGAGCATACGGTTGAGGTATGCCCTGCTTGGGCGGAGCACCGCCGTGTCCTCGCGGAGGCGATTGGCGGCAATGACCTCTCGCGTCCGGCCCTGGTTCAGGCCATGGTACGGAGCGAGAGGGCATGGGAAGCCGTCACCTCTTTCTGCGAAGCAGTAATGCTCGCGAAGGAGGAGGCGGAACGCGTGAGGGAAAGGCAAAGTTTGCGCCCTCACGCCCCTAACCGCCGCCGTTGGAGACGCCCTGGGCGTCGGGAATCCCAGGCGGATTCCCGGCCACCATAGGCGCGGGCTTGCGGACGGCGAGCAACGGGCAGCTCGCCGTCCGATAAGGACCAGGCCCGGGTCGATGGCGCGTCGTGTTCCACGCGCGCCTCAATGAGATGTCAGCAAAATTGACGGGGTCCAATAGGACCGATGCCTGCCAGGGTTGCGGGAAAGTCCGAAAGGGATACCGGGACCTTGGCAACAGGCAAATGAAGGAACACGGGTGGGTTTTAGTCAGTAAAAGTCTGACACGCCCTTCCGCTCCGCCCAGAGCGGGAGAAGTCATTGGATGATTTCCCAACCTCAAAAAAAAAAAAAAAAAGGGGTCTTAATACTAATTATTTGTGATTTTTTGACATACCACACATAACGGCGACTGCAACAGATTTTTTTTTTTCATCATCTTCCTGCCCTTGTCCCGTGTTACTCGGGGTCGGCGCAACACGTTTTCTTCTTCCACTCTCCCCTATCAACCGTCACGTTATCATTTACTCCCTTCTCTTTCATATCAATCCTCACACAATCCACCCATCTTTTCTTTGGCCTTCCTCTCCCGCTCCATCCATCAACACTTATATTCATCACTTTTTTAGTCACATGCGTTTCCTCCCTCCTCATCACATGCCCATACCAGGCCAAACGATTACCTTTCAACTTTTCTGTCACTGGCGCCACTTTTAAATTTCCCCTTATATACTCATTTCTTACTTTATCCATTTTCGTCACTCCACACATCCATCTTAACATTCTCATTTCCGCTACATGCATTCTTTTTTCATCCGTCTTCTGCACGGCCCAGCATTCCGATCCATACAGTACGACAGGCCTTATAACGGACTCTAACGGACGTTCTTTTTTTAATTAAGAAATAATTTTTTTTTTTTTTTTTAAATTATTTAATTATTCATCAAGTCAACAAACTAAGTACTAATTAGCTACTATTATCTTTCTGGCCTAATTAAAGACTAGCATTCAACAAGACAAATCATAAATTATTATCCTATTCTGAAAAGTGAGTAGGTTATTAGGATTATGAGTTCCAGTAAATACTTTACCATCATTAAGGACTTTTACCAGCTCATTTTAATGAAAATAACTAGTTACATAGGTAAATAATAATTAATTCCAATTAAAATTCATTTATTTGATTCTAAAAATCTACTACATACAATTAAACAATTTAAAACATAAATATAAATTAAACAATTTACACCAATATACAATTAATAAACTAACTACGTACACGCAATAACAAAAAAAAATAACATTCAATATCACTCTCATTTGATTCTAATTCGGAATCAGAATCCAAATTAGTCATATCCAAAAACTCGAACGGAGCTTCTGGTGGCTTAATTAGATCTAAAGTTTCAACGAAGAAATCCTGTTTTTTCTTAGCGTCTAGCTTCGGTCTTTGTGCAGAGATCAAAGGATCGGAAAGAATAAGGTTGTTCAGGATATCTTCATTCGAAGCTTGCCTGGTCTTCTTGCGCGAATGGTGTTCTCGAAACCTCCTAAAATCTTTGTTGCGGGCTTCTGAGGCTTCTTCTGAGAGCCTTCCGATTGGAACAATATCATTATTGGCGATTATGTCTGCACCATGTATCAGCAACTTATGGACGGCAGATGACATGTGGTACCAGTCGTATAACTCTACGTACTTTTCTGCAGTTATGCGGGTATATTGATTTGCTCTCCGGATGTTATTGCTTGCAGAATCACAGCAAATCTTCTGATAAGCTCTTCATCGAACCCTGTAATGGCTGCCGTTTTAGCGGGAGATTCGAAGAATCTTCTTGCTGTATTCCCGTCATTTGTTGTCCCTGAGCCTTGCTTTACAATATCAATCAGAAGGTTGAGTTCATCCTTAAATTTATATTGTTTTTTTTTTTTTTTTTCTAATAATATCTTGTGCTTATTTTCTCTTGCAGCCCACTTCTTAAAATCAAGTCTGTATGCTATATGCAACAGACATTCCATTGTATTTATACGGGCAAGTAACGATGTCAATCCAAATTCCAAAGCTCTATCGGATACAGTCTTTGTTGATACACAATCCAAGCGGTTCATTTCTGAAGGTTTAGATAAACACAGGTAGCATTTTGCGTTAGATCTAGCTTCTGAAAGGTACGTGCAGATTTTAGCGTCAATCATTGTCATCTTCAGTTCATGAGTTACCTTATTACTGCTGCACTCAGTGGGGATAAGGGACTTAATTTCGTCATCCATATGCTTTTTGTGACTGACCACCACTTCTTCACTCTTCTTCACAAATGTAAATTGCACAGGACGGAAATATAACACCGAGCATGGTTTTGGATTCATCCATATACTTTCATCTCCAGCATCAGCAATTCTGTTATATTATTATATTGGAATCGTCTTGTTGCCCCTCCATTTTCTGTTTGTATCGGCTTTGGTTTGAAGAACCATCAAATCCCTTAGATATGAGCTTCAAATCTCTGTTTTGAACACGTTCTGGAAGAGTTTCAAGGATCCTCTTTGCTGTAATGTCGAATAATGCTTGAAGCGTAATTCTTACACTCGTTACAGTCACTGACAGCTTCGAAGGATAACATTGTTGCTTTGCTTGTTGCACTTTGTAATAAGACGGGTAAACATCTTTTGCACCTTCCCGGATGGTCCCCTCTCGCAGCGTAATGTATAGCCACTTAGAAAACTTTAATGAAAGGAGCGCCTTTTCTGGTGTAAAGGTAGTAACCTGAACTGGCTTCTTAAGATTTTTCTTAATTTTAGTAACTGCTTCTGGATTTCTCAGCATATGTTCAATGACAGATGCTATATCTTCACGACCATCTTCTTTTAAAAGTAATGCAGCTGAATATGCCACTTCAGTTGACTCTTTGCCCTTGTAATCGTCAGACCTTCTCTTCTTTTGTTTACATCCTGGATCCTCGAATGCTTTTCTAGGTCTTTTTGTCATAGTACCAATACCAATAGATGATGTCGATGGTTCTGGACTAATCACATGTCCGCTAAATCCCTGGTAATCTTCTTCAATTGATTGTGGCAAAACCAAACTTCTTGATACGCAATCCGGCCAATCGACATCAGCCTGGAGCCAGTTTTCGTAGGTACTGTTTTCTAAATGTATTGTTAGAGTCAACAAGATGGGTATAAAACCTCTTTTATATTTCATTTTTATTCTTTTTAATTTTAAGTATTTTATATCTTCTTTTGCTTTTCTTCTTCTATTTGTGTGGTGAACTTCTTAGTCGCCACATTCAGACTAGAAGTCTATGCTTTCTAGTGTTTGAAGTTGTCATTATATTATCTAATGTCTCTTATATTTTAAAGTTGAATAAAGCCAACATTTGGTTACATCTCGATATTATTATTTCATAACAATTTATTCAACTTTAATTATGCAAAACACTCTTCAATACTAACTGTAACGATGGAGAAATATCTTCGACCAAATATTCTCGACCTTGATCCGTCATCGCCTACTGCGGCTCAAGAATGGAAACATTGGGTATCGACTTTTAAAAATTTTCTGATTGCGAATGAAGCAGAGATGAAAATTAATGATGCGATGAAGATGCAACTTTTTATTAATCATGTATCATCCAATGTATACAAATACATAAGTGAGTGCACATCATACGAAACTGCAGTAAGTACACTCAACGCCATATTTGTTAAACCAATAAATGAAGTTTTTGCGAGACATATTTTGGCCACAAGAAAACAACAATGCCATGAAAACATTCAACAATATCTTCAGCACCTGAGAATTTTAAGCAAAGACTGTCAATTTAAAAATGTTGATGCAGAAAGTAATAAGAATGATTGCATAAGAGACGCATTTATATCTGGCATTATTTCGCATAAAATTCGTGAGCGGTTGCTAGAAAATTTCAACCTGACGTTGGATGAAGCTGCTAGCCAGGCACAAGCAATTGAAACTGCTGAAAATAATGCGCAAACATTCAACAATCCGACTATTGGTGAATCTCTAGTCATGGCATTGCCAAAGACGGCAACGGAGGACAAAAATAAACTACTAACACCAGAATACCATTTGAGACGATGCTTTTTTTGCGGAAATAAAGTTCACCGGCGTCAGAACTGCCCAGCGTTAAATGCCAATTGCCAAAACTGTCAAAAAAGGGGACATTTTGCAAATGTTTGTAGGAGCCCTAAAACAAATATTAACGCTGCTACTGCTACTGATGCGGGATCTCCTGGAAATATATTCGATGATGTTACGGCTACTGCTGCTCCGGCTAGTTTAAACAAATCAGTTGTCACCATTGAAGTTAACGGAAAAAAAGCTAACGCCTTAATTGACTCTGGAAGCTCAAAAAGCTTTATCAATTATGATTTTTATTAAAAATTTTCTTTTATGAAAGCACAATGTTCTGAATCTGTAACAATGGCCCAAACAACTCACACAATCAATTGTGAAGGGCTACTTCAAGCAAAGATTATCCTTAACGGCAATGTTTACGAAAAAGCTTCGCTTCTTATCGTTAAATACCTTTGCGCTGATGTTATCATAGGACATAATATACTGAAAGAACACTCAAAACTTGAAATTACTTTTGGTGGACCTAGAAAACCATTACAAATATGTAGTGTGCTCGCTTCATCTGTTCCACCAGTTCCTTTATTTTCTAATTTACATTCCAACTGCTTACCAATTGCTGTTAAGTCCAGGAAATACAGTAGCGATGATCTGAAATTCATAGAAAATGAAATAAGTCAGCTCTTAGCAGACGGAGTTATTGAAGAGAGCAGATCACCTTGGCGAGCGCAAGTTCTAATCACCAAAAATGAAAATCACCGCAAACGATTGGTCATAGACTATTCTCAGACCATTAACAAATATACAGATTTGGATGCCTACCCTTTACCAAATATAGAAAAAATGGTGAACGACATTGCGAAATACGACTTCTTTTCTAAAATTGATTTAAAGAGCGCTTACTATCAGGTACGTATAATGGAAGCAGAAAAACAATATACAGCATTTGAGGCGTGTGGGAAACTGTATCAATTTTGTCGTATCCCGTTTGGCGTAACAAATGGAGTCAGTGGATTTCAAAGAGTCATGGACTGGATAATAAAAGAAGAGTATTTGACAGATACATATGCCTATTTAGATGACGTCACTGTATGCGGAAAAGACAAGTTAGAACATGATAAGAATTTAAAAAAAGTCATGGATGCATTTCAGAAGTACAGTTTAACTATTAACAAAGAGAAATCTACGTTTTCAATAAACACAATTAACCTGCTCGGATACAATATTTCGAAAAAGTCCATTAAACCTGATCCAGACCGACTCCAACCACTAACTAGCATGCCAATACCGACTGACAATACTTCACTTAAACGAGCTCTCGGTATGTTTTCCCATTATTCAAAGTGGATACCAAAATTTTCAAAAAAAGTACACTGTCTCGTGAATCCAGAATTCCCATTAAATGATGAAGCTATATCTGCTTTTGATGACTTGAAGAATTGTATTGCAAAGTCTACAATATTCGCTATCGATGAAAACAAAATGTTTACAGTCGAAACAGATGCCTCTAATAATGCTATTGCGGCTACATTGACTCAAGAAGGACGCCCAGTAGCTTTCTTTTCGCGCACACTATCCATAACAGAAAAACGACATTCAGCCATAGAAAAGGAAGCGTATGCCATTGTCGAGGCTCTCCGTAAGTGGCGACACTACTTGATTGGAAGATCTTTTCGACTAATCACAGACCAACGATCAGTTTCCTTTATGTTCAACCGCACACATACAAGCAAGATAAAGAACGAGAAGATAGAGAGATGGCGATTAGAATTATCTTGCTACAAATATGATATTGTCTATAGACCAGGAAATGAAAATGACGCTGCTGATGCACTGTCACGTATCTGCGCTATTCACACGGAATCTAAATTGAAGGACTTGCATAATGAAATTTGCCATCCAGGCGTTACGCGAATGTATCACTGGATACGAAGTAAGAATCTACCATTTTCGGTAGAAGATGTCAGGAAGATGACAAATGCATGTTCAGTCTGTGCAATCGTGAAACCTCGTTTTTTTAAAAATAACAGCAATTTGATAAAAGCGACTTCAGCGTTCGAAAGACTGAATATCGACTTTAAAGGGCCAGTACCGTCATCTTCGTCTAACAAGTACATATTGACTATCATAGACGAATATTCGCGGTTTCCATTCGCATTCCCGTGCCAAGACGTTTCCGCTGCGACTGTAATGAAACATTTATCGACTCTTTTCTGCACATTTGGATTGCCAGCTTATGTTCATTCCGATCGTGGCTCCGCTTTTATGTCAAAAGAAGTAAAAGATTACTTACACAATAGAGGTATATCTACAAGTCGAACGACAGCATATAACCCACAGGGCAATGGGCAAATAGAGCGCACAAATGGAACAATTTGGAAGACAATACAATTGGCTCTGAAATCACAGGGATTTAAAATAGAGCAATGGGAAATGGTTCTAAATCAAGCACTGCACTCAATAAGATCTCTGCTATGTACAGCAACGAACCAAACTCCTCATGAAAAGATGTTTGTACACAATAGAAAATCTAATAACGGACATTCGGTACCAACTTGGCTTCTAACATCCGGTCCTATCCTACTCAAAAAGCACAACAGAACCAACAAATACGCTCCCATAGTCGAGGAAGTCGAGCTGTTGGAGTCCAACCCGGATTATTCTTTTGTTAGACTGAGCAACGGCCGAGAAACAACCGTGTCTAACAGACATTTAGCCCCAACAGGGTTAAAGAGCGGGGAAGAAGGCGAACGTACTGAAACTGTAGAAACAGAAAGCGACTCCTCATTTGTCTCTACAGAGAGTACTGCCCCAGATACTCCTTCAATTCTACAGACTACCAGAAATAGAAGACCACCGGCCTATCTGCGGGACTACGACACATCAAGCTAGAATGCAGCGGGGGAGAATGTGGTGAACTTCTTAGTCGCCACATTCAGACTAGAAGTCTATGCTTTCTAGTGTTTGAAGTTGTCATTATATTATCTAATGTCTCTTATATTTTAAAGTTGAATAAAGCCAACATTTGGTTACATCTCGATATTATTATTTCATAACAATGTGTCATCTAATGTATGCACTAGACCAAAATAAATATTTTATAATATTTGTTTGCTTATGTCTAACAAAATTGGTGCCGAAACCAGGGAAAATACCGTAATAATGTGCGCGATTTATTTTCCAGTGCCTAATTAATATTAGTGTTAAAACATTGTGCGCCATCATTGTGCGTTATTTTGTTCATAGAAAATCGTGTGCGATAGGAGCCAAGGAATATCGCCATAACAAGCTCAGTTAAGTACAATACTAACTAATGTCAACAGAGAGCGACATTTATTTCTCTGATCGCTCCTCCACGTCTGCTACTAAAATAATGGTCGAAAATCTTGTTAAGAAGCTCCGTGTTGAACGCGGGCTACGAAAGGCTGCCGTAACGCGCCTTGAAAAATACTTCCAAACTCATACCAGTCGTCTTTCGTCAGGAACAATTACGAAAAGCTTACGAGCAATATCAGGCCGTAGAAATGGAACTTTTAGTGCAAGATGATGAGCCCGATTCTGACGAGGTTGATGACCGAGTCACACAGCTGTCAATCCAGATTGAAAAACTCAGGAAAAAATTACTCAAACCTTTGCAGGAATCTCACTCGCAGAGCTCATCTGATAATTACAGAACGACACATTTACCTAGCATTGATATTCAAACGTTCGATGGAAAGGATATTGCTTGTTACAAGCTATTCATGGACCTCTTCACGGCGATAATACACAAAGATACAAGACTATCAGACGTTCAAATGCTTTTTTATTTGAAAAAATATATTAAAGGAGAACCACTTACACTAATAGACAACTTACCGCTGATCAATGAATCCTACGAGTCTGCTGTCAAGATTTTAGAGAGACGATACAATAATCCGATGCTGCTTGTCAATAACTACATATCGTCGATACATGATTTGCCAGCAATTCACCGAGGTACGGCACAACAGCTACGAGACTTGGTGGCGCAGGTCCAGCAGCAGATCTCTGCTCTTAGAAATATGAAGGAGCCAGTCGACTACTGGGATTCAATCTTAGTTTGCATAATATCCCGCAAGCTTGATCCATTGACTGTCAGGTTATTTCACTCGGACCGAGACATGGGAAGTATGCCTACAGTAAATGAATTATTGATATTTTTAGATAAGAGAGCAATGTCCCTGGAGGTTAGTCCATCTTTTGTAAATAGTAAGTGCAAGGCTGTTAATTTCTCTAAAATTTCAGAAGTGTCAAAATGTAAACTGTGTGGTCAATTTCACAAATTATTTAAATGCCCTAAATTCATTTTAATGTCTATAAACGAGCGTTTAGGATACGTAAAAGCGAATAACTTTTGTCAAATATGTTTATGTTCCCATGCTAGCAAGTGCCGTTTCCATTTCAAATGTACAGTATGTGGCTCAAAATTTCATAATAGTTTAATACATCGTGATGAGCACAAGCCTGTGCCGAGTGATGCTCAGGTGCATCAACACCGAGAGCAGATACCGCAACCTGAGGTGAGCTTGCATTCATCCAAGCAATCAAGCACTAATGTACTCCTACCTACTGTAAAGGTTCTAGTTTTAGACTCAAAGAAAAATAAATATATAGTGCGTGCATTGTTAGACTGTGGTAGTCAAACATCTTTTTGCACAAACACTTTAGTTCATAAGCTAGGCATCCCAACATTCAAGCAGCAACATAATGTTGTGGCATTGGGAGGTCAGCCAATACATAAAATTGATAAAGCTGTCAATTTAACATTACATTCTATGACAGAAAACTATAATATTTCCGTCACTTGTTCTGTAGTAGATAAGGTCACAGGAAAGTTGCCACAAAGGTCAATAAACTTATCAAGGTTCAATATACCTAAAAATGTAAAACTTGCTGATACTGAATTCCATATTCCAGGTGAAATAACACTGCTATTAGCTGCTGACATTTTCTTTCAAGTCATAAAGGATGGCAAAATTGAGGGAAGTCCAGAGGATCCGATACTGCTCAATACCCGGTTTGGTTATGTCATTTCAAGTAACTTCTTTCCATCTTTTACTCATAAGTCCGTGGCTATGCATGCAGTTGTAGAGCACACTCCTGGTCTTGAGTCTCTGGTCAGTAAGTTCTGGGAGACTGAAAAGGTCCCGGAGCATTACTCTGAAAAACTACCGGAACTAGAATATTGTGAAAAAATATTTCACCAATCAGTTACATTAAATAATAATCGTTTTGAGGTTAAATTACCTCTAAAAATAGATGTAAAACAAATTAGTACTTCTGAGTCATTTAGTATTGCATTGCAACGTTTTTATAATTTAGAGGAACGTTTTGCTAGGGAAGATTTATATCGCTCCTTATACATTGACTTTATTAATGAATATCTTGACCTGAACCATGCAAAGGTAATTGATGTCAATACATGTTCACCTAATGATCAACCTTTGTATTTTCTCCCGCATCACGCAGTTTTACGGACTGACAGGAAAACAAATAAATTACGTGTTGTTTTTGATGGCAGTGCAAAGATTAAAGGTAGCATTAGTTTAAATGATATATTATGCAACGGGCCTGTTAATCAAAGGCAATTATTTGAAATATTAATTTTATTTAGCACTTATAAGTATATTATTATGTCTGATATCCGTCATATGTATAGTCAAATTAATGTGCACCCCGATCATAGGGCTCTCCAAAATATACTATTGCGGGAAAGTCCAGATAAAGAATTACAATGTTTACAATTAAAAACTATTACATATGGTTTAACAAGTTCTGCGTATTTAGCAATACAATGTCTGATTGAACTGGCCAACACTTATGGGGCTCAATATCCATTAGCTTCTAGAGCTATATTACAAAATTCCTATTGTGATGACATCATTACCGGTACAAACAGCTTTCAAGACGCCTTGCAGTTAAGAAAAGAACTAACCGATCTTTTGCATTTAGGAAGTTTAGATTTGCATAAATGGTGTTCAAATGATAAGAGTTTACTATCAGATTTACCTGTAGACAAGTTAGTTTTCGAACAGAGAGACTTGGACCGGGAGTGTCTCATAACAAAGGCACTTGGTCTTTTATACGAGCCCATAGATGACATATTGAAACTCAGTGGTAACGCAGTGTCTTCACCGAAAGATCCCGTTGTTCCTACAAAAAGATCAGTGTTGAGCGCAGTCAGTAGGCTGTTTGATCCTCTGGGTTTCGCTGGCCCTCTGATAGTTAGAGCCAAGTTATTACTGCAACAAATCTGGCAATGTAACCTAGAATGGGATCAGCCACTTCCTGAGGAATTAGCAAAAACATGGCAACAATTTCATGTAGAGATTTCTACTATGTCTGATATTAAGGTAAAGCGTTATTTACAATTGTTCGAATCTGATGAAACTGAGCTAATTGGGTATTGTGATGCATCGATGACTGCTTATGGCTGTTGTATATATGTAAAGGTAAAAGTAGACGGTAAATATCACATATACTTATTATGTTCAAAATCGCGTATCGCTCCCTTACATTCTAAATTAACTATGCCGAAGCTAGAATTAAATGGCGCATTATTGCTAGCTAAACTCGTACATAAAATTTCCAATTTACTTCCTGATCTAAAAACTATTCATTTATTTTGTGATTCTAAAATAGTATTAGGTTGGTTAAGTTCTTCTAATAGCATTAAGTTACCTGCTTATATGGGTAATCGAGTAAATGAAATCTCTAAGTTTACAAATAATATGCTATGGCTATACACATCTGAATCATATAATCCAGCAGATATCTTATCCAGAGGCTGTGATCCAAAGTGAAAATAAAATGTGGTGGCACGGACCAGATTATTTACAAAATTGTAACAATTATAATTTTTTCTTATCTGAAATAGAGTCTCCTTTAATTAATACTGAACTAGAGAACTCTGATATGTATTTAAATGTTAATCAACATTCAATTCTCTCGGATAAGCATAGTAATTTGTTACCAATATTCACGAAATTCTCTAGTTTCAATAAATGTGTATTTGTTATGTCTTACATTCTAAGGTTTATAAATAAATGTAAAAAGATACCGGTAAATACTGGAAGCCTCTCTGCTCAAAAAATCAGAGATGCCATTCTAACTTTAATAAGAGGTGTTCAACTTCAATATTTTTCAGATGAATTGAAATGCATTGAGAATAATAAGGAAATGAAATCAACTTTAAAATCCTTAAATCCTTTCATTGATAAAAATAATATACTAAGAGTAGGTGGACGCTTAACAAATGCAGATCTGCCCTTCACAAAGAAGTTTCCAGCCATTCTTCCAAAGAAATGCTATCTTACTCAATTAATAATAAGAAATGAACATTTGAATTTGTTACATGGAGGCTTAAAGCTTGTTATGAGTAGTTTGTCTCAAAAATATTACATTCGAGAAATAAAAAGTGTTATACATAAATGTTTAGTTTGTCACAGATATAAGGCTAAAACAGCTTCTCAGCTGATGGGATCCTTACCTAAGGACAGAATCTCGCCTTCTAGGGCTTTTGAAAAGGTCGGAGTTGACTACTGCGGACCATTTGATGTCAAGCAATCAACTATACGTCGAAGTATTATATCCAAAGGGTATGTGGCCGTGTTTGTTTGCTTTTCCACCAAGGCTGTACACATCGAAGTAGTCACTGACATGACCACTGAAACCTTTCTGGCGGCTTTAAAGCGGTTCATAGCTCTTCGTGGACTCCCATCAGATATATACTGTGATAATGCCACAAATTTTAAAGGAGCTAAAAATACATTGAGCGAGCTTTTTAAGATACACAATAGTAAAACCTTTCAAGATGCTATTCATAGTTATACTTCCGTAAAAGGTATTCAGTTTCATTTTATACCCGCTTATAGTCTAAATCATGGTGGTCTATGGGAAGCGGCAGTCAAATCTGCCAAGTACCATCTTAAGAGAATAGCTGGCTCAAAAATATTTACATATGAGCAATTCAATACAATTATGGCAGAAATAGAAAGTATATTGAATTCTCGCCCCCTTACCCCTCTTTCGCAAGATCTTAATGATTTTTCATTTCTGACTCCAGGTCATTTCTTAATTGGTAGTTCTCTGACATCCTATCCTCATCCAAATATCACAGAGGTCCCTTCCAATCGACTTCGTTTTTGGCGATCTTGTGAACAAGCACGGCAGCATTTTTGGAAGGCATGGTCCAATGACTACTTATCGTTGTTGAATAATAGAAACAAATGGCAAAAAGAGCTATCAAATATTAAGGAAAATATGGTAGTGTTGCTTAAAAACCCAAACACTCCGCCTCTTCACTGGCCGTTGGGCAGAATAACTAAAATATTTCCAGCGTCCGATAACAGGGTTCGAGTGGTTCAAATTAGAACGGCTGACGGTAAATTGCATTTGCGAGCTGTTTCTAAATTAATCATATTACCTATAGATACATAATAATTTTAGTACAATAAGTTCATTTATTTAGTTTGTCACAAATTGATAGATTTTATTTTATTTTTCTGGCCTGCCAATATTGTTGGAGTCAACAAGATGGGTATAAAACCTCTTTTATATTTCATTTTTATTCTTTTTAATTTTAAGTATTTTATATCTTCTTTTGCTTTTCTTCTTCTATGTGTCATCTAATGTGTGCACTAGACCAAAATATATATTTTATAATATTTCAATATTTGTTTGCTTATGTCTAACAGTATCAAGGATACGATGAGATTTCTGCCATCGTTGTGAAGCAGCTCGTGCAAATGTTCGACAAAATTCGTCCAGCGGTACACGACACCTAGGCGATCCACCACCACTCTGAATAATACTTCATGATGAAACGAAGTACCTTTACCTCTCAGAATAACAGACAAGTCTAAATTCGTACGTAGACTTTCCATTGTAAGTATATAACGGTCGTGGAATAATAGTAGTAGTCCGAAAGTTTGGAATAAACTGAACCATTAGGTGAAAAATAGTTTATTTATATGTCTCAAAAAATCAAAAATGTAGGTGATTAGTAAATTATGTTTTCTTAATTACCCTCACTTACGATTATTCTAATCAGTTTTCCTAGCAAAAGCCTTAATGATGGTAAAGTGTTTACTGGAACTCATAATCCTAATTACCTAGTCACTTTTCAGAATAGGATAATAATTTATGATTTGTATGGTTGAATGCTAGTCTTTAATTAGGCCAGGAAGATAATAGTAGCTAATTGGTACTTAGTTTGTTGACTTGATGAATAAAATGAATAATTTTCGAAATCAAAAAATATATACTATTTTATTAATTAAAAAAAAAAATCTGCAGCAGTCACCGTTATGTGTGGTATGTCAAAAAATCACGAATAATTAGTATTACAACCCCCTGTAAGGATATTACGGTTTGACTTGCATTTCCAAAGAAAATCGGATTTTTCATGCGAGTTTCAAACAAATTTTTCGCAAAAAAAAAAAACTCTTTCCTTTATAAGCTAATGTAACATTTTCGACTTATTAGTGCATGGAAATGGTTGGTAGAAGCAGTTCCCACCAAAAAAAGCGACACCCTTAAATTGTATATAATATCCCTAAGTCTATGAAAGTCGATTTTCAGCCCACCGTGTGCCGTGAAGTTTCTCAGAAATTGTTTTGTTAAAAGTCGCGCCAGTATATAAGAGCCTTTATAGAATAAATTTGCTTCATTTTGTGAGCCTTATACGATTCCCATTTTGGTAAGTAAGTAAGTAAGTGTTTATTTGCTTTAAACATGGTATAAAGTTGTTACAGTCAGATATTAATCGAAAGTCCACATGTTTAGCTAAACAGGTAGGTATCAATTGCATGCAAAATAATTATGATTAGTTAATTGTGGTTCAATGTCACAGATATAAGGTCAATACAATAATAATTATAATAGTTTTATCTTAGCAATAATCCGTAATGACAAAAGTCCAGAAAATAGTTTATTGTTAAGAAAATCTTTAATGTCATAAAACATTATGTTCTTTCAGCCATTTCAATAATCTGTTTTTAAATGAGTGAATATTATATAACAATTTTGTTTCTTTTGGAATTTTGTTATAAATACGTAGGTATACACATGACTATGAAACTGTTTGCATACTAGGCTGATTTAGGAGTATCCTGCAATACAAGTCTGCATGGATCTCTATTTCGAGAGTTCATTTGATAGGCTTTTTTAACCGACTTCAAAAAAGGAGGAGGTTATCAATTCGTCTGTTTTTTTTTTCTTTATATTTGTTACCTCAGAACTTTCGCTGGGTGAACCGATTTTGATGATTCTTTTTTTATTTGAAAGCTGGTGCATCCCGTGTGGTCCCATATAAATTGTATTAACTTTGCTTGCGTACTTATTGAGTTAGCTTCAATAATTACGTATTTTTCTCGCTTAGTCTATGTAGATGACATCTTATTTGACACAGTCACTGTTATTTACTAGCAGGTAGTGGTATTAGAATTTGTGTGGGGTCGGTACCACAACTAAAAAGTGAAAAATAAAAACATTTTACAAAAAAAAAACAACCGATTTACAAAGTGGCATATACCTAGCTTTTTAAAGAACAGTTTACCTGAATCACTTGGTGTCCCAAAAATATTAAATAGCCAAGTAACTGCGACTAACTTGGGTCGCTAGCCGCGGCCGACCGCTGGCTGGTCGCTTCGTTCGCGCACCCAGTTCACTATGAAAACTTGTAAAGTGACGAAGTCTGACATTTATTGTTTACCGACACACTGTATCGTGCCCGGATAGGTGATGGCGCCGCCGCCGGCGCTGAACAGCTTCACTACCCAGTTGGGTTTTACTTTAATCCTAGCAGTTGCCCAAATGGTTGCAATCGGATGTGTGTGTCTTCCGAAGCACCCTTAACCGGGGAACACTTGCACAAACGGAAGGTGAGGGAGCCATCAGCGCCATGCCGTGTCTCCCTTTAGCCACTCCTTCATGTTATAAATTAGTTATACACCTACTTAACTCCGGACAAAGGTGAATTCAGGAATTGAATTCACGGCATAACTTTACAATAACATGAATATAATTAATTAATTATGTTGTTTGAGTAGCTATGACGTACCGAACGTGAATATTAATTTATCATTATTATGTTCATTGAATCAATCTGACAGTCGCAGTCTGTTCAGTTCTGTCATTCGTCT
Source organism: Lithophane leautieri (assembly GCA_949152455.1). Taxonomy (NCBI): domain Eukaryota; kingdom Metazoa; phylum Arthropoda; class Insecta; order Lepidoptera; family Noctuidae; genus Lithophane; species Lithophane leautieri. The sequence goes on along the minus strand of OX424480.1, from coordinate 14,583,501 downwards.
ACCTTCGACAGTCGTTACGGGTCATCAGAAGCCCGAAAGTCTGACAACCAGTCTTACCAAGGGGTATCGTATTACCCAGTTACTGGGTTGCGGAGGTCAGATAGCCAGTCGCTCCATGTAAAATACTGGTATTCAGCTGCATCCGGTTAGACTGGAAGCCGACCCCAACATAGTTGGGAAAAGGCAGGCAGATTGATGTTCGTTGAATCAATCGAACAATGCATTGGAGTAAATTCGTTGAGCTCTTATCAGGAACCACGTTGCTTGCCGAGGCACCTGTTTATTTATTTCCGTGCATTGTGCCGGTGCCGTGGTGTGCGAGGAGGTCCATGTTCAGCGCTAGACGTTTGTGATGATTACTAAATTATAGCTTCTGTTTAAATAGTAATTATTTTAAGAATCCCATAAGGAGCGTGAGGTGACTGGAGTGCTTACCTAACAGCAGGTTAGGTGTCTGTAGTAGTTAAGGTACAGCGGCTACACACCGGTATTGGAAGGTACCATTAGATGGCTACGTCCGGTTTTTGACACAAAAAAAGTCAGCTACAGTTTACCACAGTCACAGGCAGAGTCAAAGACTTTAGACTAAGTATACATACCTACTTAGTATACCTATTACCTACTCTACTCAATTGTGCTTATTCTCAGAATCAAAAAACTTAAATTATCGATAACGATTTATAGTCATTGATTATCCGTATCTGTCCTGTAGTCGTTGCTCCCTAATTTCTATACTATCACTTCGGAGTTCGTGTGTCAGCACTCAGCAGTTGAAAGATTTGATTCAACGAGGTCGTTAACATTAGTAAAGTCTTCTGTACAAAAGCATTAACTCTTATGATATGATTAAGTTGTTCCTGCGGTGTGGCGCTTGTCACATTTCTGTTCGCAGGGCGCACTCAAGCGTGCTTTATTAAACCGCGCCTGCTCTGAGCGCGCACAGTTCGCACAAACTTGCCAACACGCGGCGTGACTCCGGCTCGATCGCGCTCATTTTATTGGATTTTGGAAAATCGAGACTGCGCAAACGCATGTCACCTGTACCGCGCGAATCGCGATTGTGCCACATTAGTTGATTGAAGTAACTCACTTTAGTACTGTTATTGACCTTCGTGGTCTCTATGATTGATAGCTTCTTCTCATCACAAACTTACAATAGCGGTGCACATGTGCAAGTGGACACCCGAGCGAAGTAGTGCACTGTGTATAACATGACGGTGAAGGCGGCGGCAGCGGGCGCGGGTGTGAGTCGCGTGCGTGCCCTCGTGCGCCAGACCCTTATGGTCATACTGAGTAAGTGAAACCTCTGTGTAAGCAATGTTATTGAGTAGTGCCCACTGTTCTCGGACTCATCAGAGATAAAGGCAGCGGTGGATGCAGTAAGGTTAGTTGGTATAAGGACCCAGGGGTTGCTCAGGAGAGGGTCTATCTTTTGAGAAGACCCGGAGCTCCCCTTCCTGCTGACCGGGGAATTTGGTGAGGTCACAATCGATCCCACACTCTCCTGAATTTTTTTTTTGAAGATTTCCCCCTAAATACAAATTATCGCATGAAACGTGAATGTGATTCATAAAAGTAGTGCATGCGTGATGAAACTTAACGAGCCAGTTAGTTGACACGTGAAATTGGCAGTCGAACGAATCGTTTCAACTAGTACCTAGCTACCGAGCTGCGACTTGATGACTCCTACTCAGCGACCATGATAGCTGTTGCAGTACCTAACTTATTTTCGTAAGTCATAACACTTTATCACCTGTCTAGGTACTGTCGGAGGATAAGGTAGAAGTGTATCTGGTAGGTACCTGTACCTACACTTCACTCATTTTTCTTCAAGTAGGTATGTGCTTGTTCAAGTCGCAAGTAATGGGGGGCAAAGTCTATTGCCAATATTGCCATCAACCGATCACGAATCCGGACTACGCGCTTCCATTGTGAAGTTCCTATTGGAAAAACCCAATGGAAAAAATCTTAGATCGGCCGCTGTTATTTATAACATTTAACAAAATCCCAATGCCATTTGCACGTCGTGAGATACCTACCTATCATCAGTTTTTGCGTTATACATAATTATTAAGTGCGTCCCAGATCATCACTAACCGAAAGGTCAACCCCCTCTGTTGTGATCATCACTAGATAAATAGATAATAATAATATGCAAAACTTAGTAAATAGCCGATAAGCTCGAGCGCCACCACACCGACGTGGTTGCGTACTACCATAGTGTGGCAATGTCTGTGTGCAATGTATGCCTTGTTGCCTCACCGCACACAGGCAAACCTAGTCTTGACATCTTAGTATGAAGCTGCTCACCTTTCTTTGATCAAACAGTGAGACGTCATCTATCAATCAATTATACTAAGTAGGTTGTTATACATACTCGTACCGCTACTAACTGCAGCGCGTATACTTTACTCGCTAGCACGAAGAGACAACGATCGTTCATCAGCCACATTACGTCCAGCACGCGCCGGCTGCCCCATAGCGGGATATTTTTAACCGACTTCTTCAAAAGGGAGTAGGCTGCTAAGTTGTAAGTACCTATATTATAAAAGAACACCAAAATGTACACTTAGTTTGCAAATAAATCTTTGACTTTGACTTTGTTCTCAATTCGCCGGAAGGTTTATTTTATATATATTTTTTATATGTATGTTGTCGATTTTGATGATTCTTTTTTGTTTGGTATACATTTTATTAACTGCTTGCGTAGTTTTTGAGTTAGCTTCAATAATTACTTAAGTAAGTATTTTTCCCACTTAGTCTATGTAGACGATATTTTATTTTACTCCGTCACTGTTATTTACATAGTAGGTAGTGGTATCCGAATTTGTGTGGGGTAGGTAGGTACCACAAGCAAAAAGGGTTTTTTTTTTTTTTTACAAAAACAACAACCGGTTTACTTATAAAAAACTAAAAAAGTGAAAAATAACTTTAATTTCGGAAGTCGGTGGCTCAAAACCAAAATTGGAAAGCAAAGACACTTTTTTGGAAGTCGGTTGTTTTTTTTTTGTCCTCTACGCTATTTCTCTGTGGGTTCTTTGATAAGCTTAAATTCTGATTTGTTGGTACATTATAAAGTCAGTATCAAATCGGATATAAAGCGAAACTGTCCACCATATTATTATCGTGATTTTTTTATGCTACCAGTATCAAAACACGAGATGCTGGGCAATTTCACGTGGTTGGCAAGAAGGCACGGGTTGCGAGTCAATCATGTAGCGGGTACGTGTATCTGAAACCTTACTCGTATCAATAGAACAGGGCTTCGGCACAAGGCTTCGCAACACACAAGACATTAGAGAAATGTCAGGAACAAAAAAGTGAAGATGGTACGTTGTTTGGGAACGAGCAGCGCCATGCAGCCTCGTTGTGCATTTTGGGTATTGCAGGCGGTTGTAGGCATAAAAGATAGGATTTACCCATATTATTCCTACAGCACCTTTCCCCCTAACATCATACAATACTATTTTATTATGTTTTAAGAACCATAGGTAAAATAACATTGCTATTTTACCAACATTTTTATTATTATGTTGCATTCAATGCTAAAAGCCAATAATTATAGATGTATGTTGTATGTAGCAAAATGCAGCGGTCTGCTAGGTCTTTGGTAGAGTTGCATGGGTACTGATGGGGACCCTTCGTTTGGTAGAGCTGCATGGGGACTGATGTGGACCCTTTGTTTGGTAGAGCTGCATGGGGACTGATGTGGACCCTTCGTTTGGTAGAGCTGCATGGGGACTGATGTGGACCCTTTGTTTGGTAGAGCTGCATGGGGACTGATGTGGACCCTTCGTTTGGTAGAGCTGCATGGGGACTGATGTGGACCCTTTGTTTGGTAGAGCTGCATGGGGACTGATGTGGACCCTTCGTTTGGTAGAGCTGCATGGGGACTGATGTGGACCCTTTGTTTGGTAGAGCTGCATGGGGACTGATGTGGACCCTTCGTTTGGTAGAGCTGCATGGGGACTGATGTGGACCCTTTGTTTGGTAGAGCTGCATGGGGACTGATGTGGACCCTTCGTTTGGTAGAGCTGCATGGGGACTGATGTGGACCCTTTGTTTGGTAGAGCTGCATGGGGACTGATGTGGACCCTTCGTTTGGTAGAGCTGCATGGGGACTGATGTGGACCCTTTGTTTGGTAGAGCTGCATGGGGACTGATGTGGACCCTTCGTTTGGTAGAGCTGCATGGGGACTGATGTGGACCCTTCGTTTGGTAGAGCTGCATGGGGACTGATGTGGACCCTTCGTTTGGTATAGCTGCATAGGGACTGATGTGGACCCTTTGTTTGGTAGAGCTGCATGGGGACTGATGTGGACCCTTCGTTTGGTAGAGCTGCATGCGGACTGATGTGGACCCTTTGTTTGGTAGAGCTGCATGGGGACTGATGTGGACCCTTCGTTTGGTAGAGCTGCATGGGGACTGATGTGGACCATTCGTTTGGTAGAGCTGCATGGGGACTGATGTGGACCATTCGTTTGGTAGAGCTGCATGGGGACTGATGTGGACCCTTCGTTTGGTAGAGTTGCATGGGGACTGATGCGGGCCCTTCGTTTTATTACCAATTTGCGGTAAGCAGACGTGTGGCTGCAGTTTGTAATTTTTTGAATAATTTATAATTATCACATGTTGCTATCAGTAGTTATAATTTAACATAATGTGTATGGTAACAATCATGTTCAGAAACCTTCGTGTGGTCGTAGGTACCCATATTACGTTAGTGGGCTAACCATTGGTAAAACCCGGTGGCTACAGAAGGTCGTTAACGTCAAAGATCCAAACAAGAGGCAATTACTTCATGTAGTTTCAATGGAATATTTTATTATTATAAAAAACCGGTCAAGTGCGAGTCGGATACGCACACGAAGGGTTCCGCACCGCACGTATTACGATCGATCAAAGGAACACGTTTCTTGTATGGGGGTTCCTTTAGATTATTAACTTTATTTCATTTTTATTATTATTTGTTATAGTGGAAAAAGAAATACACAATCAAAATGTTGTACCTAAAGGTTGTAAAGGTTTTTGATGAGGCAACCTACGTCCGATGTTTTTTGCTGACCCAATTAATGATTAAACGAGTACTCGTTTTTATAGCTATTTATTTTTTACTTAGAAGGAGCAGCCTAGCCAGTCGTTGATTAATTATAAATACTTTGATATTTGTTTATAACTTTATAAACTAGCCATATAGTAGCATACCAGATTCCTACTTACTATAGTAGCATACCTACTTACTATAGAAGCATACCTACTTACTATAGTAGCATACCTACTTACTATAGTAGCATACCTACTTACTATAGTAGCATACCTACTTACTATAGTAGCATACCTACTTACTATAGTAGCATACCTACTTACTATAGTAGCATACCTACTTACTATAGTAGCATACCTACTTACTATAGAAGCATACCTACTTACTATAGTAGCATACCTACTTACTATAGTAGCATACCTACTTACTATAGTAGCATACCTACTTACTATAGTAGCATACCTACTTACTATAGTAGCATACCTACTTACTATAGAAGCATACCTACTTACTATAGTAGCATACCTACTTACTATAGTAGCATACCTACTTACTATAGTAGCATACCTACTTACTATAGTAGCATACCTACTTACTATAGTAGCATACCTACTTACTATAGTAGCATACCTACTTACTATAGTAGCATACCTACTTACTATAGAAGCATATCTACTTACTATAGTAGCATACCTACTTACTATAGAAGCATACCTACTTACTATAGAAGCATGCCTACTTACTCTTCGTTCGCTCAACGATACTCGTTTTTTTGCGAACTCTGTGTGACGATCATGTCATTGTGAAATAGTTTGGCAACATAAAGTGTTTCACTGAACTTGTAGTGTGTTCTTACATTGGACAGTCCTATATCAGAAACATGTTAGTTAATTATATTCCAAGTCTTTAGTTCTCTGTTTGCAGCATGTTAGACTTGTCAGTGGGCTTGTGGGTTCGAAGGACCAGAGGATTCATTAAATCCTATGGTGCTTCGAGTCTTTATCTTATCCCAAACCCAAAGATTAAGCGCCGCAACCCATAGAAAAAAAAGATAAACAAAAGATTGTTCTGCCGGCTAAAACCATTGCTGTACCAGTAGAAAGCGATTTGCTGGATGCACCTTTGCAACCCATAATTTCCTCGCAGCCAATTGAACCTGCTCACGAAACTGAACCACTAAACAAGCTTTTAGCAATTCCAGCACCAAAAACTGACGAGAACGCTGCCAATGAAGAGTGGGTAGAGGTACGGAAACACAAACCTAAGCGATATAATTCTGTTCGTGGCACTGCGGCACCTGAAGCTATAGGGGTTAGTACGATTGTCAGGAACTGGTGGAGCAGTTGGTGAGGCTTTTTGTCCCTATTGTGCCCAAACAACAACTCAGGCCGCGAAGTTACCGGCTACTAGCCATACCGTCGGCACACACAGTGTCGCGAGATAACTAGCCCCTCGTCCGGGCCCTTTCTATGCTCAATGCTCTTCTGACTTCAACACCGGAATGTGACTTGTTTGCTGGGAAATGGATAGATGTGTGTCGTGAATGTATACGTTTTTGTGAGAAGATGGATGAAAGATAAATAAAAGGTTTTTTTTTTGTTAATTATATAAGTGTTATTTCGTTTGCTAATTTTGTTATTTCTCATGTTTATATTATATATGTTTTTGATTTGTATTTTACCCAACCAATGCATGTGTGTCACTTTTTAGTTTGTATTTTGTTCTGTACAACGCCTTGGGATTACATTCTGTAATGTCGTATAAGAAAATTTAAATAAATAAAAATTAGTAAATTTTTGTACTGGGCGCTCAGCATTTTGCTCCTCATTATGGTTAAACCAATAACGAATAATGGTACTTATGCCTTAAATTCAATAAAATTAATTGACTGCACTGCAAGCTGCAAGTCATTGAATATTTTCAGATAAAAAATAAGTTTTATAGCTTGTGAGTGTCAGCCATTTCATTTGCTTGCAGTAAACGTGCCGACGATATCTTTCGGTCTTGCGATGGGCTGGGTGTCTCTGGCGAGCGGTGAGGGCGGCGAGTGGGGAGAGAGGGGCGCGGGGGGCGAGGCGCACGTGGTGGGCGCTGCTGTAATCACGTTCGTGGCGTCGCTGCTGGGCGTGCCGCTGTGCGCGCGCGCGCTCGCCGCTGGTAGGAAGTTCGCCGTCGTTGTCACATCCGCGGCCTTCGTGGTAACTCAGTACATTCATACTCTATTCAGTAGTGGGTTGGTGTGAGGGAAGGTGTTTTCATTGTTGTGTGGCTGTGTGCAGGCGTGCTGGTCGCTGAAGCTGTGCGGCGGCGGCTGGTGGGTGGTGGCGGCGTGCGCGTGCGCCGGGCTGGGCGGCGCCGGTGCCTGGTGCCTCGCGCCACTACTCGCCAGGGAGGTAAAGAAAAAACCGTGCAAGTGCGTCTCGGAGCACGCACAATGAAGCGATGGAGCGTTCCGTAGTTGGGATGAATTTATCACAAGGATAAACTTAGACTTTGTAGTTGAAAACATGTTCTCCCATACATCGATATACGTCGCGTCAATTCTCCAACTACTAAAGTAAGTTTGTAAACGCAAAAAAAAAACTGCATACTAATGATTTTCGGAGTTATGTTTATTTAATTATTTAAACTTTTCACACTCAAAAAAAAAGGTACTAAGGCGGACTTAATGCCTTAGGAATTCTCTACCAGTCAACCAAGGGTGGTGAAGAGATTAGATGGTAGGTGCTCTGATTTAGAGGCACAAAGAGAAAAAAAAATGTATCATAATGCATTATAGATAAAACAGGTTTTACAGTATAAATAAGCTATAAACTTATGATACTACATTTACTTACATACAGATTTACTATAATTACTATTTTATTTTATTTTATTTTAAAAGTGTGGTACTAAGTTTTGAAGGCAAGTGTATATACAGGGTTACTGGTAACTCGACGTATTCCTTGCAGGACGTCATAGTAGGGTTAAAATGCAACAAATTAAGCCACCAAATGTTCTACCGAAATTCAGTAGTTTTTGAATTAGTTAAGGGTTTTAGTTTTTTAATGAAAAATCCCAGATTAAATCATTTGAAACCAATTTAAAAATGATTTACGGCGCGACTGTACTGAAATTTAAGTTATTATCATAGTTGACGCCGTAGCAGACCTTTGTGAATAATTAAAAGTTCAATAATGCCTAAAACTTTGGCAAATATCACTAACAAAACATTTAATTTTTTGTAATTTTTGCTATTACTTCAAAAACTAAAACTCTTAACTAATTCAAAAACTACTGAATTTCGGTAGAACATTTGGTGGCTTAATTTGTTGCATTTTAACCCTACTATGACGTCCTGCAAGCAATACGTCGAGTTACCAGTAACCCTGTATACATGTATATAAATAATATAAAAATTCTAGGGAGAGGTGTAGATATGACTCTACTCTATTTTACTTTTACTTGTTCACCTTTTTTTTACTTTTTCTATGATTCTAGTTCAACGGCCCTGTACTTAGGTTTTGATTTATTTGCGGGTATCAAAATATGTCGCAAAAATGACCGTATTCGTGTGCGTTACCCTAGCAAAATGTTGTCGAAAATGGACATTTCAAGCTTATAGGTAATTAGTTGCATAGCTGCTGTAATTGTTGCGCACATTTTTAAATTTGTTGCAATTATAGTTTTTTTTTGTTTGACAAAAACATTTCCTGCTGGGGTAACGTTTGAAACGTTACCGCAGCCAGACATTTTTACAAAAAATGGGAATATTGAAATAAATATTAGCTATATAATTAGTTGCCTCGACGAGGTAAATGTTGTAACTTATTTATTTTTTTAATTTCGGCTGCAAAGTTATTCGATATCCTGCTGGAGTAACGTTTTTGGTTTTTTTGAATCTCTGAAACGGTTAAGCGGATTCTTATCATCTTTTATACATGACCTCTTAAGAATTCGTTTTAATTTGTTGTGCAATAAAAAAAACAAAATAATTCACCATCTATGGGGTATTAAGAGCGTATGCGCGGTCCGAGCGCTGTTTGGCTCAAAAACGTGATTTTTCAAACCAGATTATCCATCAACTACTTATCTTACAAACATATCAATTAATAGCAATTTTAGGAAATATTGTTGTCTATTTTGTTAGTTAGACCGTTTTTTCGATTAATAGATTGTTTGTGAATACCATCAATATAACTGAACAGGGGTTTTCTTGATTTCACTTCCAGTGTCAATTTCGAAGCTAAAAATATCTGAAATTACTGACATATATGCCAAACAATTTTTTTAAACTAACTGCTAAGATCCTTAAGGAAATAGTTAGTTAAACGGATTTTTTGTTTTAGACTCCATACTTATGAAATTAAAATTCAAACAATGTGAAATTTTTCGGAAATTACAGTTGAGAAAATAATTCTTTTTACCAATATATTTTACTTAATTGAATATAATTAATATTTACTGTAATAGAAGAACTTCTTTTTTATAATTTACAATTTAAAATTTCAACTAAATTATCTCTATTATTTTTCTATAAATATTTTAAAACTACTATAAAATTCTGCGTGCGAATCGATTGAATTCAGTCGGCCGCGAGCGCTTCCAGAGAGAGGACACGTCGCTGAGCGCTCCGCCTGACCCGTGTTGACCTTTGCCGTGCTTATACAAGGATAGTGCAAGCTTATAGTGTGATCATCAAATCTTAATACTTTGGTAAGTAAAATATTTTATTTTTTATGACCGATAAGATTTTGTAGTGTAATCGTAAGTATTTTATTAAGTGAAACTTCTTTAGGCGCGTTAAGCGGTTTTTGGTAGGAGATTAGGGTAATTGAAATTTTGGAACGAGTTTCTTTAACTTAGGCGTAAACTAGCAGAAATCGTCAGGCAAAAACGCGTTCATACTTGCGACTATCTTCTAATTTGTTTTTTATTTTTATTTGGCCATAATAAAATTCCAAGATGGCGGCTGCGAAAATGTTCACATTTTTCGTCGTGGGTATCGTTTTCTTGGTTATTGGCGGCCTATATTTTTTTGATGAATGACATTATTTTAATAGTCACAACAAAATTATGTTTCAGACGGAATGGGAAATAAAACGAAAGTATTTATAGGAAAGAAAAAACGCAAAAATTTAGAAAATATGGCTAAGGCAAGAGCTAAAAGGTTGGGATATTTATGTTATAATTATTAATCAATATGAATATCATGAATCAATATCATTTTTATGTCGTAGCAGTAAGGGCGATTTTCATAGTTTAAGTGTAACGTCTGACTTTCGGTTGACCGTGCATATTACGTAGATTTTAATTTTGACATTTAAGTTTTTTCAAATAAAATAACATTTATTTTCAGTCAAAAAAATGTTTGTCTGTTTGCGGTGTGGACAGGACAAGAATTTGCAGTGAAGACCACAAAAATAACTAGAGACGACGTATTTTGGACAACAAAAATGGAACCTAAATTATTAGACTTTTATAATAAATGTCTGTTGCCTGAGATGATCGACCCAAGAAAAAGTCGCTCAATGCCAATCAGAGATGTGCGATTTTAAAATTAAATACTTACTTTAAACTTCGCTTGTTTTATTTCAACAATTAGAAAATAAAAAACATTAAATAGATCCTAAATAATTAAAAGTATCAAAATGATTCGTACTTGGCTCAGCGCTCACGCACACAGAGAAACCATTGTAGTGTGTCGCAGTGTGTGCCATTCGATAGATCGTGTAGATTTTGAGTTGCGCTAAATTGAATGCACACTCTTAAATTAAATAAATTATAAAAACACTTCAATAGGTCCTACCACTCTGAATAAGAGCTCTAAAAACTAACTTTAAACGTTATTTTGTAGCTTGTAACGGCATTCAAATGTATGATTATATCGTAGATAAAAATGCTTGGCTTAATGCTGGTCCTGCTCCACAGGCACTTGGGCTCAATAGTTACATTTTTTATATTTGGAAGAATGGCTTCCCCTTATTTTTTTTTATTTTTTCTGACTTTAGGAACTTAATGTTTATTTTTTATTTAAATTCTATTATATTAATCTCTCAAGTACATTGCTAACTATAGTTTTATATAATTTAGAAGCACTTTTTCAATTTTGTAAATGTGAGTACTATGGGGCCGTTTCATATGGTATCACGTTGTATGTTGACTTGAAAGAGCCTGGCAGATGAGAGTATGTCATACTCACTTAAATGTCTCGCTGATGGTGGCGCGTGTGTTGGATCATTCGGTTCCCTACAAAATGGTTGAGCTGGATGGTGCTGATCCACGTGTCATGTTCGTGAACGGGCGCCGTCAGTTGAGACTGGTCATCTCTTATCTACCAGGGCTTATTTTTAATCTTATATTTTGAATTCTTTTTGATTATTTTTCGTTTGACATTGTTCTCACATATAGAAGCACGAAGAATACTGTACCCAGGATTTTGTAATATCTATATACATTTTTAAAAGAGTGTCCTTGGAGTTTCTTGCCCGTTCTTCTCCATAGAGATCTACGAATTTGAATGGGCAACTAGCTTCAACTTTTTGACTAACTGATCGACTCTTTGACAATTCAAAAGTGCCTGTAAATGGTTTAATTGAAATAAATGCTTTGAGTTTGAGTTTATGTGAAGTTTCATTAGTATCCTGTAAGTAATTAAGAAAATAAATGATGATATTCAGTTCTCCACGTTCACGGTCACAATGCGCGCGGAGTTATTTGGCCACCAGTAAACCTGTATGTGGATATATAAACTGAATTTTATATCAATAATTAGTTGCTTGGTTCAGTTTTATGTCCGTACAATTTCAGCGTAGTAAATACAGTAATTAACGAGATATTAAAATAAAAGTGATTGACAAGCTACAAAATAACGTTTAAAGTTAGTCTTTAGAGCTCTTATTCAGAGTGGTAGGACCTATTGAAGTGTTTATATATTTAATTGAATACCCCATAGATGGTGCATTATTTTGTTTTTTTTTATTGCACATCAAATTAAAACTAATTCTTAAGAAGTCATGTACAAAAGATGATAAGAATCCGCTTAAGAGCGCTATTACAAAATCGAAGTACACAGTTTTAGGTAAATTTGACGGCGCGCGGTAGCGGATATGCGCTCGTGTGTGTCTAGTGAAGTACGCTACACACATGCAAACCGCAATGCGTCGGACGCGAGGAACAAACAAACTTGATCCTTTCCGCTTTACTTTCGAAATAAATTAAATTACTGATATTATATTTTTTGAAATATTATTTGAATCGATGAATGTTATTACCTAGAACGGCTTATCTATTGAGTTACGAGAGGGTCATCAGAATTTGCTTGAATTTTTATACAACTAAAGCGGCAAACTAGCATGCAATGCTACTGGTAGCATGTAACTACTAATTTTCTTTACTTATATGTAATTAATTCAGCAGGTAAGTACACATTTTAGTAATTATATGATGTTGTTTCTACAGTTTGAATAATGTTTGGATAGTAGTATAAAATGTATACGAAGGTAGGTTAGTAGGTAGTTATACAAAATATGCATATTTAAAGACTTCATCACTATTTATAGTGATGCAATCCTTAAATGTGTATCGTTCAAGATAACTTATTATTTAATTTTTATGGATGAGTACAAATAGTAGGTAAATAAAAAAAAAAGACTGATTACAAAAGTATAATTGTAAAAATAAATTAAAATAATATTTTGCGAAGGGTCATAGACCGTGCTTTCCTCGAAATGTGCTTTCATTATCCTGTAAGAAATAAAGAAGTCCATTAATTATGCGGTAGCTCATAGAGTACTTAAATCTGCAGAAAAGAATATAGCTATTCAAAATAATGAAATATATTACATGATTTGGAAACGTACCATACCGCATTTATAATATTAGTTAGGATAGGATAGTTAGTTAGGATAAATTACCATGTTATTTGTATTTCTGTCAGAATGCACTGTAAAAACTGTCGTTGGGTCAAGTGTGCTTTCATTGTTCTGTAAAAGTAAAATAGTTCGATAAATGTAGGTACATAAATATTATATGGTAGCAGTAATATAATTAAATAGCACATGAAATAAATGATGTGGGTAAAGTGGTGCAAAATTTACCTTTTTTTTAAAATCAGAATCTATATTTTCATTTGGCGAATTTACTTGCCTCTGCTACATTTTAGCTTTTTTCGAGAGTATTTGCTTATGAATAGGAAACATGTTTTTTGGATGAAATGAAATAAAAACCATACGTACAAATATAAACATGCATACAAGTACTTACCTAAGAAACATAACAGACCTCTTTTGAGCAGTCGTATAAAAATACAACGAAAAAAAAGTTATAAAACTAAAACCCAACTACGACGGGTTTAAAATGGTGCCGATTCTCTTGTACACCGAACTAAAATATCACTAAAATTCCTTACTTTTTGTAATGAATCTTGGAGCTATTCTACTAAATAAATTCTCCAAAAATTAATTTGACACAACTAAAATCGAATTTGACAATCGCGCCTCCAATTGGTACTTTAAAAAAATTCACACAATTTTTTTTTAGAGCCAGAGCCACTCAATTACTGCAGCCTCGACGTGTTTTTTTATGGAATTTTTCACTTTTTGTATGAAAAATAAGCAAAAAACAAAAAAAAATATCAACATGTTGAGAAGTAGTAGTCGAAATTTTCATTATTTTTGCGATAGGACGCACCATTTCCGAGATATAAGCAAAAGAAAATAAAAAAAAGATACAGTATTGTGTTGGTTTGAATTTTAGTTCATGACATCTAATTTTATTCCACACATTTTTAATCGCGATTAAAAATAGTCAGATTTATTTAGAGAGTTACAAGACAAAACTTTAGGTTAAATCATCAAATTCAGAACAACATTTTCACTAAATTAATACGAGTAACTCCGTGCCATCTTAGTGCTGTCAAACTAAAATATAGTTAAGTTGTGGCACCATAGTCAATTTCAGAATAGGAAATCGTTTGACAGGAATAAAATAAATTTTAGTGATTTATAATCTAGTTTAGACAACTTTGTGACAAGAGAATCGGCACCAATATCTATATTATTGAAATGTGCTAATTAAGCCCTTTCATTTGATACGCAACACGAATGATTAAAAAAAAAATTTTTTAGTCATATCTTTATGGCACCTACATGGCGCCATTTTAAATTTAATGTGACGTCAAATAAATCGTCTTATAACCAGCGGTTGATCAAGACGCTTCCAACGATACCTTTTTTGTCAAATTGTGATGAGTCGTTTAGAAGATATGACGGAACAGATGAACATACATACGTACCGGTCAAAATCATAACCCTCCTTTTTGCTTCGCCGTAGTCGGGTAACAAGATACTCCTCGACATCGAGAAGTTTCTAGCGCGAAAAAGTGAAAAGAGTATAAGACGTGTGTTGTAATGTAAATATTTGTTACCTACAATATTACAGAATAAATACATATAAAGTAAACATTTCAAACATTAAAAACAAATTTCTTACCGATAAGCTTCTCTTGCGCATTTCAAATTATCGGCCAATCTTTTTTTTTATTTTGACGGCACCATATGTTTTATTTCTATTTTTGCCCATTATTATGAACTTTGTCTGAAAATAATTAATTGAATTTAAGTTGGAGATTACATTAAATAAACAATAAAATAAAAAAAACAACTATAGTTACGTATGTTCATTTTCATTCACGTTAGAGTACTTATCAGAAGAAAATACATACTTACATATTTAAAATGCAATCATATAATAATTAATTTAAAATAAAAAAACTCACGTATCTAAATGTGTTGGTTGCACTATATTTTTAGCAATTTGGCGAGATTACGCGGCGCACACAGGCGCACGACGCGATGTCAGCAAGCGATACGTCCTCCCTCTGAAAGTGCTCGGCACGGACTAAAGCTAAACCGTTCGTGGAAGTCGCTACGTCCCCGCAAGGGGGCGTGGCGAGCGGGATCGGGGCTTCGCCCCTTGCCCGCGGAGGCTGTACGGTGGCCCGCCACTGCGGGCCCCTCAATCTGTCTGCCTATAGCGGCTGTTAGCATCAGTCGGATGCGTTATAAAATAACGCGTCCGTGTGCTTGGTTGCTAAGTGTTTTTCTGTAGGCGCGCCACGACGCTATATCCATAGCGCCGCTTTCTTCACGACATCTCGGCGGTCTGTCACCGCCAGGTGAGACCCCTAGTTGCCTAGGGGAGGCCCAGCGGGTGAAGACCAGCGACGGAGATGCCGACTCGACGCTCCTACAGAGTAAAGATGTAGTTCCCCCTCGCCCCGGTCACAGATCTAGCCGTTTGCGGATTGAGGGAGAAACTGTAATGTATGTATGAGCGGCTTGTGTTGTAGTGTACCGCCGCTCAATGGTTATGTGCGTCGCGGCCCGCGTCGCGCGTGCACATGATGTGTATAGCGTCTGTGGAGTGATGGTTGTCTGTGGGTTGTTGCGTGATATGCCTATATTAACCTAGAACACACCACGCAACAGATGTATGAGTACATCTGTGGAGTTTCATTTTTTACGGGTGAGCTGCGTGTAACCTGGATGCAGCTTACCCGAGGCGTCAGTCCGGTGGTGTTATGGCGTCATTGTTCGCAGCCAGGTCGCGGGGCAGGCGCCTCGCGTCAGGGGGGCGCGCATGCAGAGGTGCGATCTGCCTGACATGGGGCCAGGCAGACGCGTCGGCACGCGCGAACATCCCCTTCGCCAGGCGCCGCACGAACTCATCCAGGCTCTCGATCCCGAGGTCCCGGTGGATTACATCGTTCCTCACGTAGCGAGGGGCGTCAACGATGGTCCGCAACGCGTGGTTTTGCTGCGTGCGGAGCTGTCTGCGGTGTCCCTCACTCGTGAGGGCGAACCACGCCGGGGCGGCGTACGTCAAGACTGGGCGCACGTACATCTTGTACACGCCCAACTTGACGCGCGTCGGGATGCGGGACGAGAGCACAGGTCTGAGCAAGTAGCGGGCTACCTTGCCCTGCGCGACAACGCTGCGAACATGATGCCCCATGGAGAGCCGACGATCGATGGTGACACCCAGGTACTTCACCCGGGGCGACCACTCGATGTCGGCTCCATGGAGTTTCAGCAGTGGTGGGAGGTGCACTGATCCAGTGACCAGTGCCTGCGTCTTACCCACGTTAACCGAAAGCCGCCACTTCGACAGCCACTCGGGAAGAAGGTCGAGGGCGCGCTGCATTTTGACGGCCGCGTACTTCGCATTGAGTGATGTAGTAATGTACGCGGCGTCGTCGGCATACAGCGCGAGCATCGAGTCTGGAGTGGCGGGAATGTCGTCGGTGTAACGTGAGTAACACGCCGGCGACACGCAGCTACCCTGCGGCACGCCCGCGCGCACAGGGCGTGCGCTGGATAGCGCTCCATCGACCACCACTCTGAAGGTCCTGTGGGAGAGAAAGCTAGACACCACTCTGACAACGCGGCGGGGCGCGTCCGTGGTGGCCATCTTATATATTAGGCCTTCGTGCCTCACACGGTCGAAGGCCTTCTCCATGTCGAGGAATACTGCTACCGCGTATTCCTTTTTGTTTGCAGTCGTCGTGAGGTGGTGCAGTACCCTCGACAACTGAAGCGTCGTGCTGTGCTCCGACCGGAACCCGAATTGCTCCGGACGTGGCTGGATGTGGGGTAGCAGGTGTCGCAGCAGGAGTGCCTCGAACACCTTGGAGACTGTTGGCAACAGGGTGATAGGCCGATAGCTCTCCGGCCTCAATATATTCTTGCCCGCCTTGGGCAGCATAATGACGCGCCCCTCCTTCCACGAGGCGGGGAAGGCCCCGGTGCGCAGTATCGCCGTAAACAGGCGCGCCAGTGCCGCTACTGCACGGAACGGCAAGTGGCGTAGCGCTGTGTTGGCGATACCGTCAGCACCGGGGGCCTTCCTGGGCTTCGTCTTTAGGATGGCGCGTCTAACTGCGCCAGGCGAGAAGAATATAGGGTTCTCCTCGGGAGCTATCGGCGGTGTGAAGTAGTCTCCCAGGTGTTTCTCGACCGCTGCGACATGCTCGTGCTCGCTTGTCGGGTTCGGTCGGAACTGACGCTCCAGGTGAATGGCGAAGACCTCCGCCCGGTCATCCGCGGTGTACTTGAGAGCCCCGCCGCTGTCTAATAGTGGGCGCAACGGGGCTGGGGTGTTCGTCAGCTGACGACACAGCCTGTGCACCGACGGCCAACTATCTGTGGTCGCGTCGATGCGTTCCTCCCAGCCCGCGGCGGTGTGGGCCAGTAGCTCGGCCTTAACCTTCTCCGCGAGACAGTTGAGCTGACGCTTGATGGTCGGGCATCTTAGCTGTTGCCACTGCTTGCGTAAACGCCTCTTCACGGCGATCATCGTCGTGATGTATGCCGGCAGGGGCGGCAATAGCCCTCTCCCCTGCGGCATCGTCGTCGTCGCCGCTTCGAAGGCGCTTTGTATGCAAGCAGTGACGTCACCCGCCATCTGGTCCACGTCCGCGGAAGTGACGATAGGCCGAGTAGGCGTAGTGGTGTCTAGCATCTCTCCGAAGGCAGTCCAATCCGTTAATCGGCGTGGCGCTAGCGGCTTCATAGAGGTCGGCATACCCGATAGGACGACGAGTACAGGATGATGGTCCGACTGTAACTCGTCGTCTATCCCTTGTTGGGTGATCTGGCCGTTCAGCCCTCGGTGGACTACGACGTCCAGTACGTCGGGCATGCACCGGGCTGCGTCAGGGTAATGGGTCGGCGCCTCCGGCCCGGCCACGGCGTACCCGAAGGCTTCCGCGTCCGCGAAGAGTCGTCTTCCCCCGGTATTCGCCTGCATACTGTTCCACGCCGGGTGCTTGCAGTTAAGGTCGCCGGCAAGGATGGTCGCATAGGTGCTGCTCATAAGCGCCCGTAACTCAGTAAGGTCTAAGTTGGTCACGGGCGGCTTATAACATGCGTAGATGTTGAGGTCCTCGCCGGCGACATGCAGCTGCACACCCAGAGCGTACAGCGTGCGAAGCGATGGCGGGGGAGCTCCTGATGGACGACTCCGCGCCTCACGAGTACCGCCAGACCACGGTAAACGGTGTGCAGAGCCGACCTCTCATCCTTCCTGTAGACGTGATATCCCGGGAACCTGACCCTATCCCCAGGTCCCAGGAGCGTCTCACTGATTAGCACCACGTTGATTTTCTGTTCCCGAAGGAGATGGCGGAGGGGGGCGACCTTTCCTCGAAGGCCGCGGGCGTTTCAGTGAATCACCCTTTAGCCATTATACAAGGTGAGTAATGTGGCCAGCCCGTCAAGGATGACTGTCTCCACATCCTGGCCCTGCCTTATGGCCTTGATAAGGTCCATCAGCAGTTGGATCGCACAGGTTGTGAATTCCGACTTCCTTGTTCGTGCAATGTTTGCATTCGGGTTTGTTTGAATAGGTGCGCCGCTACTCGGTGCACCTGCACTCGTTAATGTGTTCGTCTTCACTTCATTTATCTGCCGCCTTGATGTTGCGGCGCTAGGTGCGACCGAGGCGGCGCCAAGCTTCTGTTGGGCGAACCTCTTAGTTGCACCACTCTTCCGCTGCGCCATAGTGGCGCTAGTGGTGGGTTCGCCCGTGCGTAGCACAACCTGTGCGATGAAGACAGGGTCGGCCTTCGGGATTCCATCCTGTATCTCTGGGGGGGGGATTCTTACCCTTCCCTCCCCGCTTCTTCTTGCGCCTCCGCCTTGAGGTGGTGGCTTGGCCTCTGTCGACGGGCTCGTTGGCCGCCGCCATCAGCATCTTGGCTTCTGCCTCGGATGACACCTGCGGCCTGTCTACGGCCGCCGGTGTCTGGCGTGTGGCCGTAATGGGGTCCCCGCTCGCCTGTGCCGTATCTCCTTCTGAAATACGGGGCACTTTATGATGCTCGCGGGGTGCGGCCCCCCGCAATTTGCGCAGGTGGCCGGCTCCTCCCGCGGGCGTGGGCATTCCCGTGCCGCGTGCTCTCCTCCGCATCGCACACAGGCGAGCGGTCGGTGGCACTGGTGCGAGCTGTGCCTGAAACGCTGGCACCGGTGACACTGAGCGGGCCCACGCTTCCCTCGCCAAGCCTCGATCTTGACACCGCGCATTAATAAAAACACGTCGGTGTCATAAATCGTTCTCACGTCCGGGGTCCTTTTTAAAACTGCATGGAACACTCAGCCGGGGCGCCTTTTATGTGGCGCACGTACTCCGGCTGGTATCCTAATTCCCGGAGTTCCACCTCGATCTCCTCCGGGTCTGTGTCCGCGGGTAGTCCCCGTATATCCACCTTTAGGTTCTTCTCCGCTGGTAGCGAGTACGCGAACCATGACACGCCACTCTCCTTCTCCAGGCCGGTCAGGTACTTCTGAACCAGCCGGTACTCGTCTTCGGTATCCGGGGTGAATCTGACCCCGGTCCCGTACGGACGAGCATTGGGCGGCCGGTCCAGTTTCCCCGCCAGGGCCCGGAAGTGGGTGGCCCAGTTCGGCAGCTTCTCAGCCACCAGCGGTGGGAATCTCAGCTTCTTCGGCTGCTTCGTGCCCGCTTGCGGCTTCGACGGCTAAGTAGCCGGAGTCGGCGCTGCTTGCAGCAGCCGGGGTGACAGCAACGGGGGGGGGCAGGGGAGTGCCTAGGGACACTTACCCCTGCATTGGTCGGTGACAGTGGCGGCGTTTGTCGGACCGCGTCCGCAAAGGTAGGCGATGTGGGCACCGGGTCCGGGCAGTACCCTTTTCGCCTCCTCGGCCGCGGTCTCGCTTGAGCTTCTACGCCGTCGCTGCGGCTTGGGGTCGAGTCGGAACTCGTATCCGAAGTCCGGCGACGGCGTTGGTGAGGCCGGTGACATGGGTATGTCACCGGCGGCTTCCCCACGCACGACGAGGGGACATCCTCCGGATCGCGGGGTCGTGTCTCCTGACACGTCTCCGCGACCAGAGGCGGCCGAGTCCAGGGCCGCCAGCGACATGCTCGACCCCGCACGGGAGGAGCATGTCGACAGCATCGCCGGAGAGTCGTACGCGGAGGTCCGGGGGGGTGTCGGCGAGGCGGGCACCCTAGTTGCGGCGGCGGCGGGCGGCCGAAATTGGCCTGCCGCCGTTGGTCGCTCCCGCTCAGCCAGCGCCGGTCCCGCCAGCGAAGGCCGGGGGCCCGGAGCGGCCGGGCGCGGGGGTTGCGGCGGCGAGACGAACCGCGGCGGTGGGGCCGCGGTGCGGGCGGGGGGCGCGCGTGTGCGCGCGGACGGCGCAGGGGTCTGCGCGGGTGGCGCGGGGTGCGCGTGCTGCGCAGCGTACCGCGCGGCAGGCGCCGTTGGTGGGGCAGGCGCGGGGACTCGCGCCGGCGGGGCAGCTGCGCGCGCATGCGGCGCGCGGCTCGATGTCGCAGCAGGCCCCGGGGCCAGAATAGGCACCGGGCGGAATGCGGCTGGGCGGACCGGGTACGCGTGCTGCCGGCTCGTCGACGGCACAGGCGCAACGTGCGCAGGCGCCGATGACGTCGGTGTGCCGGCTGCAACAGCGGTCCCCGATCCCCCTCTTCTTCCCTCCTTCTTGCGTTGCTTGGTGGGTGGTGGTGGTCCGGACGGCGGCGCACCGGGCACCACGTCGCCTAAGTTAGGCAACGATGTTGCCCGGTCCAACGCCGGACGCACCTCCTCGGGCCCGGCACCGCGGCCAAGCGAGCCGCGCTTGCCGGGACTCGGCATCCCTGCGGGGAGAGTGGCCTCCGCGACCGCGGCGACGCGTACGCGCCGGGCAGCCCGGGGCTGCTCTCTCTGTGTCTGCACAGGAATCTAAGGTCTCCTGTACACACACAGAGGGAACGGGTTAAAAAGTGAGCGGTCCGCGCGGAAAAACACTGAGCTTTAAGACAGACTGCAGTGGATCGGCCACTGAGCTAATCCACTAAAGCTAAAGTCCGCGCGTCCCGAGATTTATATTGATTTTTAGCATTGCATACAACTATTATTTAAAAATACTATTTTACTTTAAAAACGTAAATTTAATTTTTTTTTCAATCAATTTAACATACTGACCCTTGTTATTAAATACTTTTTGTTTAAATTTGGAATCTATGTTCATAGATAAAAAATATAATTTCGGACGAAAAATTCTCAATATCGATCTGTTTTACGGAATTATTTTTGGTGTATTACTGAATTAAACATAAAAAATTGGCTTATGCATTCCCAAGTTCAAGAGACAGTTGTACCATGGACATTTTTATAAATGATTAAATTACTATATCTTCGATGTAACAACGCATCAAAAGTCGCCCAAAAGTTAAATTTTATGAAACATCCTTTGCAAAGACAAGGTTTTTACTGACTTATGTAGACAAATTGAAATATCTATTACCAACATTCCCAAGAGAAATAATCAAACTTTCACGGGCATATTTTTATTTAAATTTTGAATCTATAACTAAACTCAAAACTCAAACTCAAAGCATTTATTTCAATTAAACCATTTACAGGCACTATTGAATTGTCAAAGAGTCGGTCAGTTAGTCAAAAAGTTGAAGCTAGTTGCCCATTCAAATTCGTAGATCTCTATGGAGAAAAACGGGCAAGAAACTCCAAGGACACTCTTTTAAAAATGTATATAGATAATACAAAATCCTGGGTACAGTATGTTTCGTGCTTCTATATGTGAGAACAATGTCAAATGAAAAATAATCAAAAAGAATTCAAAATATAAGATTAAAAATAAGCCCTGGCAGATAAGAAATGACCAGTCTCAACTGACGGCGCCCGTTCACGAACATGACACGTGGATCAGCACTATCCAGCTCAACCATTTTGTAGGGAACCGAATGATCCAACACACGCGCCACCATCAGCGAGACATTTAAGTGAGTATGACATACTCTCATCTGCCAGGCTCTTTCAAGTCAACATACAAAGTGATACCATATGAAACGGCCCCATGGTACTCACATTTACAAAATTGAAAAAGTGCTTCTAAATTATACAAAACTATAGTTAGCAATGTAGGTACTTGAGAGATTAATATAATAGAATTTAAATAAAAAATAAACATTAAGTTCCTAAAGTCAGAAAAAATAAAAAAAAATAAGGGGAAGCCATTCTTCCAAATATAAAAAATGTAACTATTGAGCCCAAGTGCCTGTGGAGCAGGACCAGCATTAAGCCAAGCATTTTTATCTACGATATAATCATCCAACTTATAATATGCTTGTCTACATAGTGTGCGTTTAATGCATGTTTTAAATTTCTTCTCATTTAGTTGAAGAATATAGGGTGGTACTTTATTATAACATTTTACACAGTACCCCATAAAAGAAGTATGTACTTTAGACAATCTGAAACGTGGTTGATCTAATTTGTTCCTATTTTTAGTGTTAAAGTTATGCCTGTCACTTATCTTACTAAAAAGATGTAGATTTTTCCGAACATACATAATGTTTTCATATATATACTGACAAGGAAACGTCATGATGTTAATTTTTTTAAACAGTTCCCTTAGAGATTCGCGTCTGTGGAGGTTGTAGATGGCTCGGACAGCCCTCTTTTGCAGTATAAAGATAGAATCAATATCTGCAGCCCGTCCCCACAGCAAAATACCGTAAGACATGATACTATGAAAGTAACTAAAATAGACCAGTCTTGTGGTATCCACGTCTGTTAGTTGGCGGATTTTCCAAACAGCGTAAGCGGCTGAACTTAGTCGCCCTGCAAGTGATGTTAAGTGAGGACCCCACTGTAGTTTTGAATCAAGCGTGATCCCCACGAAAACTGTCTTTTCGACGAATTCTAGTATCTCCCTATTCAGTACAACGTGACATTCACTACTTCTAACATTCTTCGACATACTACTTATGTCTGAGTTTATATTAAATGCTAATAGCCATGCTATTTGACGTCTAAAACTAATAGGCAGATACGCAGTATCCCTAGTCGATTTTAATTTCTCAACAAAAGTGTTGGTGTAAAAAAATATAAGTTTGTCGCTATAGTGACTAGCTAACAAATGCATATGGTTGTTTAGCATAAGTATATAATGATATTGCCTACTTGACAAGTGCTCGAAGTATGGAAATGCACACAATATTATTTTCTTACAATTAATCTTCAAGATTTCAGTGACACTGTTAGTGATGTCATCTTTTTTTACATTAGTACTATTGCCTACAAATACAGAGATGATGGCTTTCGGATCATATTTATTCCCAGTTATTGATAACATAATCTCTTTGTAGGATTTTTCAGGCATACAATAATTAACAGCAGATTGAATTAAGTTGTTACTTAATAATTTACCTAACCCTCTCCCCAAACTATCTGAAAACATAACAGAACAATAACAAACTTTACTAGAACAAGTCTCTGTCTGTGCTACTTGAGATGAAGCTTGCACCACATGTGGTGTATCTTGATCGGGGATACAGCCCCGAGATCCCTCAGACTGGGACGGGTCCTCCGTTGCCTCAGCCCGAAGAGCCTCAAGGCTGAATACCCTTTGACAAGAACATTGAGTGGTGCTGAGAGTCATAGGGACCACTCTGTCTGCCTCATCGTTACACATTTCTACTAACTCGTTTGCAGCAAGGATGTGCTCCTTTATTTGTTTTTGAGAGCTCGCATACTTAATATAAAGTGAATGTAGTGACTCTTCAAGGACCTCAATTTCAGATTGTAATTGTTGGGTGTCAATTTGATAAATGATTTTGCTGTCTTCTAATTTAATCTGATAGTTTTTTTAATTTATTTATTAGAAAAACACGTTCTTTCCTTAGTTTAATATTGTTGGAATTGTGTTTTTGTTGTTTCCTGAATTTATTGCATTTATTTATGATTTTATTTAGTTTTGCATATTTTTTTATTTTATTTTGACTTACTTTATAAAAACTATTATTATGTTTAAATAAAGAATCTTCAGTAAGGTCTATTGTTACTAAAGAATGAGGGTTGCAATTTTTATTAAATAATTCACCATATAAGTTATTAGTTTCCTTAGCCCGAGTACAATCTTTTTGTTTCTGTAACTTAATAATTTGTACATTTGCATGAATTACTAAACCACAATCACACGTCAAAACTCGAGTAAAACGCTCAAATTCAAGAAAAATTGTGATAGCGCTCTTAACCGTTTCAGAGATCCAGCAAAACCACAAACGTTACTCCAGCAGGATTTCGAATAACTTCGCAGCCGACGTAAAAAAAAATAAGTTGCAACATTTACCTCGTCGAGACAACAAATAAGTTGCAACATTTACCTCGTCGAGACAACTAATTATAGAGCTAATATTTATTTCAATATTCCCATTTTTTGTAAAAATGTCTGGCTGCGGTAACGTTTGAAACGATACCACAGCAGGAAACGTTTTTGTCAAATAAAAAAATATACGAGTATATAATTGCAACAAATTTAAAAATGTGCGCAACAATTACAGAAGCTAGGCAACTAAATTTAATTATCTATAAGCTTGAAATGTCCATTTTCGACAACATTTTGCTAGGGTAGCGCACACGCCGTATTCTGTCACTTGACACTAGTGTTGCCAGGTGTCCCGGATTGCGCGGGATGTCCCGATTTTCAGGAGTCTGGGGCCGCGTCCCGATTTTCACCTGATCGGGACACTAAATGTCCCGATACATCAATACAATGTCCAGGACGACTCATTCACATACGCGTCAATGGTCAACGTGATTGAAAATCTAAAAATTTTAATGTTCTTTGACATGGATCACCTCTATGAAGAAATAAGTAAAGTCAAAGAAGTAGGTAGTGAAGGCAGCAGTGCAAAACAAAGACTTGACGCCGGCGCCAATCAGAGTGTTTTTTTTGTGGCCTGATCTACAACCCTAAAATCCGATTTGTTTTACATTCCACCACGATTTTAAAAAAATCGGACCTGGCAACACTACTTGACACTGACGGGCAATGAAGTGATCCTTTAGGGGTTCCGTTTTTTCCTTTTGAGGTACGGAACCCTAAAAATAAAATAAATACACGATACAAAAACTTTATAAAATTAATAATATAATATTTCAATAGCAGCATTCCGTTGCGTCGGCAAAGACGCTCGCGCAGGCGTACTCAATACAGCTGTTTCGTGTAGATACTCTTCCGTTATCTACCTCTAAATCACTGTGAACCTTCAGGTCCTAATGATTGTTAGTTACTAAGCCTGTGCAGAACACTTGGCTGATCTTAATGAATGTTGTGTCCAGACGTGCGAGGCGGGGGTGCGGGGCGCGGCGGTGTCGGCGCTGGTTCTGGCCAACAACCTCGGCGTGCTGCTTATGTACCTCGCCGCCGACGCGCACGTGCCCCTCAGGTAACGTACTACATTGTATCTATCTTTATAATGCATGTGCTCGAAAAGAGCATTTTCAAAGAAGCCAATTTGTGCCTAAAGTGCCACTTATTCGCATAATGATTTTTACATAAAAAAAAAAAATTTACTCCTTCGAAAGCCCGACGTTGTTTTTGTAGGTCAACAACAAAGTTCGCTAGCAATAAAACTAATACTTCATTAAACGCGTTATTAATTACCTACTCTACTCTAGATTTTGATTTTGATCAATTTATGTATTAATTTTATTTATTGTACTATGCATAGTAAAACGTTGTATGATACACGTGTGTAAGATGATTTCCGACTCGTGTGGACTGATACACTCGCTCACTTCACTCGCTCGTGAATCAAAATGCCACTCGTCGGAAATCACCTACTTCCGCTCTTATATCATAAATAACTATTACAATGCATGTGCTCGAAAAGAGCGTTTTCAAAGCAGCCAAATTGTGCGGAAAGTGCACTTTTTTCGCATTAGTGCATTTTACTTTTGAGTTTTATTTTTATTTTTACTACAATTCACTACGTAATGTCTATAAAAATATATATATATAATATAATATATATTTTTTTTTTATTTGTATGATACGAAGCGAATGACCGTGGTATACCGAATCACTGAGTAAGTTTTTCTCCGTTAAATAGGTAGTGTTCCGGTAATAATTATCGCATTGAACGCAAACGCACGAAAAATCGCAACAAGTTCGGATTGTTTATTTACGTCACCGTGCGTTTGCACTGGCGAAACATTGGAGACAAAACATGTTTAAATCTCTAGTTCCTGTCAAAAATTGTATGGAACATTGACAGAAAATAGAGATTTCTACATGAACGAAAGGAACTTCGTTCCAACCGGGTATTCTATGCCACCTCTCGACTCTTTTTTAGTTGTCAGAACTGATCTTAGCTTTGGTAGGTGGGGTGACACTGTTTATTTAAGTTGATCTGTCAGGATCTCACAGTGACTGTGGTGATGTTGCAGGACGGTGTTGTGGAGCTGCCTGATGCTGTCGGCGGCGCACTGCGCGCTGTTCCTGTTCGTGCCGGAGTCACCGCCTTTCCTCGCCGCGCAAGGGAAGACCGACGTGAGTAGCTGGCGCTGGTGATACTTACTGCTGACGCATGCAGATTTTTTTCTCAAAGATCCTTTAAGGAACGTGACGTGTTCAGTAGAAGTGGAAAACGTCAAGAAGATAATGCCCAATGGGCACATCATCTTCTCTGTGGGAACTGCATTGCGATTCCGTAACCATCTCACCGTGTAAACTTAGATGAAGTGAGCGTGAAGTGAGCGTGAAGTGAGCTGTCATTGTCATCGACACCTATTGATGCTAAGGCAGTGACATTTCACTCCACGTTCACTTCACCTAAGTTTTCACCGTATCTCACGGTGAAAACTCATTAGTAAGATTAATTTGGAAAGCAATAGTGCTCATTGTCAATATTTTCATGGTGACTGCGTGGTACATGACATATCACACTAGTTATTATTTTATATTGTACTAGCGACTTCAAACGGTTTTTACGACTTGACAAAACATCGAGATTTCTTAGTTACGTATTATGTAACTTTAATATTGACGTAGGTATTATACACATAAACCTGCCAGAATAAATTATCTAAACGATAGTGGAAACCTCATCAAAATCTGTTGCGTGGTTTAGAAGAACAACTCGTACATAGAGAAAAACACAAAAAGCGACTTTAATTTATAATATGTAGGGATGCATTACCGCATTGAAGTATAAAACTGATTTACATGCGACACCTAACCCATCGGCGTCCTGTACCTACATGACGCCGGAGCCGAACCAGCTCCAGACCGCACGTTTCGTTGGCAATACTTTATTGAACCAATGCCAGTGTACACGCGGTTCTGGTGTGGCGTCGGTGCGGCGCATGGATGATATTCATTCGTATACACAAACATTCGATTATACATACACATACTGTTAACGTTTCAAAATTGAATAGTAGTATCAAAAGTGAAATTGTTATCGACTTAATTACTCGACTTGTGCTCTCTATGGCAGGGGACTTGTCAAAAAGTGGCGGGCAAGGGACAGTAGATTCACATAGATTTG
This sequence comes from Lithophane leautieri, assembly GCA_949152455.1. NCBI lineage: Eukaryota > Metazoa > Arthropoda > Insecta > Lepidoptera > Noctuidae > Lithophane > Lithophane leautieri. The sequence continues at coordinate 14,556,092 of OX424480.1, read as the reverse complement.
AGCTGGTAGTGACTAGAACTTACTGAAAAGTTGACTATTTCATGGGCCAAAGTTATTATTTTAGGATTAGGATAGTTCACATTCGAATAAATCTGTTTTAAAACGTCTCTATTGGTTATTATTTTTAAAAGTTCAGAAGTGGTATTTAATCGCTTCGACCGCACGGTCTAAGGTAAAATTGGTTGCAGATTATGGGTGAGTTGTTTTATATGTTTTACTAGCTTGATCAACGTAATAACGCTGACCAAATTCAAATTCAAATTCATTTATTGGTGTGATTTTTGGTACATTTTACATGAGATCTTAATAATAAATAATTGGTTCCTCAAAAAATCTACCTTAAAGGTGTACACTCTTTCACATCATTATCATCATCATCAATTAGTAATTATTATAAAAAAAGAATAATCAACATAATAAATTAAAATAATTACATCGAAACACAACATAGCCTAAAAACAGAAAAAAAAAAAACAAGCAAAATCATTAACAACTGAGTATAAAATAATGACTGAAAATAAAGATTTAAGTATGTCAAAATTAAATACTTAAATATCAATGTCAAATAACTTGCCATTTGTCATTAAGGAATTCGTCAATAGAATAATAACATTTTTCCAATAATAAATGTCTTAATTTGTTTTTAAATTGAATAATAACTCATTTGGTAATTAATTAAATATTTTTGGGGCCATGCAAAGTATGCTTTTGTCCATAAAGGCGGTCTTTGATGGTCGAACACATAATTCATGTCTATATACATGTCTAATGACTTTATAGCGATGTTCAGATGCTTTTCTGAATAGATGCATGTTCTTTTTAACAAATAAAGCGGTCTCAAATATGTACCTACAAGCAAGGTAAAGTCATTATTTTTAACGATACAAAATAAGGTTTGCAGCTGTCAATTACTTTTATACCGGTAATAGCTCTAATGCATCTTTTTTGCGATTTGAACACCATTTCCTTATTGCAGGAGTAACCCCAAAACATGACTCCGTAGCGTAGTATAGAGTCGACATAACCATAGTATGCAGTGACTGTCGCTGCTTGATTGACTACTTTCTTTAGTTTAAATAAAGCGTAAGCAAACTTACTAATTTTTTAAATTAATATTGTGGTATGTTGCTTCCAATTAAGTTGATTGTCAATTGTTAAGCCTAAAAATTTTGTATTTGCGACTTCTTCAATTTCTTCATTATTAAAGTTTACATTAAGGCGCTAAGTCCCGTTTAGTACCGTAAAACGGTCACTTTAAAAAGCCTACTCCTCATTAACGGCTTGGTTAAACGATCTGAAAAAAATATATGTTTGCCATAGATTCATGTACAACATTTTTGTTAAAGGGTTTTTGCGAATTGCTAATAGTTTTGCCTTAAAAAAATATTTACCAAAACGCTATTTTTGGCTAATATTCGCTACTACTTCTAAACGGCTTTGAATTTTGTAAATATTTTTACACTGAAAAATTGATGGTTACAAGGACTACAAAACTGTTAGAGCATTTTTAAATCAATCAATATTTGCAAAGATAATGACCCCATTTAGAGATAGAGGTTCAGAGGTGCTCTGCGCGGGGCGCGGGAGGCAGTCGCGCGTTAGCATTGAGACGGGATGGCTGTGTCGCTCGCTGCTCCGCCCCGGCTATGGACCGATACGCGCGTTTGCGTGTATTAGTGCAAATATTTACGTTCGAATTGTATCAATGTGCGTTTATAGACTAGCTCGCTGCAGACAGCCCAATTCGATTGCGCGCGTAGGCGCTTTATTGTTGTTTTTTTTTTAAATGTGTTATTACGTATAATACTCTTTTTATTTACATTGACAAAATTTACATACAAATTAACAATTTACAATATAAGTAAACCAAAATTTTTTTTAAATATAACATAACATCACGCCTGTGTTTCCCGAAGGGTTAGGCAGAGGTGTACTTTTAGTTAGTACACTCACATTTTGCCAGTTATGTCCCATGTAATAGGGGCGAGCCTATTGCCATCAACTAGGCACAAATCCGGACTCCGGGCTACTACTGAGCAATTTCAGATGTAAAAACCGGCCAAATGCGTGTCGGACCACACAAAATGAAGGGTTCCGTAGTTGGGATGAATTTATGCCAAGAACAAACTGAACATTGTAGTTGAAAAACATTTTTTGCAACTGCAAATTTAAGTTGGTCGATTATTACTCGTTAACTTGTAGAGCCTACTTAGCTGTGATAGTTTTCCTTTTAATTTCTTTATATACCTATAACTACTACTGCCGTGAATTTTTTCACATATCCAAAACCAACTATGTAGCTGGCAGGGGGGAAGACACTTGACTCTAACAAAAAACAACACTTCAAAGTTTAATATTTCGCAAACAGATCCATGAATCCAAAAATTGTTTTTAGACACTCACAATATTTTTGAACGATCTTTCCAACGACACACCACACCATAGGAAGACAAGAAAAAAACCATAACAAACTTTACGTGTAGGTGTACCCTAAAATTATTATTTTTCATTATTTGATTGTACCTCTCAGCGTGATTAATATGTTCACCCGTGCTAATTATAGCTTTCTAGTACTAAAAGTCTATGATCTAAGTCGCGGACAGACAGACGGACAGTGTGAAACTATAGGTAAGGATCCTTGTTGACTACGGAACCCTAAAAACGCAATAACACTTTGCCCGACCCATGAATCGAACCCGGGACCTCATACTCAGCAGTAGCGCTTGCCACCGCTAGACTAACGGGGCAGTCGTTGACATAAAATACGAGTATTGTGTAAATCTATAATAATAAATTATGTATAACTGTCCACGTCACCACATACAAATGCAATTCAGTAAAAACCAATACGAATATACGAAATACGAAGTCGCGAACACACATTCATAAATCAGAACGTACTGCACAATCAATTATAAACCTTATCTCATCAAGTACAGCGTGCATGTATCGTGCACTGTAGCCTAGGTACAACTTACTCACACGAAATCACTGGCTTGTCGCAAGCTACCCTACAACGGCTGTATTACGCGCGCGATGCAACCGCTACAAAGTTTCGTTTTGTGATATTTACATTGCTTGTCCAGTCACTTAGCGACACACTTAGGTAGTGGTTATGAAGCAATGTATTCATTACAAAAATAGTACAGTCGCTATGATATATGAAAACAAAAATAATGTAGTAAAGGCAATAAATATTTTCCGATTTGTTGTTTATCATGATTTTCACGACAAATATAATAAAATACCCACTTGTGCTGATAATTATGATAAGTTTTTCGTACTAATACATAATTTGTAAACTTCGCGGTCTGAGCTGACCCTTATATTTATATGCTTACGACCTTCTATTTTCAAGAGACACATCATCATTGTCATCAACAAATGGTTCTAGTTCATAATTTCAAAGAAATATTTTTTTGAGTCAAGATTACCTAGCGGGCAGCTACATGTGGACGTGTATCAGTGAGCCGTGAGTTCAAATCAACTCACTTTTTGTAAGTTTTTACTTGATTGGAAGTAATGGGACGGAAGTATAATACATTCATTGTGACGTTACATTTAAAAAAAAAACATGCATAGTCTGAATCATATTATTAGTTTTCAATACAGTCTGCTGAATACTGATACCTATAAATAGTTAAATAATAATACAATTACTAATATTTAACTTCATAAAAATAAATAATAAGCATTAGATTATAACAAGTTTTTGCTTAAAATACAAAAAAAATTGTTTTATTTCAATGAAAGTAAATCAGCATTGTGATATGGATTCGAACCCAGACCTCATTGATCGCCAATCCATTGCTTTGCTCATACAGCTACTACCACATGATAAAGTTTGCGAATTTTAGCAATGGAATGGTAATAACAGGTTGCCACTATAACGCGTAGTCTAAATGCAACAGAAATACCTACACTGTTATATTTTGCGTAGTATGACAGTTCATAATTATGTGTGTGTTCTCTGTGGAATGTTGAGACATCAATCATACACGCAAACGCACTGGCTGTATCGTGCTCGAGTTCATACGTTACGTACGTTACATTTAAAAAAGAACATGCATAAAGTCTAAATCATATTATTATTAGTTTTCTATAAAGTCTGCTGAATACTGATACCTATAAATAGTTAAATAATAATACAATAACTAATACTTAACTTCATAAAAAATAAATAATAAGAATGAATAGATTATAAATAAACATAAATACCTAACAAGTTTTTGCTAAAAATACTAACAAATAAAATATTATGATTTCAAAGAAATTAAAAACCAGGATGCGAACCCAGAACTCATTGATTCCGAATCCATTGCATACTCCATACAGCCACCTGTACATGTTAGTTATAATTGAATTTTAGCAATGCAATGGTAAGAACAGGTCGAGACTATGACGCGAATTCTAAATGCAACAGAAATAAAATAATGTAATGTAGGTACTGAAGTTTTGAGCGGTTGCTGTAAGTACATGTAGGTATGTAAGTATGTAGGTAGGCCTGTAGGTAGGTATATAGGTACGTATGTAGGTAAGTATGTAGGTAGGTATGTAGTTAGGTATGTAGGTAGATATGTAGGTAGGTATGTAGGTAGGTATATAGGTACGTATGTAGGTAAGTATGTAGGTAGGTATGTAGTTAGGTATGTAGGTAGATATGTAGGTAGGTATGTAGGTAGGAAATATTTTAAGGGGTCATTGACACACGGCTACACATCAAGCTACATATTTCCAGTATAAGCTGACCTTGCGTTGTATGGAAATACTATACAATGCGAGATCACCATAAACTGGATATGTATAGCTTGATGTGCAGCCGTGTGTACTCATCATTATGAACAACTTTCACTCCTTAAGGAACCAACCCTGAAATCGCGAAAGAAAAATCATCTGTTCCCTAGATTTTGATGAGTTATGCGAACATAAAATAGGGGACAGCAGATTTTTTTTCGTGATTTCAGGCTTGGTCCCATAGTGAAAGTTATTCATAATGATGAGTACAATGACCCCTTAAAATATTTCGTGTATGAAAAGATACCCCAATATTTTCTTCCAAACGCATGCTAAAAAATAATGTCCAGTAAAAACTTAAAATATTCGTAACTTATGTATCTATCTATACTAATATCAGCATTACATCTCCTCTCAGCCATTCCTTTCTGGAATCGTAGGTAGAATTGGCGTCCTATGCGCGCAAGTCTGCGCCCCTGCATTTTCTTTGATCGTCTTTTTAGTTCAGCGCGCCACCGCGCGCGTTTTACGTATTCGGGGAGTAGGGGTTTAGCTCCGCCCAAATGCGGAAGGTCAAGTGACGAAACTATGGCCCTTAAGTTCCAAATTAGCTACTCTTTGACAAAAATTCATCACTCCAACCTACACTTACTGTTATTGTGTTATCATGTGTTTTATATATCATAATTCCAAGCGACCGTTTTGACAGCTATGCAGATTCTTATAAAATAATTTAACATCCTTTTGGTTCCGAAGTTTAGTACTTAATTAATTTACTTGAGTAATTATGGACTTGGAATAATCCGTTCGCTCGGAATTATGTGTTTTGATCATTTTACACCAGTAGTCATTTTACCATAATAGGTAGGTACATAACTATAATTTTGTTCATGGATTTGTTGTTGTACTATCTTACCCTCAAGGTGGGCTGTGGTAAACGGGTACCTACCGGCGATTGACATGTTTTATAAATCGAAATCTTAACTACACTAGTGTGCCTACCTACATACATATAGTCTTTTAAATCAACTTAAATCTTTGGTTGAGTAACTATTGACATTGCAACAATTTATGTTAATAATTAACGCTACTTTTGAGTATCTGCGTAAATAGCCACATTTCCTTTTTATTTTAGATGTTTATTAAACAACGTTTTTTTATATTCCCCGATAACATTTATTGAGTTGTCAAAGGAGACCAATACGCTTTCAAACAATCCTGGGCCTGGATGTAAAATGATGAAATTGGTGTTAATTGATAACTACTATATTACCAAACCATTACTGAAAATTTTGTGGATTTTGGCAACCTGAGAGCTGAGATAAAAGAGATTTAGTAAAAGTGAGATTGCATATCAATCTATAACTAACACCTGATTTTTGGAGTGCTATTGTCATTTGTTATTTATATAAGATGTTAATTATCTTTGAGATTGGGAGGAAGTTAGGAAACACAAATATTTAAAAATCCTGAGAAGGAGATGATGTTTAAAAGTTTAAATCTTTTATATTAGTATTATTTATTAATCTTCAATTATAATTAGAATGTTAAAAAGGAATTGTGCAGGTGGTATTATAGTGTACTATCGTGAAGATGGCTTGCAGCCAGCATGGTAGACGCTGGTGAGCTATGTTCTGTGTTAATGCGTTTGGTTACCGACCTTAGTCTTTTTGGTGGACCATTGCGCGTAGGCTATAGCGGCCGTAGCTCATGAGCTAATAAACAGCAGATAGTAAATTGGGTTGATTTTTCTCATTTTAAAATAGAAAATTATAACATTTATTTAAAAAAAAAATACTCATCTTGTCAGGCAAAGAAATCCCCGTCTCCTTATGGTTATTTAATTATACAAGTACATTAGATACTAAATTGGTTTGTTGAATGCAATATGTAGGTAAACATGGCATTAATGTTAAATATAATTTACAGTGATTGAATATTGTCTTTCCTTTTTCCTTTATCCCTACCATCCTCATATCCTTTTTAATCCAAAATGGGTACCCCTTCCCTATGCTAGATCAAGATCACGGTCTCGTAGTAAACATAGAAATTCGTCTGTGCGGAGCAGGCACTCTCGTTTAAACGATAATAGACGTAAGTCTCGTAAACAAACCTGCAGCACAAGAAAACGGCATAGCGTTCGAAAATACGATACGAGTAGCTCTTCGACTACGTCATCGAGCTCTAGTGACTCATCTTCGACTAGATTCAAACGTCAAAAATGTGAACGAAAACGAAGCGAACGTTTAAGTAACCGTTCTGAAACGTCTGTCTTAGAAAAGTTAGTAGTTGCTCTTAATGATCGCAATAACACCGGGTCTCTTGGTACATCTGGTCTTCATGCCGCTCAAAACGTTATATCTGAATTTGACCCTCAGGCTAAAACACAGACAATGAAACATTGGTTAGCGAAGGTCAATGAATCGGCGGAGGTATATGGCGGGTCGGAAAGACAAACTATATTCTATGCTTTACCCAAGCTTTCAGGTCTTGCTAAACGATGGTATAATGGTCTGACCAGCGTAAAGTATTCATGGACTGACTGGCAAACAAAACTTATAACTGCTTTTCCTTGTCAACAAAATTATGGTGAACTTCTTTCAGAAATGTTTGCTAGACGGTCTAGGCGAAATGAATCCCTGGAAGAATATTACTACGATAAAATTATGTTAATAAATAGATGCGAACTTAGGGGTCAGCAGGCAGTAGACTGCCTTACTCATGGTATTTATGATAACAATATTCGAATGAACGTCCAGGGTGCTAGTTATCATAATCCAGAAGAAGTTTTAAAATACTTTCGGAATATATCTTCTAAATTAAATGATTTTCCTAGACGGGTTATGCCTAACGGGCGTGTTAGTGAGGACCTAAAACCCGGTGCCACTAAGGCAACAAACTCACAGTCAAGGCGACAACCAAGATCAGATATCACATGTTACAATTGTAAGGAACAAGGGCATATAGTGTCACGGTGTTCAAAGCCTATACTCAAGTGTAGGAAATGTCGTCAATACGGTCATGAAGAGAAAAATTGTGCCGATAAGGTTTTAGCAACTGCTACTGACTCGCGACAAACTACGAACACTCCCAGTAGTCAGGTGAACAAAGTGCTTAGTATATTTCAGGATAGAAACGCCAGTGATAAATATTATGAACAAATTATTTTGAAAGATAGATCCATTAAGGCATTTATTGACTTGGGTAGTCACTGTACATTATTAAGAAAATACATTGGAGAGCAACTTGGAATACCTATTGATAATAATAATTTACTCACACTAAATGGGTTTGGTCTAGGAACTGTTATACCAAGTGGTCGCATTACTGTGCGAATTAGATTTGATGGTCTCGAAGAGAATGTTGTAGTATATTTAGTTGAGCCTAACTTACTTATAGCGGATGCTTTAATAGGACACTCACTCACAGAGTTACTGGGTGTTAGGGTTTACAAGTCGGACACATCTCTATTTCTTTACAAGGATCCTCAATCAAACAACAATAAAGTTGCTTTATCGTGTTTAGAGAATAGTTCTATTTATGGCACGTCTACCATTAAGGTACGCACAGGATCTGAAATAACTGGACTAATTTACATAAATACTGAGTCTTGTATGAAGAGCGGTAAGGAATATTTCATCTTACCTGGTGTATACACTATCGATAAGGGAATAGGATCTATTATTATCATCGGGCTTAGTTCAGAACCGTTCACCTTAACTTCAAACACACTAATAGCTAGGGTTCTATATGTGACTGGCAATTTACCACCAGTTACAACGAAAATTACTGATACGGACTCGAATAAAATTAATATATTGAATATTGACCTTGTAGAAAACTCCATTACTATTGATCAGATTGTTGTTGATGATGATTTAGACAGAGAGACTCTTAATAAATAATGTACATTGTTAAATTCGCGACGAGAATGTTTCGCTTTTTCCTTGGAAGAATTGGGTAAAACACCATTAGCTGAAATGCACATTCAGCTGACGGATCACATTCCAGTAACTTACAGACCGTATCGTCTCCCATTATCAGAACGCGAAAATGTTAAAACTATTGTTAATCAACTGCTCGACACCGTGATCATTCGAGAATCAACATCTCAATATGCTAGCCCGATTATACTTGTAGCTAAAAAAAATGGTGAGACACGATTATGCGTGGACTACAGAGCGCTAAATCGGAAAACTTTAAAAGAAAAATATCCGATGCCTCTAATAGACGACCAAATTGATAGTCTTTCGGGTCAGGTTTTCTTTAGTACTTTAGACCTGAAATCTGGCTATCATCAGGTACCAGTTTCAGAAGATTCAAAGCATCTCACAGCATTTGTGACACCCGATGGGCACTTTGAATATAACCGTATGCCGTTCGGTCTGATTAATGCGCCAGCTGTTTTTCAGAGACTTGTTATGAATCTTTTGAAACGTCATAATATTCCCGGCGTGTTAGCTTACATGGATGACATTATTATTGCGTCGACCACCATCGATGAGGGCCTGGATAAATTATCGACTGTTCTCGACCTCATCAAAGACGCTAATCTAACGTTAAATTTGAGTAAATGTAATTTTTTTAAAAAGACTATTGACTACTTAGGTTTTGAAATTTCATCAGAGGGTGTTCGTCCCGGACTTAAAAAGATTATGGCAGTTAGCGCGTTTAAGACTCCTCAAAACGTCCATCAGGTACGGCAATTCGTAGGACTTGCGAGTTTCTTTCGCCGATTTGTTGCTGGATTTGCAACTATAGCAAGACCGTTAACCCGTCTTACTAAGGCCAATGCCGTTTGGACGTGGGGAACTGAGCAAGAAACCGCTTTATCGAAATTAAAGATGATGTTGACTGAAAGACCCATTCTTACAATATACAACCCCAAGTACCAGACAGAGCTTCATACCGATGCGAGTTCGACTGGCTTGGGGGGTATTTTACTTCAGCGGGCCGAAGAGACAAAGCCTCTCTAAGCTGTTGCATATTTTAGTCGACAGACGACAGCGGAGGAGCAGCATTTCCACTCTTATGAGTTAGAGACCCTCGCTGTCGTCGCGTCACTTAATCGTTTTAGGGTATATCTTCTTGGAATTGAGTTTAAGGTCGTTACTGATTGTAATGCGCTTCGAACGACGTTGACTAAAAGGGACTTAATTCCAAGAATAGCTAGGTGGTGGATTTCAGTACAAGAATACTCTTTTACAATCGAGTATCGACCAGGAGCTCGTTTAGCTCATGCAGACGCATTGAGTCGTAACTCGTTAGAACCTCTTGATGGTGAATCGTTGTCAGTAATGCTTATAAGTGACGTACACTGGCTACAATCCGTGCAGATGAGTGATCCCCAGCTGTATTACGTGAAAGCTGTTTTGAATACAAATTCAGTCGAAGCCAAAGATATTCGTAGGGATTATCAGTTGAAAGATAGTAAAATATTTAGAAAAATAGGGAGCGAATTACGTTGGGCCGTACCTAAGACGCTAGATGGAAAATCTGCCAACTATGTCATGACGATGCTAGAAGACTATAGAAAAGGTGAAACGCGATTATTGGTTTCCACGAATGACACAATTTGTTAAAAAATATGTGAGAGCATGTATCCCATGTGCATATTCTAAGCAATCTGGGGGTAAGAAACCAGGTTTGCTTCATCCCATTCCAAAACCCGATATCCCTTTCCATAGTCTTCACATAGATCATTTAGAACCTTTCGTGAAAAGCAAGAGAGGGAACACCTACATTTTAGGAATAATAGATAGTTTTACAAAGTTTATAATCCTTCGTACAGTTAAAAATACAAAAAGTAAATCATCTATAAATGTTTTAAAAGATGTGTTTTCTCTCTTTGGTACACCTAAAATGTTAATTTCTGATAGAGGCACCAGTTTTACCTCTAAAGAATTCCAAACATTTGTTAAGGAAAACGGAATCAAACATACATTAAATGCCGTTGCTACGCCTAGAGCAAATGGCCAAATCGAAAGATACAATCGGTCAATCTTGTCTTCTTTGGTTGCGTTGTGTCACGATAACGATGATAGAAATTGGGATAGCCACGTGGCGAAGGTTCAATGGAGCCTAAATAATACCATTAATCAAAGCACGGGTAAAACACCTACCGAAATAATTTTCGGAAAACCAAGCGTCAACGTTACCGAAGGCCATTTACACGAGTTAAATTCGAAAGATTTTATACCAAATGACACCCTACAAAAAATTCGCCACGATGCTAGTGCTAAGATTAGGAAACAACAAGATGACATGAAACAAAGATATGATCGTAAAAGATGTAAGGCTAGGCCATATAGAGTTGGAGATTTGGTAATGGTCCAGAAAGTCACTAAGACCCCCGGTGAGAGTAATAAACTTGCACCCGCGTTTAGTGGTCCCTATAAAATTACTGCGATTTTTGATCATGATCGTTATTTTATTTTATTTTTATTTTTATTTATTCAGGGACAATAAACAGCGACAATATGTGTTGTAATAGAGGAAAGATAATACAAAGTATTGACAATATTGCAGCCCACTACATTATCCACGTATTAACATAATAAAATACAATAATGAGTGCCACTAGATAAGCAATAAAATAAATAATTACATCGCATTAACAATAATCAATTACATCATGCAAAATTAAACAGAATTAAACAGAATTCTAGTTGATTGCCTGACAATAGAGTAATAATCAACACTAAAAACAAATCAACACTAGCTTACATTCCTACTAACATTATTGGTTAATAATAATTTTCATAACATCACATTTAAATTTGGATTTTGAGCATGCAAAAATATCAATATTAACAAAATTACAATTATAGGATTCAACCGTTCGACGGATAGGGCAGCGCAAACCAGAATTAGTTCGACAAGTATTGACAGCAAATAAGGTACCTGCACGGATACTACGTACATTAACAGTGCGTGGGACTACATAACATAATTTGGTCGTGAGATCGATACAGTCAAAATCACCATGAACAACACCATACAGTACAGAAGCCTCTAGATACTTACGTCTAGATTCTAGGTTGACCTGCTTATATTTATTCAGCAATTGTAAGTACGACAGATACACTTTGTGGCATCTAAAATGCATGGCTCGTAGATACTTACGCTGGACTTTTTCAATCTCGTCTATGTATTTCTGGTAAAACGGGTTCCAGATAGGGACGGCATATTCTAATTGTGATCGCACAAGTGTCTTATATAGGTAAAGGTACGTGGAGACCCGCTTGAACTCAGTGGACGATCTCATAACGAAACCATACATTTTAAATGCTTTATTTACAATTTGATCTACATGTTGATTAAGGGACAACTTATCATCAATTAATACACCAAGACCTCTCACAGTAGAAACATTACTGAGTGTTGTATCATGCAATGAGTATTTAAAGTTAATAGCTATTTTGTTCTTTGTGAAATTGATGCAATTGCACTTGGAGAGACTAAGGTGTAGTTTATTGTTTAGACAGTAGTCAGTAAGACTGTCCAGATCTTGTTGGAACAGTCAACAATCCTCCACAGTCTGTATAGACCTATAAACTTTTAAATCATCGGCATATACAAGAAACTCAGTATTTTTAAAACATTTGTCTATGTCATTAATGTATAGAATAAACAATAGTGGTCCCAAGATAGAACCCTGTGGAACACCCGAGGTTATATGCACTGCAATAGACTGATGACCATTCACGACTACCTTTTGAGTTCTATTTTTAATATAGGATGAGATGAGAACCATCGTAGCAAATTTCCTCGTATACCATTAAACGCAATCTTATTCAGTAGGATTTCATGGTCAACCCTGTCAAATGCTTTCTTGAAATCTGTGTACACCGCGTCAACTTGCAACCGCCTGTCCATATTTTGAAAAAGACAGTTGGAAAAAATAAATAGATTCGAGACAGTCGAACGTCGCTGAACAAACCCGTGCTGCTCTGGGATGATGATACTGTGTAAGATTGGATAAATTTCATTGTGTACAAGTCTTTCAAAAAGCTTCGACAAGGCCGACAGGATTGAGATTGACCGGTATTGCTCCACGTCATGTTTTGAGCCATTCTTACGAGTATATACAGGAGTGATGTTAGCCTGTTTCCATACATCCGGGAAAACACCCTCGCTTAAACATTTATTGTAAATAACAAAGAGTGGCTTACAGATACTGCCAGCGGTGGCCTTAAAGAACAGAGCTGGGTAACCCGTTATGAAGTGAGTAGTGTTGAGGGCTATTCTAAGAAAAAGTATACCAATGTATTTTCGGTTGACAAGATTAAGCCTTGGATCAGATTCGAAGAATCTCAATCCGAGACCGAATATGATGATACTGAAAACTAAAATCAAAAGAGATACTCAGTTGTGGTTTACTTAAATTTAATAAAAAGTCATTCTTGCAATAATAAAAATTCATTCCCTTCCTATCCATTCCCTTCCTTTCATTCCCTCCTTGAGACATTACTACTACAACGTGCTGCTTTGAGGCCGTTGCTCCTTGTGTGGGCAAGCGTTGGGGCAGATGTTTCTCTTCAGGATGTAGCTCTTTGTGTGGGCAAGCGCTGTGATGATTTGAGGCCGTAGCTCCTTGTGTGGGCAAGCGGTGGAAGATGTTACACCTCAAGGCTGTAGCTCCCTGTGTGATACGTGCTGCTTTGAGGCCGTAGCTCCTTGTGTGGGCAAACGGTGGGCAGATGTTACCCTTGAAGGCTGTAGCTCCTTGTGCGGGCAAGCGGTGGGTAGATGTTGTACTTCAAGGCGGTAGCTCCTTGTGTGGGCAAGCGACGTGCTGCTTTGAGGCCGTAGCTCCTTGTGTGGGCAAGCGGTGGGCAGATGTTACACCTTAAGATTGAAGCTCCCTGTGTGGGCATGCGACGTGCTGCTTTGAGGCCGTAGCTCCTTGTGTGGGCAAGCGGCGGGCAGACGTTACCCTTCAAGGCCATTGCTCCTTGTGTGGGCAAGCGGTAGGCAGATGTTACACTTCAGGGCCGTTGCTCCTTGTGTGGGCAAGCGGTGGGCAGATGTTACCCTTCAAGGCCGTTGCTCCTTGTGTGGGCAAGCGGTGGGCAGATGTTACCCTTCAAGGCCGTTGCTCCTTGTGTGGGCAAGCGGTGGGTAAATGTTGCACTTCAAGGCTATAGCTCCTTGTGTGGGCAAGTGACGTGCTGCTTTCGAGCTGTAACTCTTTGTGTGGGCATTTCGGTTTATCGCTTTGAAGCTGTAGGTCTATGTGATAGCAAATTTGGTACTGCTAGACCGTAGCTCCTTGTGTGGGCTTACGGTGCACGGTTTTGAGGCCAAAGGCTCCTTGTGTGGGCGAAAGGTGGTCAACTTGGACCCGTCATCTTTGGCAGAAGCGCCTTATGCATGCTTGCAGAGAAATGATTGAAGACTGTCGACCCTCATGGCGAAATGTTGACTTGGGACGAGAACCTGCCGGATTTTGATGTTGATTTTGTTGTTTGCCTTGCCTTTCAACTCAATACATTGCGTAACCACTTGTGTTGGACATCGGCCATGTGAAGACGACGAGAAGGCACAGTTCCGGATCACCGACGATTACGAAACTTAATAATTATTGGCAGAAATATCCAGTGAATTGATTTAATAGTTCTATAGTTTTAGTAAAACTAACTTTTTTTTTATTGTTTAAATGGCATAAATACTGTTATTGTTGAATAACGTTATTATGAGCAATGAGGTCATTCCTCTGAAGTAGGATGGCCGAAGCAAAAGTTTTACAATCTTTCGTAAATTCTAAGCGAATATCAAGTTTTTGATATTTCTTTTCTGTAAATTGTGATATTTAAGTAACTAAGTTATGCCATCCATAAAGTACTAATTTTTGTTTACCTATACATATACTATCAAAGAAGTTGTAGTATGATTTGTTTATGATTATTTTTGTCTGGGACAGACACTTTTTCAGGATGGCCGACTGTTAACGTTTCAAAATTGAATAGTAGTATCAAAAGTGAAATTGTTATCGACTTAATTACTCGACTAATATTGTGCTCTCTATGGCAGGGGACTTGTCAAAAAGTGGCGGGCAAGGGACAGTAGATTCACATAGATTTGAGCCGGTAGTGACTAGAACTTACTGAAAAGTTGACTATTTCATGGGCCAAAGTTATTATTTTAGGATTAGGATAGTTCACATTCGAATAAATCTGTTTTAAAACGTCTCTATTGGTTATTATTTTAAAAATACATACACCAGTGCGAGGACAAAAAAAAAATTCAAAATGTAAATCTAGAGTAGGTAAATAATAACACGTTTAATGAAGTACTAGTTTTATAGCTAAGGAACTTCGTTACCGACGAGTCTGGCCCGCATACGGCGGTCGACCTCCGACAGGACCGAAGTCTCTTCTCACGTATGATTTAAAACAAAAACAACGTCAGGCTGACGATGGAGTTAAAAAAAAACTGAAAAATAAACGGCACCAGTGCGAAAAGTGGCACTTTCCGCACCATTTAGCTGCTTTGAAAACGCACTTTTCGAGCAAATGCATTGTAATAGTTATTTACGATATAAGTGCGGAAATTATCTGACGCACGTGTATCATAAAACGATGTATTATGCATTGCGCGAAGAACAAAAAAAATAAAAATATGTATTGATCAAAATCAAAATATTTATTAGGTAATTAATAACGCGTCTAATGAAGTAAGTATTAGTTTTATTGCTAAGAAACTTCGTTCCTGACGGGGGTCAACCGCACGACTCCCGTCAGGACCGAAGTTCCTTCTCACGTACGATTTAAAACAAAAACAACGACGAGCTGACGAAGGAGTAACAAATAAAAAAAAAAATGGAAAAGTAAAAAGCCCTTTTTTTTCGAGCACAAGCATTGTAAATGTATTTTCTTTAATCGTTTCTTGCAGGAGGCGCGCGCGGCGCTAGCTTGGCTGCGCGGCGTGGGCCAGGAGGACCCCGCGCTGCAAGCCGAGTTGCGCGCGCTGCCGCCGCCTGACGACCAGCTGCAGTCGCCGCTCACACTAGCGAAGGACATGTGTGAGTATTACGAGGTTATGTATTATTTTGTGTTGATATAGATGGCGTGGTTACATAACATGACTTACTTATATTATAATACTAGCTGATGACCGACTTCGCCCGCGTGGATGTCGGTTATTATATACTAAAACCTTCCTCGAGAATCACTCTATCCATTGGTCAAAACAGCATGAAAATCGATGCAATAGTTTTTGAGTTTATCGCGATCAGACAGACAGAGGCGGCGGAGGACTTTGTTTTATAATATTACTATCTGATGCCCGCGACTTCGCCCGCGTGGATGACGGTTATTATATACTAAAGCCTCACTCGAGAACCACTCTATCCATTGGTGAAAACAGCATGAAAATTGGTGCAGTAGTTTTTGAGTTTATCGCGTACAGGACGACAGACAGATGCGGCGGAGGACTTTGTTTTATAGTATGTGATAAGGATGTAGTGATTATAAATGCGAAAGTGAGTTTGTTTGTTTGGTACTCTTTCACGCTAAAACAGCCGAACGGATTTGGATGTTGCACATGGTTAAACCGTGACCTGGAGAAGGAGATACTTTTCATACTGGATCGCAGAGGAAGTTGCGGGTAACAGCTAATAACTTGAAGGCAGCATCTGGACTGAATATTAACTGACAGGAATTAAATACAATGAAACATCTCGAATGCTCGTTAGAAACTGCTTGTATTTGGTCCATTTAAAGATAATATACACACACCTGTAACATACTGTACTTCCAACCCAATGACTATATAACCTCTTGACTGCTCATGCGGGCGACTCAGGCTCACGACACATATGTTGAATAGCACTGATACTAGATGGAAATACGAGTGGCCATTTTAGTTTTGACCAGTTATTGGATCTCTGCACACGCCGGTATTTTGATACATTTTAAAACATTTCTGCATAAATAAAAACAATTATGAGTTCCTGTTCAATTAAATGTTGTGGGAAATTCTCTAGAACATCCAGCTATAAAAAGATTGCATTACTTTTCATCAGTAAGTAAAATAAATATTTTATTAAGAATAATTGCAGGGCTCAAGTAAGAAATGAGTATATAAGCGGAAGTTTAAAAGTGGCGCCAGTGACAGAAAAGTTGAAAGGTAATCGTTTGACCTGGTATGGGCATGTGATGAGGAGGGAGGAAACGCATGTGACTAAAAAAGTGATGAATATAAGTGTTGATGGATGGAGCGGGAGAGGAAGGCCAAAGAAAAGATGGATGGATTGTGTGAGGAATGATATGAAAGAGAAGGGAGTAAATGATAACGTGACGGTTGACAGGGGAGAGTGGAAGAAGAAAACGTGTTGCGCCGACCCCGAGTAACACGGGACAAGGGCAGGAAGATGATGATGCAGGGCTCAAGCTAAACTGGTTGAGTACGTAAATGGCACAAAAAATGTACACCGCGTTGATGTCTTTTTGAAGAGTCCCTTTCTCTCACTAGGGTATTGCAATAAGTCTGTTCCTTTCTATGTGCACTTATACTGTAGAGTGTTGTGACAACTTCAAAATAAAGTCTAAGTCGATAAAAATTACGATGTTTCCTAATGGTAAAAAAGTAACATTAAGTACTTAATGTTTACATTTTAGATTTCAAAATGTTCCGTAACTGAAAGAAAAGTGGATTAATTCAGTTCACAGGGAAAATTGGTTTCCAAATAAATATAGCATTGTTTGTTTAAGGCATTTCACAGCAGATTAAAAATAAGTAATAGCAATGTCAATCCCTGTCGGACAGAACAATAAATTCTCATAAGGGGCCGGCGCGGCGGAGCTTCGATCGCAACTACGAATCAAGTGCTACAAATGTTGCGCTAGTGTGCCTGTCGGAGCGATACACACAGCTACCGTGAACTGTACGACCACGCACACATTTTCATTGACATGACATTTGCTTGACGCGATAGCACTACTGGCTATTGAAAATTTATGATAAATTTGGGTGTGTTCCGTAATACCAAAAATGATGAATGAAAACTTAATGTTTTTCCATTTTTTTTCGATAATTTGTAACTTGAAAATATAGGCTATATTTCTGCTGAAACAATATTGTTGTTTATAATACAGAAAAAACAACATGAAAACATGTCATTTACGCTGTAAAAATGTGCGAAATTCAATTCGCTACAACTTCATTGTAGATAGGTTTTTTGGAAAAAAAAAAGATGTAGGAACCTAGATAAATACTGTCTCAATCCGAATAACAACACACTATGGTGGAAATATGCTCAAATTGCAAATGATTAAGGTTTCACGTTTGTATGGAGAATTCATCCGTCGCCGTGTTCTTAAGTGAAATTCAAATTTAAATAATTTATTGTTCAATTAGGATTGTAGACGTCGATTTTATCGATATCGATATTATTGTTGCAAAACTGACTTGTGCATCACTATGTTTGGAACTTTCGTCCTAACATTGTTGCATCGGCCAATCACAACTGCTTTAATTTCTTCGTCCCCCGGCCCGCAGTAGTGAGTCGTGTGCCTAGACGAAATCGGTCTATCAGCTCTCAAGTGGTTTAATTCTCTTTGTTCCAACCAAAGGGAAAAATAAGATCACATATTTATTTTTTTACTTAAGTTTTTATAAACACTGTCTTATACCAGATACACGTTGCTGATATAGTTAAAATATTATCGTCCGTACATAAACAATTCCCTAGTTCACGTCACATAAATTAAGGCTCCCGTAGACTGGCGTAACGAGACACTGGTTGATAAAAAATAAAAATAAAAAATACAGACGAATTGATAACCTCCTCCTTTTTTTGAATTCGGTTAAAAAACGAGTCACATCACTATCTGACACTGTCAGAAATACAAGCGTCAAGGGAAAACAACACTTCTTATTTTATTTTTTTCGGTTTATTTCGAATTGCATGAATTTCATATTTCTGTTTTTCCTGTGTGTAATTGAAGGATTATAATGAATATGGAATAGAATAGAATATTTTTATTTTGCATAAAATATGGTACATAAAAGGTCTTAAATATTAGAAGTTCCACATATTTTGCTTACTTATACATTTCAGCATGCAAAAAATACCTTATAGGTAATAAAATAATACTTATACAAAAATCAATTGTTGCTATCGAGATGATCATGACAATGAGGTAAAAAATTAAAATCTTAAAAATTAAATTCTATTTCTATTACTAGTGAGATCATAATTATTACAAATTTTGCTTATAATTTAAGAATTCATCTATAGTATAGAACGCATTATAATACAGCCATTTCTTAAGTTTGTTTTTAAAGTGATTTAGTGGCAGCTCTCTGATCTGTTTGGGTATTTGGTTATAGATTTTGACAGACATTGTAACAATTGTTCTGAAAGAGTGTGCTTCTACATTTTGTGATAGCCAGTCGGGTTGGATCTCTTGAAAGGAATTTTTTATTTTCTATGGCTTTAATAAAGCGGTCAGAGTGTTTTTAAACAAATAAACCTACTTCTAATATATATAGACTAGGTAGAGTTAGTAATCCTAATTTCTTAAATAAAGGTCTACAAGATTCAAACGGTTCAACCCCGCATATTGCTCTGACACATTTTTTTTGTGTGATAGAGACATTTTAGCCTGAGAAGAGTTACCCTATAAAAGAAGACCGTATCTAAGAACTGACCCGACGTAGCCGTGGTACGCAGTCATAGCAGTTTTTTGATTTGCCAACTTTTTAAGCTTTTTTAGAGCAAAGACAAAGTTAAGATTAGAGCGTATGTGGGTTGAGTGAGCTTTCCAATGGCAATGTCTATCTAAGATAATACCTAAAAATTGTGTATGAAGTACCTCTTCAATTTTCGTGCTTTTATAGTATAAGTCTAGTCTAGTCTAGGGTTCTATTTGAGAATAGTTATAATTAGAGAATTGTAAAATTTTAGTTTTAGAAATATTAGCTGTTAGGTTGTTGTCCTTTAACCAGTTCATTATTGATTCCACAGTTTTGTTTAATGAATGTTCGTTCGTAGTTGCTTTCTAAGTTTTCCGGTACTATAACCGATATATCGTCCGCAAATAGAACGCACTGATGTGATGTGTCACTTGAGGAATGTAACTTATGTAAATAATGGAATCTTCAAGATGGTACAGCATTTACTCCAGAAGTATGCTGTGTTAATTGTTCAGTAAGATTTCAACGCAATGTGCGAAGCGTTGACATATATATTACTGCGTATTTGTGCAAAGACATTGACGTCCGAAGCTACGAAACAGATGTGCGATATTTTGTGAATGTTTTTAACCGACTTCTTGTTACAAGGGCATGGCGGTAGCAAGATGAGAGGTGGAGCTACCTGCATCTATTTTAGATGAAATACTATCTACTTCTCAGTCGTCAGACGTTGAAATTGATATATTTAATAAAAATGCTTTGTGATATGTTGTGATTTTTGCTTGCTTTGCATATTCATACCATAAAAAACGTTTTTTGGCTCTCCTAAAAAGTTAACTTTTTTAGATCGTTTTGGGTCGTTTGGAAAATCCAGTAACTTAAAGTTACTCAAACTCAAAGCATTTATTTCAATTAAACCATTTACAGGCACTTTTGAATTGTCACGGAGTCGGTCAGTCAGAAATATGAAGCTAGTTGCCCATTCCAAAGCGTAGTAGGTACCTATGGAGAAGAACGGGCAAGAAACTCCACGGACACGCTTTTAAATAAAAATGTTTTTTATAATAAATTGGTTACATCATTCATGTTGAAATGATACATGTGAGAACAATGTAGCACGCACGTTCAAAGCGTCCGCAATTATAACATAAAAACCAAAAACAATTCAAAAATTAAAATAAGCCATGGCAGCTAAAAGATGACCAGTCACAACTGCCGGCGCCCGTTCACGAACATGACGCATGGATCAGCACCATTCTGCTCAACCATGCTGAAGGGAGCTAAATTATCCAACACACGCGCCACCATCAGTGAGACATCTGAGTGAGCATGACATATTCGCGCTAGGCATAGGACAAGTCGCATATCATTTAAAGTAAAGACACGTGATCACATTCGTAAGAAGTTAGCTGAATCATCGCAGCGTTTTTTTTTTTTTTTCATAATCTTTGTTTATTTGAAAGGGTTTTATCACTTAGTGATAATGTCACCCCCGTAACAGAAAAAATCAACAACTTTAAACCAAACAAGGGGTAATACACAGTTATTATTGTAATTATGACCTACTTAACAGTGTTGTGTCTATTCGTTTTGGTAGATAACCAACAACAGACGACACAACATCCTAGCCTCCTCCGACAAAGGGGACGCCAGGATGCTGTTACATGTGCCCACTTCAAATACCACACCGAGAGAACATTGTCTATCGTGTATGTTCCGGTCACATTCCATCAGCACGTGATAAATATCCTCAATCACCCCACAAACTTCGCAGTTTGGTGAGGTACTTTTACCCATTAAATGTTTAAACTTATTCGATGGGATGTGGCCCGAACGCATCCTCAACAGAGCTACAACATATTTCCTATCTATCTCTCTTCCTTCAAACCATGGGTAACGAAGCGGTTCAGACTGGATGGTTTTATACCAGATTCCCTTTAACTTTGATCGTTCATCAAAATATTCGTGCCATCTTTGTCTGCATAAATCTTTGACATGACCAAGCCAATCTGAGTATAATGGTGTACATGTGTAATTAATATACCCTCATACGATGCTTGTTGGGCTGCTAAGTCTGCTTCTTCGTTACCCATGATTCCAATGTGTGCGGGAATCCATTGAATGGTGACGTTTTTATTCATAGACGGGATCCCTCGAAGAGTCGAGGGTACTCGAGCCAAATGTTGGAGGCTGCTTTTTGAGTCTGAAAATATGACAAAGTTCTCTTGATCTATACTCAGCAAATACAACAGGGCTTCAGAGATAGCTATGACTTCACAATACATAATAGAAATTTTGGCATTAATTTTGAATTTAGCTTTAGTATTAAGTTGAGGATTAAAAAAGCAGCGCCTAAGTCTGAACCATTCTTGGAGCCGTCCGTAAATATTTTATAATGTCGACTAAACTTATCATCTATCATTTTTACACACGTATTGTTAAGATCCGTTACATTAATCAGTCTTTTTGCCGAACTTATACCCTTAATTGTATCACTTATTACATTAGATAAATCTATATTGGTTACCCAAGTATCCAAAGAATAAATATCTAGTATCGGGCTACAGTACAAAGGCATTTCCGAATAAACTCTGTGGACATCCACCAATAATGGAATTTTTTTGTTTCTCCAGTACAAACATTCGCAATTCTTTCATTCGCATTCACAAGGTACTTATAAGAATATTACTACGAACCGATTTTGATCTTAAATAAAATTCACCTGTTAAAGACAGTCTTCGGATAGATAACGGTTGGAGGCACAGCTCACTTTCCATCAAATAGATAGGCGTGCTTCTAATAAATCCTCCTATGATTCTCATTGCTTGATTTTGCACTTTGTCAAGCTTAAGAAGATGACAGTTGGCAGAGTTTCCGTACAAAAAGCAACCATACTCCATTCTACTTCGAATTATAGCTATGTATAGCCCATTAGGATGTACACCCCGTTTAGTACCAGCTAATATTTTAAAAATATTCAAAAAACGACCAACTTTTTCGCGGATTTCGTTTACATGTTTACCCCACTTTAAGGAACTGTCCAACCACATTCCAAGGTATTTGACATAATTGACTTGTTCAATACGGCTGTTATTAACAGTTGGATATTATTCCTTCTTCTCCCTCTACTAAATACTCGTAGGCACACCTTTGTTTTCTTGTGGGAAATATTTAGACCCAAATCTGACATCAAATTTTGAAAAATATGTAACGCGTTTTGTATATGGGATACTGAATCAGATAACCTCTTTTGTATGTCATATAAAATGAAGTCGTCAGCATATTGCGAAATGTACACATTAGTTATGTTTCTACAAATATTAATTGTGGCCGCATTAAATAGTAAAGGGGACAAGGGGTCTCCTTGAGCAATGCCTATACCAGTAATTCGAATTATTACTCGTAGTCTTTTATCCCGTAGTTCAATGAATAAATGTCTCTGATGAAGATACTGCCAAAGATAATTACGGAACCCACTCCCAAGTTATCCAAAATACCTAAAAGAGATGTCAAGTTTATGTTATTGTAAGAAGATACTTACAATAACATAAACTTGACATTTATTATTGTAGATAAAAGCAAGATATAAGCGCAATAGGTCTAACATCCGCACTTGACCCTGGATCACCTCCCGGCTTTGGTATAGGAATAATTTTAACTTTTTCCACTGTTCTGGTACGAATCCGTATAATATAAACTAATTGTAAATGGCAGTCAACATAATTTTAGTAATATGGGGTAAATGTTTTATCATAGAATATGAAATATTATCATGACCTGGAGCTGAATCTGTTTTTTTAATTGAGTTAATTACTTCCTGTACAGAAACCGGGTTGGCCAATTGCGTGTTACAAGAGCTAAATATAGGAGTTGGTGGAGATACGTAATCTGGGGCCAGACTTCGCAACAATCCATCGGCTTTACCTTGGTCAACAAAAGATGGAGTTGATTTGTACCCTTTGATCCATCTCATGCGTTTCCACATTTCTCTTGAAGAAGTTACACTATCTATGTCATGGCAAAATCCCTGAAAAGATTTGTTCCTGGCTTGTTGTATTAGCCTTTGTGCCTCACTTACTTTCCTTTGCAAAGCTTCAAGATTTTGTGGGTTGGCATTGTCTCTAAAAGTTGCCAGTGCAAGGCGTCTCTGTGCAACAATATGTGATAAATTGTTTTGCAGTACAACCTTGTGGAATCCGACCCATACCATACTACAGGTATGTGCCCGACCCAGTTCTCGAGAATGGTTAGCCAAATTGTACTGGGATCGATCTGTCATCAGTTCATCACTGTCAGGACTATTGTAGCCAATAAGCTTAATATTATGATGATCGATCGACGAGAGCGCCATGCAATGATCGTTGATATCGCTGTCCCTCATGGCGAGAATCTCGTGAAAACTGAATTAGATTTAAAAAAACCGGCCAAGCGCATGTCGAACCATGCACAATGAAAGGTTCCGTAGCTGGGATGACTCTAACAACAAAGACCAACTCCGCTTTCGGAACTGTTGTATGGATGAGGGTCACTATCTAGTAGAAAATCTTAACACCGCGATTCACAAAATCGCGTCATTTGCATAACGCCATCTATCGAGCAAACTGGTAAACTAAAGCGTAGTTGTAATCCTAACTTGCTAACTAATTTTATAAATGCGAAAGCAATAAGTGAGTCTGTTTGTTTGCTTGTTACGCTTTCACGCTAAAATGGCCCAACGGATTTATATGAAATTTGGCAAATGGGTAGACCATGACCTGGAATAGGACACAGGATACTTTTTATCCCGAAATTCGCACGGGGATCGAGACTTATGCGGGTGAAACCGCGGGCGCAGCTTGTAACTTAATAAAGACTACATGACATGTACGATGTACCTCAAGATACGGACTATGACTATTATTTCCAATCCCTTAAATCTCTTGA
Source organism: Lithophane leautieri (assembly GCA_949152455.1). Classification (NCBI taxonomy): domain Eukaryota; kingdom Metazoa; phylum Arthropoda; class Insecta; order Lepidoptera; family Noctuidae; genus Lithophane; species Lithophane leautieri. Next base: position 14,531,792 of record OX424480.1, on the reverse strand, counting down.
AAAGAGTCACACAACATTTATTTCAAGAACAAACTTAACATTGTAGTTGAAAAACTGGTTCTCCGATACAGAATGTATAGGAGAACATGTTTTTACAACTGCAAATTAAAGTTGGTCGCTTATTACTCGGTAACTGGTCGAGCCTTCGTAGCAGTGATAGTTTTCTTTTTAATTACGTTATATATACTACTGCCGTGAATTTATAAGGCGAAACTATAAGGGTTCCTTGTTGACTACGGAAAAAAACAAGTAAGTATTTTGACTTAGGCTGCCATCAGACGGACTGCATTCTTGCAGTTTGAATGCAGTTTAGTACGATTGCAATACTCGTAATGTAATGGTAACTGCATTCAAACGGAAAATTTGCAGTTAGAGTACAGTTGAAACAGTTGAAATGCAGTCCGTCTGATGGTAGCCTTAGCACACGAGGTTGTCGACATGTGGGACGTGGACTCTGCAATTATTGTACTGACAATCAAAATTAAAAATCAAAATATTTTATTTCATATAAGCCTACATGGGCACTTATGAAACGTCAGAAGCTAGGTGCGTTATCGTTACGGTTCATGGCCTAATAGTGGAGAGCCTCGAGCAATATCTCAGGAGGGTCTCATTGGGCGGCTATAGGTCAAGGGCTTGATTCAGAAAGCAGTACTCCTGGACACGGCACGCACGCAGCGTTTTTAAACGAGAGTTATCGTTTTTGGTCTTTTGATTTGGATAGGTAGTGAAGTCCGGTGCACATTATTTACACATAGTAGGCTAATTTACATACATAAACTCACGCCTTCCCATGAGGGTAGGCAGAAACTACAGAACGCCACCTGACACGATCATTACATACTCCTTTTGCCTTGTTGTCTATATTTGTGATGTTCTCAGTGAGTGACGTGCGTCGTCGGCGCGCGTTCGTGCTGTGTCTGGTGGCGGTGGTGGGGCAGGAGGCGTGTGGCGTATTGGCGCTTCTGCAGTTCGCAGAGCGCGTGTTTGTGCTGGCGCTGGACGACGCCGGTGCGGTCGGTGCGGGAAACGCGACTGGCGTGCTCGGCTCTCCCGCGCGGCATGCTGTGCTACTTGGTGCAGCGCAGCTCGTTGCTTCTGCAATAGCCTTATACCTCGTCGAGAAAGTTGGCAGAAAGGTTTTTATAACATTTAAGTAAAAGAAATAAAAGTATTTTTAGAGGGTGGGCCCAACTTCTACGACCAGTAGAGTTATGTTCTGTAACGGTCAATACTCAATTTAATTAGATATTTGTATTGGCACGCGTTATGTTTTTCCACCAATAATGCGATGTAACGATTCCCCAGCAGCTGATGGTGTGGTGCGCGGTTGCGACGGGGCTGTGCTTGCTGGGGGCTGCGGGCGCGGTGGCGGGGGGCGCGGGGGGCGCGTGGGCGGGCGTGGCGCTGGCGGGCGCCGTGTTCGCGGACTCCGCCGGCCTGCAGCCCGCGCCCTATGCCATGCTCGCCGACATGTTCCACTATCAGGTACGTGTTACTACTGAGTAGGTAAGTACAGACAGCGTTAGTATGTGGGGACCAAGTTTTTACATATTATACTCTTTTATTACATTTATATAATATAAGATTATACTACTATAACATTGAATTTGTTAAGACTTACTAATACTTTAAACTAAAGAATACTTTAAAATTGGCCAAGTGCGTGTCAGACCACGCATAATAATAATATTAACCCCACCAATGTATCTCTACGTTGACGTCGTGGTGGGGCGTAGAGTTTACTTTGCCGGAACAGGTCAAGGAAGAGGAGCCAGACCAAAAGAGATACAGGACCCGCAGGGCAGCATCTACAAGCTGTTGGGCAGTAGCGACCCCACGGACCCTATCTCCCGGGAGAAGTCTTGTTCCTCATGTCCGGCTTGCCTTTATTGACCGGCTGAAGTGAACACTGACGAGGAACAGAGCTCCCACCTCATTCTTGCCTTTATTGGCCGGCTTGAGTGGAGATTCACAAGACCAAACGTGCTCGGGGGAAGGAAGTATTCCAGTAAGTGCTCGGAGGGATCTTGACCATCTTCCGGGGTCTGGGATTGTTCTGATAGCCATTGAATAGCTCTCCACTCCTCAAGCACCTCAGGAAGTGTTGCCTCCTTGTCGCTACGTCACTATGTGCTAGCGACTGTTTTCTGGGGCCCATTATTGAGTGTGCAAGGCACCCCCTGCCATTTTATGTACATTTTGTGTATCTATTTTATATAAAACATTGGTCAGGCAGGAGCCATAGTATTTCCATAGTTCAAGATAACCAGTTCTCTAAGCCACCCAAACCCATAATCTAATATCTTTTTTTCCGTATCCTGCAATAGTCCTACACCAACCGGGGGTTATCCTTGGCTGCACTTGCATAGTGCAAACAGGGATAATCATCGGTTGGTGCCTCATTCCATTTAAAATATTGTCTAAGGGGCCTCTGCGAGTTGGCTTCGGTCCCTTACACGTCTTCCAAAGGGCCGGGACCGCAGGGTGCTAAGACAAGTTTCAGACATATAAAAAAAAATATGCTTTATTTTCAGGCAACTAAGGCCAAAAAGCGAGTATATAATAAAATAAAATAAAAACTAAGGCCAATAGATAAAACACAAAATAATCTTACAAAAGAATAGACTAATACATAGTGGCCCAGTGGTGGCCCAGTGGTAACGGCCGTGACTTACGAGTTGTATGTAGGTCGTAGGTTCGAACCCTGACAGGTGCTTTACTTTGTGTAAATTATTTCATTACCACTGCTCTCAAAACGGTGAAGGAAAACATCGTGAGGAAACCGGCATGTTCTAGAACCAAAAATTCGAAGACATGAGACATCTACCAACCCTCACTGGGCCTGCATGGTGGATTACGGCCCACTCCCTCTCACTCAGAGAGGAGGCCTGTGTCCCAGCAGTGGGAACATTATAGGCTGATTATGCTATACGGTAAGAACAACACTACAAAACCTATTTACCACGTTTGGTCGACAACGTATTGCTCTGAGTCGCGGTATCATGTAGCTTTCCGCGAAAACGCCGATACACGACTCCGGGTGACATGAAGAGTTTCATATTCTCCCATCATCATCTGCCTAGCCTTTTACCAACCATGTTGGGGTCGGTTTCCAGTCTAACGGATGCAATTGAATACCAGTCTGACCTCCACAACCCAGTAACTGAGTAATACGATATACCCCTCGGTAAGACTGCTTGTAAGACTTTCGGACTAAAACAAAAAAAAATGACAAAACATGTTCTCCCATACACTCCAATTGCAAAATTAAATGTAAGTTGGTCGACTATTATTCGATAACTTGTAAAGCATATTTAGGCTGTAATACTGCAAGTGAATTTTTTCACATATCCAAAAACAGCCATCTCGTCATCATCGATATCTACTACTTCCCTATAGCTGGTATGCTGGAAGAGATTTATAAATAAGCATCACCTTTGTACGTATTTTTCTGTGTTGGTATTCTGTAAAAATCTCACCGTGAAAATTTTGGTGAAGTGAGCTTCAAGTGAACTGCCACTGGCTTAGCATCAGTGAGCATTGATGACACTGATAGCTCACTTCACCTAAGTTTTCACGGTGAGGTGGTTACAGAATAGCTAAGCTGTTCCTGTTTTCATAAAGCATTTTGGCAGAGGGGGGGGGGGGGGGGGGGCACTTGATCGGATAAAGGTTTTCACACATTTGTTCGAACGACCTATCCAACGACAACCTACGCCGTGGGATAACCAAGAAAAATATATATAATATAATATATTGTTGTTAGTTAACTAAGGGATGTATTTAACAGCACTTTAAAGATGAAAACAACTATAAAATCATATATCAGCACTTCAAAATAATAATACATCTATAATTTAATATAATCGTTATAAAAACGATGGTTTTCACTATAAAACTGTCGAAACCCAGCTCCAAAACCAATTAGTTTCTGATTGATCTAATTCGACTTGTCGCGAAAACCCTAGGGATTTTGCGAAAACCCTTATAATTAGAAAATGGTGAAAAAAATCTGCGAGCAACTTGGAAGTAACGCGTCTGGTCATGTTATAACCTAACCTAACCTATTTCACCCAGTTCAAAATGACGAATCATACAATCTGCCGCTAAAACGTTTTCACCATTGTCTAATTACGAGTACCTACTCATTAAGTAATTTTAAAGCTAAGCATATTTATAGCTGTGGAAACCATTATTTTTGTAGGTCATTCAATTAATTTTAAAAGTTCGTTTGTGCATATATTCCCTGTTAACGAATTAAGTAAGTTACAATATTTATGACAAAGTTGTTGGATAGTTATGCGGTATGTTTTAAATTTTACTTCCTATATTTGTGAGGATTTGTAATTGGCTCTCTGGTGACTATTGTTCCCTTTCTTGTTTGTTTTTATTAGCTGTAAGTCCTCCATATTCTAAATAAATAAATAAATAAATATACTAATACGGCTAAACACTAACTGTGTCCATTTGAAGCTTATGTGTCTGCTAGAAGTACCTCAGTATTTTGATGATCGGAGTATGTCAGCGACAAAATTAAGGCACTTTGACTTGCCACTTGGTCTTAAACCACAGGTTCAAATTGAATGTAATTTGGGAATATACCTAGTTATACTACTAAGCCTGAAAATTCAGGCTTTTAGCTTTATCCACAACGATGTTACAAAGGGGTCGAAAACATCAAAAAAAAAGAAGAGAAAATATACTTTATTTTTTTAAACTTGGATTTTTGCTAAATAAAAGCTACTACTCAGTAAACGAATATCTAAGTGATAGACTTTTAAAGTCATAACTTAAGTCCTCGAGACTTTAAATATTTGATTTATTAATTTATTATTACATCTCTCAATAGATACCTTTTTTTTTTTTTTTTTTTTTTGAGGGTGGGAAATCATCCAATGACTTCTCCCGCTCTGGGCGGAGCGGAAGGGCGTGTCAGACTTTTACTGACTAAAACCCACCCGTGTTCCTTCATTTGCCTGTTGCCAAGGTCCCGGTATCCCTTTCGGACTTTCCCGCAACCCTGGCAGGCATCGGTCCTATTGGACCCCGTCATTTTTGCTGACATCTCTTTGAGGCGCGCGTGGAACACGACGCGCCATCGACCCGGGCCTGGTCCTTATCGGACGGCGAGCTGCCCGTTGCTCGCCGTCCGCAAGCCCACGCCTATGGTGGCCGGAAATCCGCCTGGGATTCCCGACGCCCAGGGCGTCTCCAACGGCGGCGGTTAGGGGCGTGAGGGCGCAAACTTTGCCTTTCCCTCACGCGTTCCGCCTCCTCCTTCGCGAGCATTACTGCTTCGCAGAAGGAGGTGACGGCTTCCCATGCCCTCTCGCTCCGTACCATGGCCTGAACCAGGGCCGGACGCGAGAGGTCACCGCCGCCAATCGCCTCCGCGAGGACACGGCGGTGCCCCGCCCAAGCAGGGCACACCTCAACCGTATGCTCCACCGTGTCCTCCGGGCGATCCACACAGTGGTGACACCCGGGCGTTTCCTCCCGCCTAATCCTACACAGGTACCTCCCGAAGCTGCCATGTCCGGTGAGGACCTGTGTCAGGCGGAAGGTGAGGACGCCGTGGCGCCTCTCTATCCACTCCTCAAAGAGGGGACTTATCGCCGCTATTGTGGCGTGCCCAGCACTGGGTTGCGACAATCGCACTCTCCATGCCGCCATGAGATCTTGCCGGAGCTCTGTCCGCTGTGCCGCGATTTCTCGCGGCAGCGGAGTTACACCCCGGCGCTTCACCTCCTCGCGCCACTCCCAGATGTGCGCGAGGACCTTCGCCTCCAGATCCCATGGCGGTAATCCGGCAAGGAGGCTCGCCGCCTCACGGGAGACCGTGCGGTATCCCCGGGCCAGCCGAATGGCCATGACCCTTTGGGACGCGTTCAACCGGCGTGCTGGCCGCAGCCTAAGGGAACGCGCCCACACCGGTGCCCCGTAAAGGGCCATGGACCGCACGACCCCCGCATAGAGCCTCCGGCAGGAGGCGTTTGGACCCCCTAGATTGGGCAGGAGCCGCCTCAAGGCGGCCCCAGTCCGGTCCAGCCTTGGAGCCAAACGTCGGAAATGCTCCACGAAGTTCCACCGGCTGTCGAGGACGAGTCCCAGGTACTTCATCGTCGACTCGACGCCGATGTGAACCCCTCCTACCGTCTCAATAGATACCTGTCGGTCTATTCTGTAAACACCTCACCGTGACAACTTAGGTGAAGTGAGCTGTCAATCCCTAGCGTAAGTGGGAGTGGCAGCATTAATAAGCAAATCTTTAGGTATTGCAGGAGGTGAAGCGACAGTAGTTCATCGCGGTATACAAATACGGTTGAATATGGCGATGCATTTGATTTTGGATTGTAAATAATTTCTATAAAATATCTTTGTAACATGTATTTTCTTTATCTGGGGCACGGGAGTGCCCCCGCCAAGACGAGCCAAGTGAAGCGCAAGGAGGGCATTACCTAGCTTTTCTCGAAGCGTTTCGTCGTTTATAGGGTTCCGTATCCAAAGGGTAAAACGGGACCCTATTACTAAGGCTCCACTGTCTGTCTGTCCGTCTGTCACCAAGCTGTATCTATGGACCGTGATAGTTAGACAGTTGAAATTTTCACAGATGATGATTGTATTTCTGTTGCCGCTCTAACAACAAATACAAAAAAACTGCATAAAATAAATATTTAAGGGGCTCCCATACAACAAACGTGATTTTTTTTGCTTGTTTTTGCTCGATATTGATAACGGCAACAGGTAGACGCTTGAAATATTTACAGAATGTTTAGTTATATTTTCACTTTAAAAATAAATAATTAAATTAAAATAAAACAAATATTTTAGGGGGGCTTCCATACAACAGACATGACTTTTGCCGTTTTTATAGATAATTGCATGGAACCCTTCGTGCGCGAGTGTAACTCGCACTTGGCCGGTTTTTTTGAACCCTCATGACTTGGGATTGGATTATACCAGTTAAACAAAATTGTCGGGTTATGATGTCAATAGTAAATTTATTATACGTAGAAAGTTTCAATTGCATAGCTCTTATACTTTCGATTTTATTGATATCTAAAAAACCCCGATTTCGTCACTTATTCACTCACTCACTGACGATAATTAAAATTCTTAGGGTAGTTTCTGAAGTCCTAGAAAGCTGGTATGTAAGCTACTATTAGTAAATGCGTCATGTTCGTGAACGGGCGCCATCAGTAGGGACTGGTCATCTCTTAGTTGCTACGGCTTATTTTAATTTATTTTAATTTTTGAATCGTTTGGTTTCTTTTTTATCTTTTTATGGACGGAAATTGTTCTCACATGTATAATTTCAACATAAATGATGTAACCAATATATTTTAGTAACATTCTGATTCAAAAGAGTGTCCGTGGAGTTTCTTGCCCGTTCTTCTCCATAGGAACCTACGCTTTGGAATGGGCAACTAGCTTCATCTTTCTGACTGACCGACCCCTTGACAATTCAAAAGTGCCTGTAATTGGTTTATTTGAAATAAATGCTTTGAGTTTTGAGTTTTGAAAACAAACAATAAAAAAAAAACGAAAACTTGGAATTTTTACCCTCCATCTCCTTGAACTAGGAGATGGAAGTTTTTATGAGACTTTCGCAAATTTTGATGCTAGAGGTCTGAAAATTTTAGAGGGACTTCACAAATATGGGTTTATAGAATTATAATTATAAACATGTGTTGGTTGTAATAGGGTTCACTATTGCTTGTTCTGAATTCGGATTAATAAAATACGTGGTGTCTGAATGCGACTTGCGACTAACTTAATACCATTATAAGTGATGGTTTTAAAGGCGACATGAGGGAAACATATAGCTAGGTATATGGATATGTGACTTACGTAGCAACAAAGACTATTCTCAATCTAACATACCGCCCACCAAAAGACTTAAGTACTTTTATAATCACAATTAAGTACTAACAAATTATCATCTAAACATTTAAGTACCCAAAATATTACAATCGTAAATTAGTTATTAACTAAATTCTAAATATGCTGACCAAAATAATTCACAATATCTCAACTATTCAAGAGAAGCTAAGTAGAATCAACTGGCAATGCACATAACTTAGTAATAGTTCTCTTTGTTATAGAACCTCCACTTTTCACACTATACACCCTCGTGCTACCATCCATGCCTGGATGTTTATCTGTAATTCGTCCTAAGGACCATTTGCTGGGTGGTTGATTTTCCGTCTTGATCAACACAATATCCCCTATTGCAAATTCCTTCTGTTTCTTCATCCATTTAGGACGCTGCTGAAGCCTGGTCAAATATTCCTCCTGCCATCGTCGCCAAAAGTCTTGAAGAATCTTTTGTGAATGTTGCCAGCGTGACAAATTAGGAACCTTCACAGCTTGCAGATCAGGCGAGGGTACCACAATCAGTGGTTCTCCAATTAAAAAATGGCCAGGACTTAATGGATCTAAATTTTCTATGTCAGTGTTATCTATTGGGCACAACGGACGTGAATTCAGACAGGCTTCTATCTGGTATAATATTGTGGTCATTTCCTCGAACGTCAGGTGAGTTGTAATAATACGTTTTAGGTGGTACTTAATCGACTTCACGCCTGCTTCCCACAATCCTCCAAAGTTTGGACAATACGCCGGGATAAAGTGAAATTGTGTGCCATCTGTTACTAGCGTGGATGTGATTTCGCCTGTCATTTGTGTTTCACTCCACAATTTATGAAGTTCTCTGCTTGCACCCACGTAGTTTTTACCATTATCACACCACAGGTGGCCGCATGTACCCCTTCTGGCAACGAAACGTCGAAAGGCTGCTATAAATGCCTCTGAAGTGAGGTCTCCAACTAGCTCTATGTGGATTGCCTTGGTAGACATGCATATGAAAATGGCCACATATGTCTTTTTAGTTTTGTTGCCTCTTCCTTTGGATATCAGTGTTTGAAACGGTCCTGCGAAATCTACACCACTATGCAGAAACGGTCTCGTCGGTGTTACTCTTTCCACCGGTAAGTCTCCCATTATTTGTCTCTCGTTGTGGCATTCATTCGAGCACACTTCATGCATTTGTGAATATATTTCTTCACCAGTGATTTAGCTCTTATAACCCAGTATTTAAAACGTAAGTGACATAACATTAACTGTACTCCTCCATGAAGTGTTTTCTCATGTGCATCAGCAATGATTAACGGTATCAGTGCGTTTCTATTTCCCAAGATCACAGGATTCTTCTTATCATCAGGTAAGTTAGCATGTCTTAAGCGACCGCCCACCCTGAGTACATTTTTCTCGTCTAAGTATGGGTTTAGGCATCGTAGCTGACTTTTTTTCTTAACTGGTTTCCCTATTTTTATTCTATCTATCTCTTCTTTAAATTCTTCCTCTTGAACCCTTCTAATGCAGATCCGTAGAGCATCTTCTAATTCTTGCGTTGTTAAACTCGGATTTATATTGGTTATATTCTTTTTATAGTTCAGGAATTTTCTACAGTAAGTAATAGCTTTTATTAAATCTGTTAATTTTTCAAATTGTGATATTAATGTTGTTTCAGGTTCTATGATCCGTTCCTGGTTCAGGTAATAATTGATTTTAGTTTTCCTCATTTCTAAGTCTGTTTCTGTTATTTCATGTTTAATATTTATTTTTGTTTCAGATAGCCAGCCCGGACCGTGCCACCATAAGTTACATTTTTTCAAGTCGGATAACAACATTCCCCTAGATGCCACATCAGCGGGATTTTCATGTGACTGAACATGGAACTAGTGCTTATTATTTATGTTTTCAACAATTTCGACCACACGGTTTGCAACGAAGGGTTTCCACCTGTTAGGTTCACCACTAAGCCATGCGATAACAATTGAAGAGTCGGTCCATGCGTACATTCGTGTTATCGGTATCCTCATTGATTGTCCGACTTGTTTCATTAATTTTGAAAGAAGTAGGGCACCACAAAGTTCTAGACGAGGTAACGAAATGGTCTTCAGTGGTGCTACTCTGGTTCTGGCAGCTATTAGTTTTGTTTCAATCTTGCTGTCTGGAGTTTCAATTCTAATATAGACTGCCGCTGCATATGCACGCATTGAAGCATCGCTGAATCCGTGAATTTGTATTTTGTCGTTGTTAACAGTCATCGTACCAAGTCATCTCTCTATTTGTATTTCAGTTACGTTAACGAAGTCTGATCTTATTTGTCTCCATTCTTGATCTAATGTGTTACTAACTTGATCATCCCAGTTAACCTTTTCAAGCCAGAGCTTTTGTATTAATATTTTAGCCATAACAGTACTCGGTGCTATCCAACCAAGGGGATCAAACACTCTTTGTATATCAGACAGTATATTTCTTTTTGTTATGGACTCGGTTCTGGATGTAAATTTAAGTTTGTATTGAAACTGGTCTGTTTTTAAATTCCATTCAATTCCTAATGCTTTGAGGGTACCATCGAGGTTTAAATCAATATGTGCCTTTGCAGATCTTTTATCTTCTTTTATATACTTCATTAAATCGATACTATTGGATGCCCATTTCGTAAGTTGAAAACCGCCTTTTTCTAGTGTGTCTGATAATTCTTTAGAAAGTGTCATAGCTTCAGTTACTGAGTCTGTGCCAGATAAAAGATCATCCATGTAAAAATCCTGGTTTATAGTTTGTGCAAGAAGAACATTATTCTTTGCTTCGTCTTTGGCTACCTGTTGGAGCGTTCTAACGGCCAAATATGGTGCAGAAGCTGTACCAAAGGTGACTCTGAGCAATCGGTATTCTTCCAAGGTATCAGATTCCTGCTGCCTCCACAGGATTCGCTGAAATTCTGCGTCTTCTTTGGTCACTAATACTTGGAGAAACATCTGCTTTATATCTGCCATAAAACAGACTTGTTTCATGCGCCATCTCATCAAAATGTTTCTCAAGTCTTGCAGCTGAGGAACAACACGTAACTCATCGTTCAATGAAACGTTATTTGATCCTCTACACGACGCATCAAATACAACGCGTGTTCGTGTGTACTCTTTGTCAGATCGGACAACAGCGTGGTGAGGTAAGTAGACAGCTCTTTTATCCCTTTCTTTATCAGGTACCTTCTCGAGGTATCTTTGTTCTATGTACTCATTAATAACTTTACTATATTCTTTTTGCAGGTCTGGCGATTTCCTGAACTTCCTTTCTAATTGTGTAAATCTATGTGTTGCTATCGATTTTGTGTTACCATCTGGTGATTGTGGACTGTATGTATTAAATGGTAATTTAACAATGTATCTTCCTTCTTCATTTCTAGTAATTGTATTTTCGTATACTTCTTCACACAGTTGTTCTTCCTTTGTTAAGTGTCTTTTAGTGTCTACGTCAATTTCCCAAATTGATTTCAACATGTCTTCTACGTCAACTGAATGATGCATGACAACATAATGCCTTTGTTGTGTTGTATTTACTTCTCCAAAAAGTATCCAACCCAGGCTGGTTTCTTGAGCGCTTGGTGTGCCTGGTGGACCTTTGATTAGGTTGTTTTGCAGAATTTCGGCATATTCTTTTACACCCAAGAGCAAATCTATAGACCCTGGCTTGAAGTAAGTTGGATCAGCCAGGTTGAGGTCTTGAATGTGTGCCCATTCTTGTTTATTGATTGTTTTGGTGGGTATCTTTGTGGTCAGTTGCTTGGAAATTACGTATGTCTTGATTGGTAAACAATAGTTTCGGTCCAATCGGGATCGTATTTTTAGCTGTACCACGTGTTTTATATCAGTCTTCTGGGATTCCACCCCTATAATGCTTGCTTTTACAGGTTGTCGTTCGAGCTTCAACAATTGAGTCGCCTTTTCGCTAATAAAAGCTGCCTCGGAACCTTGATCTATCAGCGCCCGCAGTAAAATGGTGTTGCCTTGCTCGCTTATTGCTTCCACTACTGCCGTTGCTAAAAGTACTGCTTCTCTCTTCTTAGTACTGAAATGTGACGCTATCATTGTATTGACTTGTAATGCTTGCTCTTCTTATACATGTGTTACAGCTGGAGGTGATGTGACCGATGATTCGCCATGCTGTTTGGTCTTGTTTTCATGCAAAAGGGAATGATGGCGCCTCTTACAAATACGACAAGATACTGGCACTTTACACTTAAATGCCGAGTGTCCTGGTACTAAGCAGTTAAAACATAACTGTTTGTTTTTAACTAATTCTCTTCTTTCAGTAGGTTCCTTCTTGCTAAATTCCTTGCAATGACTTAAACTGTGACTTTCTTTACACATCACACAAATCTTTTCCGTAACTGGTGCGGCAACATGACATGAACGCTCCTTTATTGTTTTATTGTCCTTTGATGTACTATTCTGATTCGTTAATTCCAGGGTGCGGAACTTCGATTCTAAGAACTTCTTCAAATCACTCCAGGTAGGTAAGTTTTCGGTTTATTCTTTATATGCATGTTCTTCCCAGTTCTTGTGCGTCTCTGGGTCCATCTTCTGCACTAGAAGATATATAAGGAATGGATCCCAAGAGCCGACAGCAATAATTAAATTATTAAAGTTGTTAAGGCACTCTGTGGTTGTATCCAACAACCCCTTTAACTGAGAAGCTGATTGAGAAGTCATCTTCTTTTGGTTGTATAACCTTTTCATAGAATGATTTAAAAGTAAGCGTTTGTTGCCGTATCTCTTTTTCAAAATATCCCATGCATTTACACAATTGTTATCGGTTACCTGTATATGCTTCAATAGTGATTCGGCTTCTTGAGTAACACTAGTCTTCAAATAATGAAGTTTCTGGACATCGCGAAGCGAAGTGTTATTGTGCACCAACGAGATAAACAAATCTTGAAAAGTTTGCCATGATTCATAATTACCGGAAAACTTCGGTATCTCTATCCTCGGCAGGTGCACGAGGTTATTTTGTGGACTCGTGCAGTCGAAACTATTATTTGGTGATTTTGATTCCACCACTGATGGTTCAGATAACGAGATAACCATGTCCTTTAAGTCACCTTGAAGCACGTTAAACAAATCTTCATACTCGTATATAAAAAATTCCTCATGCAAAAAATATGGCAATGTTCCTTTTTGTTCCTTTGGCGTTATTTTTACCAAGTCTTTATGCGCACATTTGAAGGTATTCCAATAATCTTCAATGATTTTCATACGTGCTTCAATATATCCTCTTGTTAAGCGAGCTTTAGGACATTTCTTTAGGTTAGATTGTGTTTTCCGTAGTAGGTTTGCAGTATCTTCTAACACGGAGAGAAGTTTCTGTTGTTCTTCAGTCGTGCTCATTATTCACGTAAACAAGCTTGAATGCTGCTGATACCCGATGTATAAAGTAGTCACTTAATTATTACTACAATAGTCTTCGTAGTAAACAACTTGCTAATTCTCGGAATCCGATGCGCACAAAAAAAAAAGGTCGGCTTATCGCTGCTGTGGAATGTGGGCCTTTTGTTTTCTTGGTAAGCGTCCGTACTGGATGAATTCGGCTCGATTGCGACCATATGACGGTTGTAATAGGGTTCACTATTGCTTGTTCTGATTTCGGATTAATAAAATACGTGGTGTCTGAATGCAAGTATATTTGCGACTAACTTAATACCATTATAAGTGATGGTTTTAAAGGCGACATGAGGGAAACATATAGCTAGGTATATGGATATGTGACTTACGTAGCAACAAAGACTATTCTCAATCTAACAACATGAAAATCAGCAATACAACTCTCTTAGTTCATGAAAGTGCCAAATGTCATGATTTTATGAAATAGTCATTCAATGCACTTATATGAACTTAGAAAGTTGTATTTGTTAGGAAAGCATTTCCAGCAGTTACTTTATGAAGTCTTCCCTTCTAGATTGAAATAATGATCTATATGGTGGTTGCTAGGCTACACTTGTTATTCTCTGTACTTTTGATATCGCACGCAATATATATTATAAAAACCCAATTCCACTGCGTTTACTTTAATATGGTAGCGAGCGTGCGAAAAATAAGAGTACAAAAGCTTTATTTTTGTTATTCTAAAGAATAAAAGTTCGAAAGAGTCAAATCATATTGTCTTCAAAAATGAAACTCGAAATAGGACTATTCGATGGAAACAACGGAAATACAGGGTGATTGGAAGATGGGTGCAAAGCTTTAAGGCGAAGATAGTACAGACAATTTAGAACCATTTAAGCCATGGTTGTCTTAGACGAAGTCTTACCAAATATTTTTAACCAAATGTTTAAGTTTTTTTTCGGAAATTCTCAAAATTTAATGTAAACTGCATAATTATGGCCAAATTGAATGATAAATGAATTAATTTTTTATTTATTTAATTAAAGTAATGTGTAAGCAATCAAGCAAAACATGTTTTAGGCTTCTGTGTCATTAGACATTTTTTTTACAGACATTTAAAGCTCAGAAAAAATAAAAAATTTGTACAATACGTCTTTTAAACCTTATTAAAAAAAAAAACGGAGAGTGCTTTTTTTGTTCAAACCTTTTTGAAGACATGCTTGATAATCGCTCTTTCTTTTGAGGTATCATTTATGCGGATATCTTACAAATTATTGAAATTAGGACCTACAAACCAATTTGAGGGAGAATTTTTTTATTTTAGGCAGACTAATTAAAACAACATTTGAATTAAAATTATTTATTTTTCATGTTCAAAATGACGGCCGTGATTCCTAATACAAGCACGGCCCCGTCTTCTAACTTCTGTAGTCGTTATTTTCAACATCATCTCCTGCTTCATTGTCTCAAACGCTGAATTTATTCTTTGTATCAATTCTTCTCTAGTGTTTATTTCTATGTTGTTATACACCTGTTCCTTGGCCCGGCCCCACACGAAAAAGTCCAACGGGGTCAGATCTGGGGAGCGAGCGGGCCAAGGGATGGGTCCATCCCTGCCGATCCAGCTATCAGGAAAGCAATTTTTGAGGTGTTCTCTTACATTTAAAGTCCAATGCGCTGGACAGCCGTCTTGCTGAAAGATGACTGTTCGGTCGCTTTCGAAGATCGGGACACCTGATTCCTCTACCAGCAGTGGTAAATCAATTTGCAGAAATTGCAAATAATTTTCGCCATTCAATGGATCAGGCAAAAAGTGGGGCCCAATCAATGTTCTGCCAATTATTCCAGCCCATATATTCACAGAGAATCACATCTGAAATGACACCTGCTTCTTAAAATGTGGATTGTTGTCTGCGTCGGCCCATTCATGGATGTTGTGAAAGTTTGTAATACCTTCCCTTGAAAATTTACTTTCAAACTCAAACTCAAACTCAAATGTTTTATTGCATTCATGTGTACACCAGTTGTTACATAATAAAGTAAGATCCAACATGAAACCCGGTTAGGGCACGGCAACATAAAAGGTTAGATAAAACAAGCATCCAGTGAGTAGGTACACTGGATTGCAAGTTTTTTACACAACTATTATTATTATCTATAGTATTATCTACTAGTATTTAGATTTATGTAGTTATTCTAATAATATTATGAGGTTAAATTATTTTATTTACTTTTATTAATTATTATATTTTATTAATTTGTTTTAGTTATTATATTACATTAATTTGTATTCATTTGGTATTATATTTTATTAGTTTGTTTTGTTGTGTTATGTTATGTGTAAGTGTATGTATGTCCACAAGATTGATTTCAGAAACCACGCATCTTCGATGTCTCTGTTGAGGAGGAAACGGCAGAACTGAATTCTTCTTTGAGGATCTTGCTCTACTAGACCTTGCACACTCCTGCCATGGAACGGATACTTACCATTTTGGTGCATTGTATGCCACACCTTCCATTGAGAAATGTTTAAATTTCGAGCTACTGCTCTAGTACTGGTAGTAGGATCCGCTTGAAATGCTGCTAAAATGTCTTCGTCGACGGCAGTTTCGTGTCTGCCCGGGTTGACTCCATGTTCCACGCGGTGAAACCCATCTTGGGCAAGACGACGAAACGTGTTGTAAAACACTCGGACATTCGGTATCCTGCGATTCGGATAGCGCTCTTGATACATCCGTCGCGCCAAAGATCCATTGCCGTCTGCTCTACCGTACATAAATACGATATCCGCATATTCTTGATTGGAAAAAGTAGCCATAGTCACTTAACAATTAAGAAAAACGGCGTAGGAGCGCACTAAATGTCAACTCAACACAATTAAGTCAAAAATCAACACGTGCAGGAGCGCGAGGCTACGACTGGACACGGTGAAACAAAAAAGTTCAAAACTAACGCAAACAACACGTGCAGGAACGCAAAGAGCTACAACTGAACACGGTAAATTGTGAATCAACACGACAACGTCCACTCACAAGGGCAGTAGTTTGACTAATAAGTAAAAGATGTAACGGCTTCATCACAGACCGACTGACCCTGACTAAAGAAAAACGACTTTGTTGCCTCAGTAACTAAGACCATTTTGCTGTAAAAACCAACTCTTATCGCTTTTTGCTATTCATTGGGCGTTCTACCTGGAAATGCCGTCGCACCGCGCTCGGTGGCCATTGTTTAGAGAATCCCCTCAATGTTCCCCTCAATTGGTTCCTGCATGTGCCAAAAATTCTTAGAATTGAACAATGTTATCATTTCGAGCACATAAAGTATTCTTTTAAGCAAAAATTTTGTGTTTTGTTAGACTGCCTAAAATTTAAAATTTCTCCCTCGAATTGGTTTGTAGGTCCTAATTTCAATAATTTGTAAGATATCCGCATAAATGATACCTCAAAAGAAAGAGCGATTATCAAGCTTGTCTTCAAAAAGGTTTGAACAAAAAAAGCACTCTCCGTTTTTTTTTTTAATAAGGTTTAAAAGACGTATTGTACAAATTTTTTAAATTTTTTTTTGAGCTTTAAATGTCTGTAAAAAAAATGTCTAATGACACAGAAGCCTAAAACATGTTTTGCTTGATTGCTTACACATTACTTTAATTAAATAAATAAAAAATTAATTCATTTATCATTCAATTTTGCCATAATTATGCAGTTTACATTAAATTTTGAGAATTTCCGAAAAAAAACTTAAAAATTTGGTTAAAAAAATTTGGTAAGACTTCGTCTAAGACAACCATGGCTTAAATGGTTCTAAATTGTCTATACTATCTTCACCTTAAAGCTTTGCACCCATCTTCCACCCTGTATAAAGTGATGTTGCTGCTGCGGAGTAACACAGGTACCTTAGAAGCGGTGCAGGGTACTCTAAGAAAGCCGGCACACCCGGGTGAAGGAGCCACAGCGGAAGCTCTTACAAAGTACAAAGTAGAATGTGACAGTTATAATAAAATAGAAAGCACTGCACTGTTACTGCTGACCACCAATATGACCGACGAAATTCTGAAGAAAGTAATGCGTTTTACAACTGCGAGTGATTTGTGGGACGAGTTAAACCGTCTTTACGAAAGAAGATCACAGGACCGAACCTACGATCTGTGTATGCAACTTTTTAACTATAAGAAAGATCCCACTCATGACATGGGTTCGCATAATTATGTCTGCGATAAAGAATATTTGCCATGATCTGAATCAAGCTTTGTCAATAGTTTGCAATCAATTACCAGAAATTCTTTTGATATGCTAGATATTGGATTCTCTACCAGAAGAGTATTTCAGTTTTGAATCAAGTTGGCTACTGATTACAGTGAAAGATCGTACTGTAACGCTTGGGAGCGTTATCTAGGTGTGAGGGTGTGTGTGAGGTGGCAAATCCAAAGACGGCGAGGGTTCCTAGGGGGTTTATTATAATATTTAATTTATATGAGACGCGTACACTGTTCGGTAGCTAAGCTAGACTCTTCAACTAAAACAAAATGCATTCCTAACATATTTTAAACTGAATTGTTGGAACGTTCGAAACACAGGGCTGCCCTCTAGCCAGCCTGTACCACGCGAGGTTGCGCCTCGCATCCGAACTCCTTACATGAGCTACGCCCACCCTTGAATAAAAGGATTGGCGTAGTCTGAAAAACAAGAC
Source organism: Lithophane leautieri (assembly GCA_949152455.1). Lineage (NCBI taxonomy): Eukaryota > Metazoa > Arthropoda > Insecta > Lepidoptera > Noctuidae > Lithophane > Lithophane leautieri. Next base: position 14,513,874 of record OX424480.1, on the reverse strand, counting down.
TTTTATTCATAACGTTCAAACAATCAGGCCCTTCCTACCTACGCCTATCAGAAAAATTACCTAACGCCAGGAAAACACACACACACGGGTGAGGTCTTTCTTTTGCAGAAGAAGGCTTAACTCAGGACGAACGATGAACACTCCGACGCGTGCCAATTAAATTGAAAGTTAACATGTGCCATAATGCACCCATAAAAGCAAACGTCGTCATGTTTAAACCTCGTCATACCAAAACTGGCGAAAAAGATATGACGAAGCCTCAAGAAGGAAACACGATGTGATAATTCACATCTACCCGGAAGGGGCTTATAAAAACATGAAAACAACATCAAAAACTTTTAAACCATCAGACGCAAATGAGCCCAAGGGAATGAAAGGTTCAGATGAATGCCTTCAACAAATTAAATTAAATTCATGCTCGCACTCCAGAGAGACAAAAATATAAAAACCACACTATACCCCATTAACATATTAAAAACATAATTGTGGGTCCTCAACCAAAAGTTGTACCATGAGTATTTATCAAATACCCCCCGCGAAGGAGCTACGCCTATAAACGGAGTTGGTAACAACACGACAGCTACTCGGACAGAGTGCCATCCCCCCCTTTCTATGAGAGACCCTGGTTGGTTTACCCCTTAAATTCTCTGGAGCACATTCATGCTACAATAGCCTAACGAAGATTTTTGAAGACGAAGGCATTTGTTCATTCCGTCAAGCCTCGCGGCGAAGTGGCGTGCAGGCGACGCCCCATTCGCACCCGGCCGGCGCGGCGGCCGCGTCCGATGTTCGTTCTCCGCAATATGAAATAAACACAAATTAAAAATGCATTAATATTACACCATATTATTCATCACTCATCTTTGCGATGTTTACATCTATGTGACACTGACATGACAATTAAATTAAATGACATTAAAAAAAAGACAACTAATTACATCCTACTAAGAAAAGGTTTTAATAAAAAAACATGTACAAAATCCCTGACTTGCCTATTATTTAATTTGGAAAAATTTGTATTTTAAAAATGAAAACTTTTTTATAAAATTCCTAATATTATATTTGAACCTACTCTTAAATCTAAACATTTTCGGTTCAAAGTTTTTAAATTTAGACTTTTTACTGCGCGCGATCTTTTCTTTGAATGGTGCTTTTATAGAATTGTTTATAGCACGCTTTTGATATACCGTGAAATTATTACAAAAGTGTAGAAAAGATAAAATCAAAAATAGGAAATTTACTTGTAAGGGGGACCTAGTTAATTTATTTTCATTACAAGAATCAATAATGGGCAAATCAACACCTCTAGTCTCGACCGTTTGAAGAATTTTGACATATTTGTCTATAATAGCTTCTACGTCAATCCTAACGTCATTCTCCAGGTGTCCGACCACACATGACTCTGTGACAACCTTAGCTAAAATATTGTCACCTTCATCTAAAACTTTTTCACCTTCGTCCTGGTCTAAAACAGCTTTCGTTTCAAAAAGTTCGACTGCAGACAAAGATGACTGCTCAACCTCCTTTATCTCTGTTGTTAACGAGAACTGGTCATTCTCCTTTGAATCGGTGAAATTTTTACCACAATCATTTTCAACAATTTGATCTACGATGATGTTATTATTATAAGTTTCATCATCATGATCATCATTTTCCTCTGTCAAGGACATATTCTGAACGTCTGAAACAATGCTGAAAAAAGTAATAAACGGACTGGACTGACCCGATTCAACTTCCTCGTGTTCATCCGCGAACACATCAATCGGCTCGTCCACATCGTGCGCCAGGCTGCGCTCGTCATCATCATCATCTCTGCACTCCCGGCAGCTTTCACCATCAACATCAACATCTAGCGGGTCCTCCTGTCTTCCGCTAGAAAATAAATCAGCATGAACATCTACATTCGCCACATTTTGCTGTCCGCCTTCATCAGACAATACTTGTGCAATTTCCTCTACTTGCACCTTATGAAAATCTCTGTGGCACTTGCACGGGAACTCTGCCCATAGCGCGTCACACATCGACTCGAAGCTCATACCCTCGTGGTATGTATAGTTATGGAAAGATTTCGTAGGACCCACAAAATATGCACTAATAATCAGCGCCCAATCGCTCTCTCGCCATTCGTAGTAGATGGCCAAGGTTTTAAATTCATTTATAAAATGTTCTAGGCATTTGCCATCTATGCCAGAGAAGTATTCCATCTCGCACTTTAAAAAAAATTAGTCAAACACTACTTAGCTTTATTCCGGCGTCGCGTCGCCGTGGCGTCTTCTTCACTATTCTTGCGCACCTTTCAGCCGTTTGATCACCCTCACAATTTTTTTTATTTTATGAACTTTTACTTTTTTAATATTGAAATCTCGCAGGCTACCCGGCGCCTCCACCACTGTAACGCTTGGGAGCGTTATCTAGGTGTGAGGGTGTGTGTGAGGTGGCAAATCCAAAGACGGCGAGGGTTCCTAGGGGGTTTATTATAATATTTAATTTATATGAGACGCGTACACTGTTCGGTAGCTAAGCTAGACTCTTCAACTAAAACAAAATGCATTCCTAACATATTTTAAACTGAATTGTTGGAACGTTCGAAACACAGGGCTGCCCTCTAGCCAGCCTGTACCACGCGAGGTTGCGCCTCGCATCCGAACTCCTTACAGTACAATCGAGAATTTGACCACCCAGTTGTGCGCTCACGAGAGAGCTTTGAAAGATAAAAATAAATCTGAAGCTGAAGGTGAATCCAGCACGGAAGTACTGTCGGTACATAGCAGAAAGCAAGATTACAAGAAAAAGTTACAAGATGAAAGATTACAAGTGCAACTATTGCGGAGCAAGCGGACATCTAGTGAAGCAATGCAAGAAATGGATTGCGGATGGTAGACCCCCAAAACCTCCAAAGGAATCTACTTCAAAAGCTGCTGCATTGACAAGTTTAGCTTTATCTCTTGGTGAGACTATTGATAAAGACTCATGGTACGTAGATAATGGAGCAACAAGACACGTAACCAATATAGATCAATATGCATCTTTCGAGTACTTTAGCGAATGTCACAGAGTAATGAGACACAGACAGCAAATGGTGAAAATATTGAAGCTATCGGAAAGGGCTCAATACAAATACAAGCTGACATTAACAGCCAAAACGAAACAATTACGCTTACAAATGTTTGGTATGTTCCCTGCATACAAAGAAATTTGTTCTCAGTGCTAGCCGCACAGGATCTTTGTGAGAATAGCTCATTTGAATGAAATACTAGGTCATGTTCATTTAAGGTTGACGGTAAGACAAAGTTAGTCGGTACTCGGAACAAGTATGGAGGTTTGTAAAAACTTAAAATACAAGTGATTACACCTAAACTTGAGATTAACCAACTGACAGTTACTAACCAACTTCAACTGTACCATGAACGTTTAGGAAACCAAAACAAAAGACATGTGAAACAAGTTATGCACAGAGAATTTGGTATACAATTCAAATCTGAAAATAACAATGAAGTTTGCGAAGGTTGTGAAAGGAACACTACAGGTTTACTTGAATAAAACTCGGATTACGTAGAAATATTCGGATTTAATCCATTCAGTTCGACCGCTGATTATCCAGAGAGTTACTCCAAACCAAAAAAAAACAATAGACAGTTATCATCGTAAATGACAACTGTCTGTCACGGCATGTCAGTTGAATACAGATAATACTAAAATGTGATTATAAATGACAACAACATGAAAAATAACTCAATCAAACATTATTAGGCTAACAGTTGCGTTTATGGAAAAGCCCACAGAAGGACGTTTGGGACCAGAGAAAGAACTACTCGACTTGGAGAGCTAATACAAACTGATGTCTGTGGACCTTTTGTATATTCAATCTCAAAGTATATACTTTGTTCTATTCAAGGATGTTTTCACCCGTTTTCGATACGTATACTTCCTACGACAAAAGTCTGAAGTTCAAGCACGCTTGAAGGATTTTCTAGCAGAAGCTAAAACATCAGGACACTTCATTCAAACTAAGTGACAATGGAGGCGAATTTGACAATAAACAAGTACAAAGTACGCTAAGGCAACACGGGATTAAGCAGAGGCTGACAATGCCCTACACCCCTGAACAAAACGGTTGTGCCAAACGAGATAATCGCACAATTGTTGAGATGGCAAGAGCACTTATACACGCTCATGATGAGATACCGAAAGGTTTATGGGCTGAACTAGTGCAAGCTTCAGTGTACATATTAAATCGTACGGGACCCACTCCAACTGTTGGTAAGTCGCCGTATAAGAAACCCAAAATAAATCATCTCAGAATCATTGGTTATGTATGCTACGTGCATGTCTCAAAACAAAAGAGAAAGAAGCTAGATAAGAAAGCTCAGAAAGGAATTCTTATAGGCTATGATGGTGATGATGGGTATCGAGTTTATGATACAAAAAACTTTAAATTTTTGCGTTCCAGAGATGTAACTTTCGAAAAAGTACCTCTGTTAGACCGAAACATACCTGTTAGTGACGAACCTGAAATCAAAAATAATACTTATGAGCTACCTACTTCTTCCATAGATGATCAATCAGACTTGAAAGTACTTAATAAAAGTAATGATCACTTGCATTCAGTGAATTTAGATAATGAAACAGGTGATAGTAATGCAGAAGCACGACAAGAAGAAGACACTTGGTTTGAAACAGGTGATAGTAGGTAATGAAGAAGAATGACAAGAAGACACTCAAACTGTTGAAAGGAACAGTCGTGTACTTCGGATCGGAGTCAAATTAGACCTCCAGAAAGATTTAATTTTGAACAATTCATTCATCAAGTCATTGCTGTTCCAGAACCATCTTCATATAGAGAAGCCATGCAAAGTACTGAAAAAGATAAGTGGGTTGAGACTATGAACAATGAAATAAATTCTCTAAAAGAGAATGAGACTTGGAAACTGACACGGTTACCAAATAACAGAAAAGCGCTTAACTGCAAATGGGTATTCAAGGTAAAGAAGAACCGTGATGGCTCGATTGACAAGTAAGAAGCGAGACTAGTTGCAATTGGCTATTCACAGAAAAAGGGAATAGACTACGACAAGACATTGAGCCCTGTTGCGAAACTAAGCACAATCCGAGTATTATTAAGTATAGCTGCAAATGAAAGTTTATCGCTAAAACAATTTGACGTCTCAACAGCTTTCCTATATGGCAAGGTGAAAGAAGAGATATAGATGCGACAACCTGAGGGATACAGTGACGGATCTGGCAAGGTGTTTAAGCTGCTAAGAAGTCTTTATGGACTTAAACAAGCGCCAAAATGTTGGAACGAGTGTATTTACGACTTTTTTTATTGAATCTAGATTTACACAGAGCGAAGCAGATCCATGTTTATACGTGAGACAACGTGGAAAAACAAAGATTTTGTTTGCTAGCTTTGTACGTTGATGATGGATTATTGGCCTCGTCTGATGACGTAGAAGCTGACAATTTTATTGAAAACGAACTCAAAGTACGTTTCAAGATGACGACTAAGCCACCATCGTATTTTCTTGGGCTAGAGTTAGAGCGAAACAATGACTTGACTATAAGAGTTCATCAAGCCGCCTATACTAAAAAGGTTTTGGAGAAGTATGGAATGAGTGACTGTAAAGCCGTTGGAACACCAATAGTTAAAGTTATTCTTGCAAAAAATTTGCCAGAAGAGATCTGTAACACTAAATTTCCCTATAGACAAGCTGTAGGAGCGTTGGCTTATCTCATGGTGGGTACAAGGCCTGATATTGCCTATGCAGTCGGAGTCGTATCAAGAACTTAGATAACCCAACGAATACGAATGTGTTACAAGTGAAGAGAATCTTTCGTTACCTCAAAGGAACAATCGAGACTGGTCTAGAGTTCAAAAAGAATGAGAAACGACTCATTTGTTACAGTGATGCAGATCATGGAGGCGACAACTTGAGTGGTTGTTCTACTAGCGGGTTGATTATGCATGTTCGCTGGATCAGCAATCTCATGGAGAAGTGTGAAGCATACCTCAAATGCGCTCTCGTCCACTGAAGCAGAAATAGTAGCTGCAAGTGAGGCGTGCCGTGAAATGATTTGGCTAAAGAGGTTGTTTAAAAATTTAAGTGAAAAATTAGAAACACCAGTACTGCATATTGATAATGAGTCTGCAGTAAAATTAGCTCATAATCCGCCTTACGAATATCATCGGAAGACAAAGCACATCAAGCTAAGATATTTCTATGTAAGGCAATGTGTGTCTGAAGGAGATATCCAAATTCAGCAGGTGCCTACGCAAGAACAATTGGCTGGTATATTTACAAAGCCATTATTCAATCCAAGACTGGTAAAGCTTTGCGAAGACTGGTTTGAAAAAGAAGAGGAGGGAACGTTAGGAAAGCTTCTTCCCTTCTAAATTTTAATAATGATCTATGTGGTGGTTGCTAGGCTACACTTGTTATTCTCTGTACTTTTGATATCGCACGCAATATACACACATCAACACGGTCTAGGGATATTTCATACTCAATTAAATAACTCGAAAAGTACTGGCCGCATTGGAATCTTTTATACACCGATTTGTTTTTAATTTATCTCAGACTAATTCCAAATTCAAATTTTTGAAAATTCTTTTGTTTCGGTGGCATAAAAATGTCTTGATGTGTAGGAGAGGGAATTTTCATTTGTGCGAAATTTAGAAAACAATACGAATTACGTTTAGTTACAGTTTTTTTTCATTTTTAAACGAAAGATAAGGTTAAAATTGAGGTATTGTAGCCATGCAACGCCAACATTTGACGAGGGCGGAGATGTTACGAGCTGTGGGAATGCTGGAAGCTGGGTCTGTTCAGCGTAATGTTGCTGAGGCCATAGGGACCCACCAAAATGTAATTTCAAGATTGTGGACACGCTATCGTGCCACAGGTGAAGTAGCGGAGAGGCACCGGGGGCCAAGTCGCATCACTACCCCCAGACAAGACCGATTTTTGCAAATTACTGCGCGAGCTCAACCAAATGCAACGACGACTCAATTGGTCCAAAGGCTGCGAGTGGAACACCAAGTGCTTGTGAGTGACCAAACTGTAAGAAGGCGACTGCATGAAAGCAATCTACGCTCTCGTAGACCACTCCGGGTCCCACCTTTTCGGAGAGGCAATCGTGGACGATGATTAGAATGGGTTCGGAACCACGTGGACTGGGGCCGTGAGCAATGGTCCAATGTGCTGTTCACGGATGAATCCAGGTTCGGCTTCCATCCAGATTCACGAAGGACGCGTGTTTGGCGAGTTCCTGGACGATGGAGCCGTCTTCAGAACCCTCAGGAAGTTCACCCATACCAAGGAGGAACAATTATGGTTTGGGCAGGAATTCGTCTTGGAGGACGGACGGATCTCGTTTGGGTGCGGGGCAAAATGACGGCAGAACGATACGTCCAACAGGTGCTGGGGCCCGTAATCTTGCCCCACAGAACACAAATGGGGCAAGATTTCCTGCTCATGCACGACAATGCCCGGGCACACACGGCGAGAACGGTAGTAGCTTGGTTACATACACACAATGTTAGGGACTTAGTCTGGCCTGCTCAATCGCCAGATCTAAATCCCATTGAGCATGCGTGGGATATGCTGCAAAGAAGAGCTCTGAAGGAAGTTCCTGAAAATCTGGCTACAGAAGATCAACTTTTTGCGCACCTCAGAAGGACATGGGACAATATTCCGCAGCAAGACATTGACAACCTTGTTCTGAGCATGCCGAATCGTTGCCGATGTGTTATGAACATCATGGGCGCTTTCTCAGACTACTAACTTCAAGTTTATAAACACAAATTAAATGATTTTTCTATTTTTTTCAGTTTTTACTCATAAATTAAAGTTAATTCATATACGGTTTCCGTCTATGCTTCATTTTTTTTCCATAAAATCCTGAAATTTTAATCGAAGTACCTTAACCATTATTAAAAAATGGTAGAATATTAAATAACGTATCTTTTAAATATATACATGTCATATAAATAATTAACAAGCGACGCGCGTTAAGCTGTACTTCAACGTCTCCAAATGCTCGGTAATATCCTTTGGTCGTGCGCGCACCCCTATCCGCTATGAGTACAAAGCAGAGGCGATACCCATGCAGCGAGTAACGCAGGTGCGGGATCTAGGGGTATATCTCACTCCAGATCTTACGTTTCGCGAGCATGTCATTAAGATATGCAAGAAAGCGTACAGAAACCTCGGCTTTGTACTTAGGCAGTCACAGGGGTTCACTAATATTACGACTATAAGGGTATTATACGACGCTCTAGTCAGGAGTCACTTGGAGTATGGTGCGGTCATATGGGCTCCACATGAAGCCAAGTACTCTATCATGGTCGAGCGCGTACAGACCAAGTTCACGCGTCACTTGTACTTCAGACTGTACGGGGTTTATCCATTGTACCCGCTGATGTACCCCACCCTGTTTGTACTGGGCATGGTCGGGTACAATGAGTTAAGGGTGCGACGACAGTTTACTCTTGTCGTCTATTTAATTAAATTACTCCGGGGCAAGGAGCACAATCCGGGAGTGCTTCAGTGCTTGCGGTTTTCTGTTCCGGACCGTTACGTGTTGAGGCGGCGGTGCCCGCCACTGTTGGCTGTGCCAACTGCCCGAACCAACCTGCTGGCCAAAGCACCTATCACGCGAGCAATTTGTACTGTTAACGAAATTCAGAATAGGTTGGACATTTTTTCGTGTTACTTTAGTGAACTTGCAAGAGTAAGTTTATATATAATATGTTACGAAAGCAACAATTAGTGTAATTTTATGTTTATTGTTTCTTTATTGTTTTATGTTTTGAATGTAAAGTATACTTAAGTTAATTTTCTGTGAATATCGCATTGTTATAATTATAAGGTTGCATTGTTTTAGTTATAAGTAATTTGGTGTTAATTGTGTAGTTTATTTGTAATTGTTAGTAATAGTGTTATTTAAAATAGTTAATATTATAAGTAGGCTTAGCTATCGCATTAGGTTTCTAAACCTGTAATGATAGCTTAAGAGTTTTAAATAAATAAATGTTAATAAATAACACATTGATAGTAATTTGCTTTTTTAAAAATATCCCTAGACCGTGTTGATGTGTGTATATTATAAAAACCCAATTCCACTGCGTTTACTTTAGTTGTATTGCTGATTCTAATGTTTATAATTCTGTAAACCCATATTTTTTACGGTCGCTAATAATATTTAGCTCAACATACAACCAGACACTGACCTTCAAATTGCAAAAAAACTAAGAAAATTTGAATTTCGCGGGCTACCTTGGCGCATCCCCCTTAAGCTCATTGAACATAAGTTTTCACGGTGTGATTTTTACAGAATACCACTACTGTTTATATATCTTGTATTAAAGCTATTAGTTTATCTCAGAAAATACCTACATCATTATTACATTATAGTTCGCTAAGTAATGTTATTTAACAAGTGATTCCTCTCTCCTAACTCACTTATTTTTCTGTGCCCGACATATTATGATCTAATTATAAGTTTACCACCTAAGAATACCTACATGTGGAATGTAATAAAAGTATTGAGTATTGAGTCCAATGTCTTCGAGAAAAGGATGGCACGACTGTCCCTTTGTTTGTTTTAGCTCGACTTGGCGGGGGTACTACTGTGCCCCCAGATACTTCCCTACATATTATAAAACAAAGTCCTCCGCCGCGTCTGTCTGTCGTCCTGTACGCGATAAACTCAAAAACTATTGCACCGATTTTCAGGCTGTTTTCACCAATGGATACAGTGATTCTCGAGTAAAGTTTTAGTTTATAATAACCGACATCCACGCGGGCGAAGTGGCGGCCACCAGCCAGTAATACATAAAAAGCTGGTGTGCCGCTATCTCGGATTTGAGCCTGCGCAGCTGTGTGTTGATTGCTGAGGTTCCAAGTTGATGACGCAGTGTATACATGGGTACCTAGTTCGTATGTGGCGGTAGAGGTTTCGCCATAGGACCGCTGTTGGAGTGCTAGCAACAAACTGTACTGTGTTGGATTGCAGTACCGCGGGTGTGCGGTGACGCTGATCGGCGGCGCGGCTTGGGGCGGTAATGCGTTAGAAGTGGCGTTGTTCCCGCTGGTGGCGCGCTATGCTGGACTGAGCGCGGCGCTGGCGCTGGCGGCCACGCTGACGCTGACGCTGGCACTGTTCGCGGCACGCGCACTGCCCGAAACGCGCGGCCGCTCGCCCGATGAGATCTATGATGTCATCTGTCCACAGCCGCCGAGTTGTGACAGTGTGCTAACTGAGGAGTGCAATAAACAAACTATCTATACCAAAATGTGATTTGTTTAGGTGGGTCCACACCTGCGCACGCGCACTAACAGTGCGGTTCGCGTGCAAGTAAAATGTCCTCTAGCGCGCACGAACAGTGCGGTTTGCACTTTTGTTTATCTTAGGAACATAGTATGGACACCTTCACTTCATGGGTCGTGCGCGTGAGCTTCAATTGCGCAGGTGTGGATCCTCGCACACGAACCGTTCGCAACATACGCGCGCGCATTGAATGTGAAGCATCCCATAGCCATTCGAGGTGCCTAGCGTTCACGCTGCGTCCACGGGCGCAGCGCGTGCTCTGGTGTGGATGCGCCTTACACAAAGTAGAGCAACTGGTGCCGATTCTGTTGTTCACAGAGTTCAGTGCATCTTTTTCTTTCAATTTTATTAAGAAAAGGGCAGAAGATAAATTTTAGTTTAGTCCTGTCAAATTAATCAGCGCCTGACGTAAATTGACGTAATTTTAGTAGGCAAGTTTTTAGTCACATCTAAACTTGTATAGAGTAATGACAGGCGCTGATTAATTTGACAGAACTAAACTAAAATTTATCTTCTGTCCTTTTCTTCATGAAATAGAAAGAAAAAGATGCACTAAACTTACATTTAGTTTAGTTTGTGAACAACAGAATTGGCACCATTGACTAACTCTCTAAATAAGAATATTGAGAAGACATAGACATTGATTAGCACTGACCATTGTTGTAGGAGTTAGGACCGCAATGTAATTGCACATTGCACAAACGAATGAGAAATCTGTCTTCAATTGCCTCCTAGTACAATATTATTATATACCTAATGTACTTATAAATTATGTGATATTAAATTGTTATAGGATTTGCATTGCGTAGTTTTGAATACCTATCGTGTGTGAAATACCAAATTGCTAGAAGTAAGTTTATTCCAGATAAGTCAATTCAAACTGGTCACCATGCATTGTTTCCTTTACCAGAAAGAAAAGAATTAAGCCTATACAACCTCAAATTGCTTAGCACGATCCTTCGTTAGGTCGAAAATACTACAGCATTAATTTTAAAATAAATAATAGAGGATTGATGCTATGTACTATGTTTGACGAAAATACGATTAAGTAAAATAAAGAAAATTATTTAAAAAACAAAAAACTCGCCTGTGTCAGATGATGGAGGAGGAGGCAGAATTAAAGTACTGTGTGTATATGTATAGTATATGATATTCCCCTAATTAGTAAGGTTTCGAGTGTCAGAATGGTTACTAGTTATTTACTGTGTATGAAAGTATGTATCTAGTATAGTATTTAAGGAAAGGGTTTTATGAAGAAAAGCACAGAAAGACAAGACTAGGCATTTATTTCAATTAGGCTTGTCGGTTAAATACGGTAATGAGAACACTAGTTGTCCGTTCCAAATCTAGGTCATCATGGAGAAGAAGGACAAGAAACTCCATGGCAGCTAATTTAAAAGTATTGGATCAACACATATTTACTTTAGAATAAATCATTGTTATCACATTAATCTCTGGGACTATTTCTCAAAGTTATAGTAACTTATCAACGGGAAGAAACAGAACATGAATATTCCCTAATTCAATTTAACACATTTAACCATAAGACATATTATAACACATGGTACAGAAAAACATAGCTATCAGCAATAATCAAGAAATATGATCGATTAACTTACGTGAACATTATAGGTAGGTAGTCCATCTTCCACCACAGTTGTATCAAAAAGGGGATCCCGAAAACCGTGTGAGCATTCGCTACGTCCCCGTCAGGGGACGTGGCGAGCGGGAACGGGGCTCCGCCCCTTGCCCGCGGAGGCTATACGTTGACCCGCCACTGCGGGCCCCTCAATGTGGTCGCCTTAATACGGCTTGTGGGATTTGTCGGACGCGTAATTTAGCGCGTCCGTGTGACTGGTTGCAATGTGTTTTTCTGTAGGCGCGCCACGACGCTATATTCATAGCGCCGCTTTCTTCACGACATCTCGGCGGTCAGTCACCGCCAGGTGAGACCCCTAGTTGCCTAGGGGAGCCCCAGCGGGTGACGACCAGCGACAGAGATGCCGACTCGACGCTCCTACAGAGTAAAGATGTAATTTCCCCTCGCCGCGGTCACAGATCTAGCCGTTCGCGGATTGAGGGAGAAACTGTTTTGTAAGTATGAGCGGTTTGTATTGTTGTGTACCGCCGCTCAGTGATTGCGTGCGTCGCGGCCCGCGTCGCGCCCGCACGCGTTGTTTATAGGCGTCTTGTATAGTAATTTAGTTACGCGGCATGCCTATATTAACTTAGCACACGCCACGCAACATCTGGGAAGTCTTAGTGTATTCGAGTAAGCCGCGTGTAACCTGGGTGCAGCTTACCCGAAGCTTCAATCCGGTGGTCGGGTAATTACCGAACTATAAACCGCTGGTATTAAAAAAATACTTCAAATCATGAAACTGCAGACTAACTGAACTAACTATAAAGCAGGTCTTATGTTTTTACAAGGTTTATAAATTATTAGCTTGCTCTGTTCGCATGTATTTCCGGTTACTCCAATTGTCATCTATGTTTCAAGCACTTCCTGGCATCCGATTGAACTGAAACTTGGCATACTTATATAACTATGAGACATTTTGAAAAAATGATACCATGGAGCTGGTTTGATGATGGAGCCGGAAGTTGGCCATAGGAACTCCTGAATCAAACAAGATAGCACCATCGCATTTATATTCATATAGGTATTGACAAGTGCTACTACAGTTGGTGGTGTCCCGGGTCAGACAATGGAGCTGCAAGGTGGTCCCGGCACAAGACTAAATAAGGAGCAGACTGTAAGCTTCATACTAACGTCTCGCGCGGGAACACTACTACACGCACAGCGATGTGTGCGTGGCCTAACACGGACAAGGCACGCGGGGGGTGCATCGGCGCCCGCTAGCATGCAAACCGGTTTGAGCCAGCACAGTGAGCAGGCTAAGCGCAGGGGTATACCGTGTGCCAGCGGCAGCGTGTACGACCGACGCGGAAGTTTCGTTTTTTATTAAAAAATGCCAAATTGGTGTAGTGTGTGTTTAATAATAGTAGGAAAATCAAAGAAGTTTCTTTTTTTTATATCCAAAGGATTCTGTCAGGGAATTATCTATGTTTACCTATACTACACATAAACCTTACACATTTTTAATGCTTATTACAGAATTATTTAGTTACGAGTTAGCCTATCCAAAATAACTAGGATGGCGATATGGTTTTCCCATATGAATTATTATTTATTATTCTTATTTTTAAGTAGGTACTTACCGTTTAAGTAGGTAACGCCTGTATTGGCGTATTATTGTTCGTCTCCTATTTATTTCGTATTTTTGTTTTAGTGGGTATGTAGGTACCAAAGTATGTTTATAGGCCGTCTTAGCACATGAAGAATATAATATAACTGAGTGTTTGTTCATGTGGTCCTAGCAAGCTGCCGTTTGAACTTTTCTATTAGATAGGTACTTACAACTTACGTTCAGGAAATATTAAAACCAAGCAAGGAAAGCTTATAGTTTCGCTATGTCCGTCTGTCCGTCCGTCCGTAAGTCACAAAATGTTTGATAAGTAAGTAAGTAGTTAAGTAGGTATGTACCTAACCTAAACAACTTCAAAAAAAGTATCTATTTATATGCTATTTCACAGTAAAATTATTACATAATATGTACATTTTATTATCGTTTTTTATTAGCATAACCTTAATCAGCCTATGTATAATGTTTACCATTTCGCCTTTCATAGCTACACTATTTTTTTTATGTTCTGTACCAAAATTGGAAAACGGAAACTTATCAGTGCCTGTCCGTCCTTTCGTTCGTCCGTCTGTCCGTCCGGTCGTGCGTCCGTCCGTCCATCTGTGCTCTGCCGAATCTCGAGTCCCCCTTGCTCAGTTTTATTTTATTTTCAATAACCGAGTAACAGCCCTATGAAAGTAGGTAAGAATTTTGAGCTCTGTTAGGAAGCTTTCATTCTGCTCTTATTTATTCTGTGGTCCCGGTACTCATCAACCAAACAAATAGCCCTGTTTTGTTTCGACCATTTGGATTTGTTTTGACAAGTAGGTAGGTACGTTAACCCAAAGTGTAGTCCAGAACCTGATGATGGAGTTGGAAGCTCGCCATAGGATTCACTCAATTAAATAAGATGGCCTCCCTGTTTTCGGGTTCATTTGTTTTGTCTTTATAAAAACTATAGTCAAAGTTACAACCTTAGATCTGATGATGAAGCCAGAAGGTGGCCATACGAACTTTTCGACCTTACCAGATAGCCCCTTAGTGTTGGGCTCATTATTATAATATTATTACGCCGCAAGCTTTTAAGAAAATATTAAAGTTCTGTTTACATAAATTTTATTTAGTACTTTTAAGTTAATTAAAAGCTTGTTTAAAAAAAGTTTTATACTCATATTTTATTTACATATTTTTTAATTTACTATTTTTTCACCGTTAAAAACTTACACTATTCGAGCCTTGGAGCCGCTAGCATCCCACTCTGTCTCGCTCTCACTCAGTCCACGAGTAGTATGGTGCGAGTGAGATAAAAAGTGAGGTAGTAAGAGGGTCTTAAGTCCCGATTTCAAGAAAGTCTTGAAAGAAATATTGAGTAGGTACATAACGTACTAGAGAAAGTTTTTCTTCAATAATCTACATGATCCATCACACCAAATTAGGACTGCGAAATATTCATTACTAGCTGCCCGCCCGGCTTCGCCCGGTTCCTACGACGGGCGGTTAAAGGGGTTGCAGGTCGGGTTAAAAACCGGCCAAGTGCTTGTCGAACCACGCACAATGAAGGGTTCCGTAGCTGGGATGACTCTAACAACAAAGACCAACTCCGCGTTCGAAACCGTTGTATGGATGAGGGTCACTATCTAGTAGAAAATCTTAACACCGCGATTCTCAAAATCGCGTCATTTGCATAACGCCATCTATCGAGCAAACTGGTAAACTAAAGCGTAGTTGAAATCCTAACTATTATAAAATTAGTTAGAAAGTTAGGATTACAACTACGCTTTAGTTTGCGAAAGTGAGTGTGTTTGTTTGCTTGTTACGCTTTCACGCTAAAATGGCCCAACGGATTTATATGAAATTTGGCACATGGGTAGACCATGACCTTTTTTTTTTTTTTTTTTTTGAGGGTGGGAAATCATCCAATGACTTCTCCCGCTCTGGGCGGAGCGGAAGGGCGTGTCAGACTTTTACTGACTAAAACCCACCCGTGTTCCTTCATTTGCCTGTTGCCAAGGTCCCGGTATCCCTTTCGGACTTTCCCGCAACCCTGGCAGGCATCGGTCCTATTGGACCCCGTCATTTTTGCTGACATCTCTTTGAGGCGCGCGTGGAACACGACGCGCCATCGACCCGGGCCTGGTCCTTATCGGACGGCGAGCTGCCCGTTGCTCGCCGTCCGCAAGCCCGCGCCTATGGTGGCCGGAAATCCGCCTGGGATTCCCTACGCCCAGGGCGTCTCCAACGGCGGCGGTTAGGGGCGTGAGGGCGCAAACTTTGCCTTTCCCTCACGCGTTCCGCCTCCTCCTTCACGAGCATTACTGCTTCGCAGAAGGAGGTGACGGCTTCCCATGCCCTCTCGCTCCGTACCATGGCCTGAACCAGGGCCGGACGCGAGAGGTCACCGCCGCCAATCGCCTCCGCGAGGACACGGCGGTGCTCCGCCCAAGCAGGGCACACCTCAACCGTATGCTCCACCGTGTCCTCCGGGCGATCCACACAGTGGTGACACCCGGGCGTTTCCTCCCGCCTAATCCTACACAGGTACCTCCCGAAGCTGCCATGTCCGGTGAGGACCTGTGCCAGGCGGAAGGTGAGGACGCCGTGGCGCCTCTCTATCCACTCCTCAAAGAGGGGACTTATCGCCGCTATTGTGGCGTGCCCAGCACTGGGTTGCGACAATCGCACTCTCCATGCCGCCATGAGATCTTGCCGGAGCTCTGTCCGCTGTGCCGCGATTTCTCGCGGCAGCGGAGTTACACCCCGGCGCTTCACCTCCTCGCGCCACTCCCAGATGTGCGCGAGGACCTTCGCCTCCAGATCCCATGGCGGTAATCCGGCAAGGAGGCTCGCCGCCTCACGGGAGACCGTGCGGTATCCCCGGGCCAGCCGAATGGCCATGACCCTTTGGGACGCGTTCAACCGGCGTGCTGGCCGCAGCCTAAGGGAACGCGCCCACACCGGTGCCCCGTAAAGGGCCATGGACCGCACGACCCCCGCATAGAGCCTCCGGCAGGAGGGGTGGACCATGACCTGGAATAGGACACAGGATACTTTTTATTCCGAAATTCGCACGGGGATCGAGACTTATGCGGGTGAAACCGCGGGCGCAGCTTGTAACTTAATAAAGACTACATGACATGTACGATGTACCTAAGATACGGACTATGACTATTATTTCCAATCCCTTAAATTTCTTGAAAAGAGTCACACAACATTTATTTCAAGAACAAACTTAACATTGTAGTTGTAAAACTGGTTCTCCGATACAGAATGTATAGGAGAACATGTTTTTACAACTGCAAATTAAAGTTGGTCGCTTATTAATCGGTAACTGGTTGAGCCTTCGTAGCGGTGATAGTTTTCCTTTTAATTACGTTATATATACTACTGCCATGAATTTTTTCACATTTCCAAACCCAACCATTTAGATGGCAGGGACACACACACTTGACTCTAACAAAAATTTGCACTTTAAAGCTTAATATTCCGCAAACGGATCCCTGAATCCAAAAATAGTTTTTACAAACTCCCATTATTTTTAAACGACGTTTCCATTGATACCCCATGGGATCGACGAGAAAAAAAAAACAACCCTCACTTTAAATGTAGGGGAGGTACCCTAAAAAAAATATATTTTACAATTTTTTTTTACCACTTTGTCGGCGTGGTTTATATGTATATCCATACCAAATTACAGCTTTCTAGTACCAACGGTCTTTGAGCTAAGCCGCGGACAGGCGGACAGACGGACAGACAGACGGACATGGGGAAACTATAAGGGTTCCTTGTTTGATTACGGAACCCTAAAAATGAAAGAATAAGTTTTTACCTAAGAAATGATTGTTTTGAGGTTCTAAGGGTAATAACAAGTAAAAATAATATATTTTTAAAAGCAAGGTAGATTATTATAAATTAACCAATTGGTGCAGTTTGATAGTGTTGTTTATGGATTCCTTAATTATTTTAGTGGGATGCATGAATAATGAATCCAATGATGTACGAAGGAGTAAGATCCACCGACATACAATACCAACGCAAACCTGAGATCTGAATGGTAAGTATTACTATACGTATTAGTACCTATATTGCATTACCCACCAAGCTAATTGAAACCAAATCCCAACCTTATATTATTGGCAATCCTGCTGAACTTTATTGAATTCTATACCTATTGTCCATCTAGATAATAACGTTTCAAAATGACACACAGCAAACACGCCACAGAGAACTGGGAACTACCATCCCTCCTGCAACAAAGACACAGACCGGACCTAAACAGGGAGAAAACAGAGGCCTCTACCTACCTACCTACCCTACCTACATACTTACTTAAGATACCTACTTACCTACCCTACCCTACCTACCTTACCCTACCTACCCTACCTACCCTACCTACCCTACCTACCCTACCTACCCTACCTACCCTACCTACCCTACCTACCCTACCTACCCTACCTACCCTACCTACCCTACCTACCCTACCTACCCTACCTACCCTACCTACCCTACCTACCCTACCTACCCTACCTACCCTACCTACCCTACCTACCCTACCTACCCTACCTACCCTACCTACCCTACCTACCCTACCTACCCTACCTACCCTACCTACCCTACCTACCCTACCTACCCTACCTACCCTACCTACCCTACCTACCCTACCTACCCTACCTACCCTACCTACCCTACCTACCCTACCTACCCTACCTACCCTACCTACCCTACCTACCCTACCTACCCTACCTACCCTACCTACCCTACCTACCCTACCTACCCTACCTACCCTACCTACCCTACCTACCCTACCTACCCTACCTACCCTACCTACCCTACCTACCCTACCTACCCTACCTACCCTACCTACCCTACCTACCCTACCTACCCTACCTACCCTACCTACCCTACCTACCCTACCTACCCTACCTACCCTACCTACCCTACCTACCCTACCTACCCTACCTACCCTACCTACCCTACCTACCCTACCTACCCTACCTACCCTACCTACCCTACCTACCCTACCTACCCTACCTACCCTACCTACCCTACCTACCCTACCTACCCTACCTACCCTACCTACCCTACCTACCCTACCTACCCTACCTACCCTACCTACCCTACCTACCCTACCTACCCTACCTACCCTACCTACCCTACCTACCCTACCTACCCTACCTACCCTACCTACCCTACCTACCCTACCTACCCTACCTACCCTACCTACCCTACCTACCCTACCTACCCTACCTACCCTACCTACCCTACCTACCCTACCTACCCTACCTACCCTACCTACCCTACCTACCCTACCTACCCTACCTACCCTACCTACCCTACCTACCCTACCTACCCTACCTACCCTACCTACCCTACCTACCCTACCTACCCTACCTACCCTACCTACCCTACCTACCCTACCTACCCTACCTACCCTACCTACCCTACCTACCCTACCTACCCTACCTACCCTACCTACCCTACCTACCCTACCTACCCTACCTACCCTACCTACCCTACCTACCCTACCTACCCTACCTACCCTACCTACCCTACCTACCCTACCTACCCTACCTACCCTACCTACCCTACCTACCCTACCTACCCTACCTACCCTACCTACCCTACCTACCCTACCTACCCTACCTACCCACCTACCCTACCCTACCTACCCACCTACCCTACCCTACCTACCCACCTACCCTACCCTATCTACCTACCCTTTTTACCTATTTACTCTACATACGTACCCTACCTACCTGCCTACCCAACCCACCTGCCTACATACATATCTACCTAACTATCTACCGAGATATCATCAAAAAAGCCATTCCATACAGAATGTATGAGAAAATGAATTTCCTTTTTATTTTCGTGGATTTTTCCAATGTTTTATTTAATAGCTATTCGGGGCTCGGGGCGGAGACAAATACAACAAATCAACAATCATCAAAATCGATTCAGCAGTTCTCGAGTTATAAATGTTGCAACAAACCCGACTTTGTTTTATACGTATGTAGGTATGTAGTACCCACAGAGCGGTACCCATCGACAGCGGTGTTGTGTGCGGCGTTGCCATGGCATCAGCCGTCGATACCGCATAAACCCACCTGTCTCAATAATAATTGAGTTAATCCCTGAACTGCATCAAGTAGGTGTGTGCTTTAGTGCCGAGCACCCTCTGTTACGGTACAGGTTACTAAGTACGTGCAATCATTAGTAAGTATTCCTTGAAATTGATTGTGTAATATCTACAACTATGTAGTGAGGTCCTGGGAACAAACAACGGGTAAGTTACTATAATTACATATTGCACGCATGAGAATATTATTTCGTATCGATTTTAATAATAGCAATGCTGGTTGAATTTGCCCTTCGAGTCGGGGAAACCATTTGAAGGACGGAGGACGCAGGTGGACCTCATCTTTTAGATGTAATTATGTTAAACATTATAATCAGTTTCTTATTGGTGTAGTTATTATTTCATTTTGATGTGTGGATATAACTATTGCAATTATTTGTTAATCGAGGAGATGGGTCTCCTGGACAAGCTGTCGGTGTGGCTGGGCCGTGGGCGCGCCGAGGTGACGGTACTGGTGCTGGGGCTCGACAACAGCGGCAAGAGCACGCTGCTCAACGCGCTACGCCCACCCGAGACGCGCGTGCCGCACGCCGCGCCCACTGTGGGCCAGCAGCAGGAGAATTTCACTAGTGCGTAGTACTCACACCGACGCGTGTCGCAGTGTCAGCGTGCTCACCACACCGTCTGTCGCAGTGACCACGTGCTCACCACACCGTGTGTGCAGGTGGCGGCGTGGCGTTCAGCGCGTGGGACGTGTCGGGCGCACCGCGGCATCGCGCACTCTGGGAGCGCCACTACCGCCGCGCGCACGCCGTCATCTTCGTGGTGGATTCGGCTGATCACCTGCGGCTCGGTCAGTATTCTAGTCTCTCTTCAGTCCGTTGTGACTCCTTAATATTAGAACTCCATTTGCCATATAAAGTGGTAACCTTGTTTATGGTCGTTGGCTTGAATGAGAGAGGCTAGAGTGCCACGTTCGTGGGCACTTCCATTTAGTCCAACCCTTGGCTGGCCTATCTCATTGGACAAATTAAATACGTTCGTCTATGCTCTTCAATTAAATGTTTCAATGACTTCAAACAGCCTGTAAGCAGGTACCTATTACATTTCGGTTTAAATACTTATCTATATCGTATATCTATATCTATACTAATATTATAAAGAGGAAAGATTTGATAGTTTGTTTGTTTGCATTGAATAGGCTCCGAAATTACTGAACCGATTTGGCTGAAAATTGGTGGGGAGGTAGCTTAGAACCAGGAGACGGACATACTCGTAGGACTACCTACCTTACCCTATCGGGAACGGGATATATTTTATCCCGTTCCCGGTAGGTTAGGGTAGGTAGGTAGTCAGGTATGTAGGTAGGTAGGAAGGG
Organism: Lithophane leautieri; assembly: GCA_949152455.1. Classification (NCBI taxonomy): domain Eukaryota; kingdom Metazoa; phylum Arthropoda; class Insecta; order Lepidoptera; family Noctuidae; genus Lithophane; species Lithophane leautieri. The sequence continues at coordinate 14,492,903 of OX424480.1, read as the reverse complement.
TAGGTAGGGTAGGTAGAGTAGGCGGGTAGGGTAGGAAGGCAGGTAGGTGCACCGTAGATAAGTACTTAGTGCTACCCCGTGTGAAGCCGGGGCGGGGAGCTAGTCCTACTAATACCTACTTACCTACTAATATTATAAATGTGAGGAAAACCAGGAAGACCGACAGGTATTCAATCAAGTCATATTTCCCCGGTCTTCTTACTTCGAATACTATAAGATTTATTTTCAGTACATCGAACATACATAATAGTCTTACATACTATGCCTCAGTAATAATTCAGTAATTCAGTAATATGAATTAGAACTTGAAACAAAACATACCTATATACAAAGTCGAGTCATTAGAATTGACATTGCAAAGTCAAAGTTTATTTTATTTTAATGATGAATCTACGAGTATATACAAGGCAAGGGTGACTGAGATATCAACGCACAGCCTAAACCGCTGGTTCTATAGACATGAAATTTGGAGGGTGTGTTCTTCATGAAGAGTAAGGTTCCACTATGAAACGATTTTTCGAAATTCCACCGCTAAGGGGGCTGAAACCGGGGGATTTCGTTAATATTCAAAATCTTATTCTTTGAGTCAATAGACTTGAAACTTGGCACGAATATTTATCTAAGTAAATTATAAAGTTTGTCATTTTTAGTTTTTATAAACTACCTCCTAAACGAAGATTGGGGGGTGTCAAAGTTTGTATAGAAGAATTTTAACGTGCTGTCCGATTAACTCGAAACTCAGTATTTATACTTAAAACCAAAAATAAAGAATGATGTGTATTCAGGTTTTTCAAAAATCGCCCTTATTCCTTTAGTTATTAAACTTGAAACTTGGCAATACTTGCCACAGTAAATAATAAAGATTGTCACTTTTCGTTTTTTAAGCAATCCTTCACATAGACGAATAACGGGGTGGCAAAGTAAGTAAGCAAAAATTTTAACGCGCTGTCAGATTAACTCAAAACTCGGTACGGTAGTAGGTACTAATACCTAAAACAAAAAAAAATAAAGTACGTGTTTCAGGGTTTTGTAAGTTAATAACTGACTTAACTTGAATAATACCTTCATTATGTAATGATACAATAATATTTAAACCACCAATTACATAATTATTATCATATGTTGTAGCAGCCCGCAGATATGTTTTTCATCAATAAAAAAACGGAAATATTGCCCGTATTGCGAAAAAAGGGACACATAATGAAATAGTAACTAAGTCAAAACTGTACATTGAATACTTTGAAAATAAGTAATTAGTACGAGGTGTGGGAATGAGTCTGATGACGAAAATATATTTTTAAGTATTTTTGTCCGTTTGTCTGTTTATTTGGATGTTTGTTCCGGATTGGCGCAAAAACAGCCCAACGGATATGGATGAAAGGCACACAGATAGTTTATAACCTGCACCCTAATTGTGTAATACACGATCCACAATCTGAATCAGTTTCCTAATCCATTGCTTCATAAATTTGAAAAAATAATCTGCTCCACAACGTAAATAACGCAATGAATATTGTTGAACTGTCAAAATGAAAGATTAGTCTTAATCGGTTACGAAAATAAGTTACACAATTAGATAACTGGATTAACACATAGGGTGCTTTCAATCCCGGGCGGTAGTAAGTTCCCGTGGGATTTTTTCCGACATCCACGTGGGCGAAGCCGCGGGCAAAAGCTAATATTATTATAAAACGGCAAAAATTCAGTCATTTCAATAATCTTATTTCTAAAAGTATTTTTTTTTTTAATATTTATTTAATGATATTATATTATAGAGGTGTTACTTAATTCTAAATTCGCCAAACTTTTACGTTTGATAGCGAGAGGCGCTCTTTTACATAACAATGCACCAACCTTACGCACATAAATACTACTTATATATTAACAATGTTTTTAATTCTATTTGCTATCCTGTATAATGTACCAAAAAATTCTGAAATTATGCGAAAATGATATAAAAACGTTGTTTACCATGCTCAAGTTAGAGCAAATGAATATTGGCGCCCGGACCGAAGGGCCAGATTACATTTCAAACTTCACACAACTTGGAACTCGGAGCGGAAGTAAGTTTATCGGTGAATTAGCAATGCAGTTTGGCGGCGTCTGATGTAATAACAAACCGAGTTGGACACTGTGTAGTGTGTACCGTCAGCGACCGGGTGGTTGGGAACCAAACACTTAGTTGTAGCTCGCTGAAAACGAATGGACGCGATAGCGGTTCTACCGCGCGGTACACCTGCGTACCAAAAACGAATGGACGCGATAGCGGTTCTACCGCGCGGTACACCTGCATACCAAAAACCATTGCAGTTAATTAGAATGTCCTTGAAGAACTGCAGTCAAACATTTAGGAAGAAATGTGGAACTTTAAGAGTCGATCAAACGAAGGCTTTTAGTTTGTGTTCATTTGACTATAAATAAGATGACAATATGCTGCACCTCATCCATGTTGTTGTGTGAAAGTTGTCACTTTGCATTGATTGGCTGTCAGTGGTGGCCCGCGAGGAGCTGGAGCTGCTGCTGGCGCACCCAGACATGTTCGGGCGGCGCGTGCCGCTACTGGTGTTCGCCAACAAGCACGACGCGCCGCATGCGCTCGCGCCCATGCAGGTCGCAGCCGGTCAGTACCTACTCACACACTCATGTCCACTCACCCAGAGCAGGAATTGAGCTTGCTCATAGTGACCTCATATTCTTTCCTGCCCTCACCAATTTATTTGGGGTGGGCACAGCATGCATTCAGCAGCAATAATGACATGAATATTTACTTTGTAAAGTATTATATTATTTTAATTATTATGAACTAGCGACCCGCCCCGGCTTCGCACGGGTGCAATGCTGATACTAAATACACTATAGAAAAACTGTGAACGTTGTATATAAAAACATAGCGGCCCGCTCTGGCTTCGCACGGGTATAAAATATATAGCCTATGTGATTAAAATCGATTCAGTAGTTTTGATTTATTCATTACTGCCCGTGGCCCGCACGCGTTAAATTTGGAGTAAAACAATCCCCCTTTCCCTATACCATGAAGATTTCCTGCTATCTTTGGAATATCTAAATTCATACACTACATTTTTACTTATTTACTTTTTACATTTTTTACTATTTATTTTATTTTTACAACATATTACAGAATGTCTTTATAAACAACGTTCACAGCTTTCTTGTCATTAGACAATACAAACATGTTTTCTCTGGAGGTCACTCTTGAAAGAGCGACATACAGTTGTCCATGTGAAAAACAGTCAACGCTCAAATCTAAGCCTGCAACGTTGAAGGTTTGACCCTGCGATTTATTAATGGTCATTGCAAAAGATGTCTTTACCGAAAACTGTAAACGTTTAAATTGGAAGGGTAAATCCGATGGTATCAGAGGGATTCGGGGAATCAATACATCTTCTCCGGTACCACATCCTGTGAGTATTGTGCACTCTATTATGAAAGTTTTCAATGATTTTACCAGCAAACGCGTGCCATTGCAAAGTTTAGGTGGATTCAGGTTTCTTAATAAATTAACAGGACAACCTACTTTCAACACCATTTTGTGAGGAGGGAGTCCAGACGGCGGCCGGCCGGTACCGCCGCAAACGCTACGTCCCGCAATTTTTAAATCTGTAATATCTTCGAAAATATTCACTTAAATCATACGGTGTAAAGGGCCATATAGATCTATATTAAATGAACAATGTATTCAAGGTATTTAATTGGTTAAGGATTAATGCTGTATTGGTTAAAATCGCTTCGAAAATTAGCCATTATTTGTCGTAAAAAGTAAATGACAAAAAATAGTTATTGTGGGGTAGCCATAAGAGATAGACATATACCATCACGGACTTTTCTGTAGACCTTTTCAATGTGTATAATACTTAGTACATTATTTTGATAAAACTCGTAGGGTTCAGCCTGCGTTTGCAATGTAAGCGGAAAAAATGTAATTATTTACGACATCACATTAGAAACCTCAAAAATAACAGTACTTCTCCACTATTTAATGGATGTTATTATACATATAAACCTTCCTCTTGAATCACTCTATCTATTAAAAAAAACCGCATCAAAATCCGTTGCGTAGTTTCAAAGATTTAAGCATACAAAGGGACATAGGGACAGAGAAAGCGACTTTGTTTTATACTATGTAGTGATGTGAAGACTATGTGGTTCTTTCTTTCTTTTCTTTTTTAGTATTAATTTTTCCTTAGTTTTAATTAATCATGGTCTGGCAGTTTGAGTAATTTATGCGACCTAACCAAATGTCCTTTCTTTGGTACTGTTCGTCAAATCGTTGAGCTCCTTAAAATTGGAGTTGAGCTGCACGATTATTGACAAATGCTTGCACTGACTGGACAGGTCCACTCAATCTGTGTGGTTCTTTCCTCAAAAGTCCATTTCAGACACCAATCTACATGGTCTTCACATGATCTGACCAAGATTATGTCTGGACTTTAAAAGAGACTGTGACCTCTGAGTTTGTTTCAGCCTTTCTTCTCAGAGTAGTCAGATAGGAAACGCCGACCTCATCTAATTTTTTTTTTAAATGTGATTGACTTGTAAAATTGTTTGTACAAACCTACTTACAGAAATAAAAATCATTTATCATTTATCATGCCGGCAGTCACCGCTCAATCCCCTTTTGAGACAACAAAATCTTTGATCTTTCACACAACCTATCCATCGTTTCTTTGGTCTGCCTCTTTATTTATGGCCTTGCGTATAATTCGTTATATTGTTTGTAATGTTGCAGCGTTGGCTCTGGAGCGCATCACGGACAAGCCGTGGCACATCTGTGCGTCGTGCGCACTGTCGGGCGCCGGGCTCGCGGACGGAGTGGCGTGGCTCGCGAGGCAGATACGCGATGCGCATTTACCGCACGGGCACACATAGCTTGAGCGCTGTGCACGGAGTGCTTGAGGGCGAGGACGACGACTGGAGACGGCATTGAAAAGCGTTCATGTTAAAGAGGTGTCTATAAGTAGTGTGTAAAATACATTATGCTTGGGAAGACGCTAGAAAGGCTAGGAGAAAGGCGTGGCGGTCTCTGTCTTGCGATAAAGTCAGCTAAAGTAGATAATTGAGGCCGGTGTAACGTGATTTATTTTATACTCAAAAACTTGTTCCATGTATTTTCGAAGACACAACAATGTGAGAATTATTGCTGTACATATTAAAATTCTTCGCTAACAATGAAAGGATATGCTGAACCACGTAGAAAGTCGGACACAAGCCGCGTTCCTCTTCGGGATGGCTTGTTTATACCAATAAACAAGCCATCCCGAGGAGGAACGCGGTGATTCGGAGAAGGCTAACTGCGTGCATCGCAACGTAGTCGCCGCGGCGTCGCTCCGTCGAGATTGTTTGCTTTGTAACAGTGTTGAATAAGCAATGGATGTCTCTTTAATGCGTGTGGTCTTTTACAAGTTATTTAGTGCAAGGAGACCATGGATGCGAATCCATGACATCTCATTCAAGATTTATGAAGCTTAGAATAATGAAATGTCAGTTCTATACAATATGTAAAAAAAACCTGTCCGATCCAAAAGGGGCACATAGGTGCTGCAATAACATTACTTACCAAAAAGTTACATAAAATCTAACATAATAAAGTTATTGCTATTTAAAATTCACATTTTTAGTACCAAAATTACCTCAAATCCATTAAAAATTTGCAAATTTTCAACATGGCTCATAAGTTATGACTTGTAAAGAACTGCTAAGCGACTGCCGCGCCCTATGCAAATAATCCGGAAAAATTATCGATTGAAAAAAGACGGACAGGTTTTTTTTACATGTTGTATGTACCTTCGACCATTATATATTCAACTAGCGCCCGGCTCGTACTTGGCACGGTTTTTAGGACTTAATAAAACATCGAGATTTCTTAATTATAGGTATGTGATAACTTTAATATTAACGTATTATACACGAAAAGCGACTAATTAATAATTTTTAAAGAAGCTATATCGATCTTAGTTTGGGATGTTAGCAAGTCATAATATACTAAGCAGCTCATTTGGCGCACGCACTAACACATGAAACACGTCAGAGGGTGTTAGTGGTCACAAGCATATCTACACCTATTTCTACGTTATGCTTTTCGTGTAAAGTATTTTGAGGAAATTGCAGCAAAGGAAAGAACAGCGAGTGACAGCGCTTGTCCGACTGCTGATGAATGATGCCTTTGTCCGGAGTTGGAACAAAGCGAAGCAGAGCTCCGACTTGACGGTCATTTAATGAAAGCTAGTGTTAGGGGATTTCTGTTTCGTTACATTCATAGGGACGTAAAAAAAAAAACGGGCCAAGAACATGGACAATATTGATGCAATTTTTCAAAGCAATTTCACATCATTGTTGTCAATTCATGATTGTTAAATACTCGTAAATGTAGGAATGTTTTATTAAAACAATTGTTTGATGTTATCTATTGTTTTCGTTTTGTCCCTTTCAGTTTTCAGCTTACTTTGAAAATAATCTATGTAAGTACGCACGTACGTCGTGTGTGGCGGCTTACGAAAATAGGAAGTTAACAGCAGCTATCCGTTCTATAATAGCATACATTCCCTATTGCTAGGTATAAGCCTAGTGTGTTTGGCGTTTTCATTAGCCGTCCCCGACGCGACGATGCCGATGCTTGGATCAAAATATTACCTACAACTTTTATATTAAACTTAAAGGGCCAATACCTACATATTACTCGTATTATGTTTGTTTTTGTCGGAGGTTTTTTAATTTTTTAATTTAACTTTTATTTCCTGTTTTTTTTATTTTATATTATACTAGCTGTGCCCCGCGGTTTCACCCGCGTAGGTCTCAATCCCGTGGGATTATAGGGATAAAACGTATCCTATTCCAGGTCATGGTCTACATGTGTCCCCATCCTCTCCTCTTTAGTCTAGAGTAGGGAAAGTCGCGGCGGCGGCGGCGGCGCGGCGCCCCGGCGTCAAACGGTTCGCGTACCTATTGCATTTTCGTGATAACTTCGAAATTAAATGTCCGATTCGAATTAATTAAAAAGTATTTTACTGCTACATACATACCCTTGATGTTAAATATTTATTTGAATAAGAATTAATATTATGTTGATAAAACTCCTTCGATAATAATGCATTAATTTCGAACACCAAATTTGATTACCATAAAAAAAGGTTATAGTGAGTCAATCTTAAAAGATAGACATATGCTGACCCGGACTTTTTTTAGAACTTTCAAAGAGGAACAATTCCATCATACATGATATTTGTGTTACTTAAACCGTTTACACAGCGCACGCAACGGAAGCTCTCAAAAAGGAATAATTTTTCCCGTTTTTGCAACATTTTTCATTTATGCTCCGTTCCTATTGGTCGTAACGTGATGTTATATAGCCTATTACCTTCCTCGATAAATGGACTATCCAACACAAAAAGAATGTTTCAATTCCAACCAGTAGTTCCTGAGATTAGAGCGTTCAAACAAACAAACAAATAAACTCTTCAGCTTGCGATAGCCGTTTGCGTGAATATGACGCATGTTTTCCCTAACCTTTTGTATTTTTTTGTGTTTATTTTCTTTTTTTTGCGTCATGTTTACCGCAAATAAACGTATTTTCTTTCTTTTCTTTCTTTCTTCATTCTTTATAAATGGTATAGATATTACTAGTAGACACGCTACGATCGACACGTGACTCGCCGAAATCTGCGTAGCTGTACCTACGGATGTTTGACACAGTGAAGCTAGCTACTAATTGAGTCTCATTTCTCTTTCCTACTCCATCAACAGACCCTGATCCATCTGTAACCTATTTTTTGAGACCTTTCCAATCAGCTCAAACACAATACCTCTGCTGTAAGTTGGTGAGGGAGTTGGGTATCCTGCAAATACCAGGTGATGCTGCAGCATCAGTTCAAGGTTACTATATTCTTCTAATATCATTGAAGTAACAGAATTCAAAATTTCGAATCGGCGACACCTGTGGAAGATGTTCACAGCCATTCATTAACTTCAAACGACTGAACCGATTTTCTTGAATCATAGCTAAGAACACTTTCGATCAAGTCACCCTTCAAACAAAAGAAAAAAAATCTAAATCTGTTCAGCCTTTTGGCAGCTACGCTACGGTGGAACAGACATATACACAGATACACACGTTAAACCGGTACTTGCCTGTGGTCCCCCAGTCTAGTTTCCTTGAATAACAAATTTTCTTATTAAATATATATATATTGACCGTGATACCCCATCTCAAACATTTTAATCCTACTAATATTATAAATGTGAAAGTTTGTGTGTTTGGATGTTTGTTCCTCAATCACGCAAAAACGGCTGAACGGATTTGGATGAAATTTGGCAAACAGATAGTTTATAACCTGGATTAACACATAGGATACTTTTTATCCCGGTAGTAGGTTCCCATGGGTAAATTTTAGACATCTACACGGGCGAAGCCGCTGGCAAAAGTTCGTTTCATATAAATCTGTCCGACTTGGTTAATGATTCATTACCTTTATAGATAGAAAAGAACCTCAAGGAAAACCAGGAAGACCGACAGGTATTCAATCAAGTCATATTTCCCCGGTCTTCTTACTTCGAATACTATAAGATTTATTTTCAGTACATCGAACACACATAATAGTCTTACAAACTATGCCTCAGTAATAATTCAGTAATATGAATTAGAACTTGAAACAAAACATACCTATATACAAAGTCGAGTCATTAGAATTGACATTGCAAAGTCAAAGTTTATTTTATTTTAATGATGAATCTACGAGTATATACAAGGCAAGGGTGACTGAGATATCAACGCACAGCCTAAACCGCTGGTCCTAGAGACATGAAATTTGGAGGGTGTGTTCTTCATGAAGAGTAAGGTTCCACTAAGAAACGATTTTTCGAAATTCCACCGCTAAGGGGGTGAAACCGGGGGATTTCGTTAATATTCACATGATAATATGAACAAGTTCACGCGCCATTTGTACAGGAAATTATATGGGGTATATCCGTTTTACCCACTGATGTATCCCACTCTGTTTGTCCTGGGCATGGTTGGCTATAATCAACTGTATGTCCGACGGGAGTTTATGCTGGTCGCCAACTTGGTGAAGGTGCTTCGTGGAGTGGAGAGCCACCCAGGAGTATTACAGCGCTTGAGTCTGTGTGTGCCGGACCGCTACGTGTGGAGGCGGCGCAGCCCGCCACTGCTACTGGTACCTATCGCCAGAACTAACCTGCTTGCCAAGGCACCCCTTACTAGAGCTATCCGTACCATCAATGACCTTCAAACTCAGATTGATGTGTTTACATGTTGTTTTAGTGAATTCGCAAGGGTATTACTATTTGTATTATGCTACAAGCAAAATAATACTATATTTTAACTTTTTTTTTTTGTGTACTATATTTTTGTTAGTAATAATATTATATAAGGCTTCGTTTTTCTATAATTAAAAAAAAAAAATGTGTTGTAAGTTTAGTTTATTAGTTTAAGTCTTAGCTGTCGCATTAGGGTAAACCCTGTAATGGTAGCATAAGCTGTTATAAATAAATAAATAAATAAATATTAAAAATCTTATTCCTTGAGTTAATAGACTTGAAACTTGGCACGAATACTTATCTAAGTAAATTATAAAGTTTGTCATTTTTAGTTTTTATAAACTACCTCCTAAACGAAGATTGGGGGGTGTCAAAGTTTGTATAGAAGAATTTTAACGTGCTGTCCGATTAACTCGAAACTCAGTATTTATATGTCGGCGTGAGCAAATTACAACGTTAAACGGAATGCAACTTTCAGTGACATCATCGCCCCACTCAGTGGATCAGGCGAGTTGTGGAAGGGACAAGCCTTTATAACATGGCGCACCGGAGCATAGCGTCATTCTGAGTCTAGCGAGCGCCCCGTCCACAACCTAATTGTGACACGGATCACGCCTGATTTATATCAGAATAAGTTATTATTAATCTTTATTATTTATAATCTTTTTGATTTTCAATTAAATTAATTTAAAGATAATTTTGATTTTATTTCAAACAATGGCAAATAAAAGCCTTCAAGACCACGTGGACCCTGTAAGAAGTAGGTCGTCTTCACCAATTCTTCAATCCGGCCACCCTCGCGCCGAAATCAGAAGTGGGATGGGCCGAGGTATATCTTCGGTTCCATCCGCCCTTAACGATGGAGGAACAGAAAGCTCTAGCTCAAACCCGATGCTATCAACCTTGGCTGGTATTCTGGAAAGCCTGTCACGACAGCAGCAAGCTAGTATGCAATCAAATCACGAGCTTCTTGCGGGAATAATAAATAAAACTGTGGCTCCGACGCAACGACCAAGGTTAAGCGATATCTATATCGCACCCTACAACCCAGATGGTGATATTCCTATTCGAGACTGGTGTGAGCACGTTGATCGGGCCAAATCACACTGGGGGTTGGCTGATTACGAAATTTGCAACAAGATAGCTAACCTATTGCAAGGTCGAGCCAAGGCTATTGGTGATGCTTGGTTAATAAAGTCGCCTGTTTGGAGCAATATGCGAGAAGCGCTGATACAAACGTTCGAACCTGAAGCACGTTACTCCAATGATATACTTAAGTTACGCAATTTCAGATTTGATGTATCAAATCCAGCAGAATCAATAACCAACGCCTGGCATATTTGGAAACGAGTAATAAACGGCAATGAAGATATTGACGCTGTGGAAGCTATTATTGGCTGCGTGGATAGTGAGAATCTCCGCTTACGATTGATATCTAGTAAGTGCACAACTGTCCCTGAATTGATTTCTGTTGCAGCTACAATCAAGCCACGAGAAACACGTCAGGACGAACCACCAGCCAAGCGGCTCAAGCTTAAGACTCGAGACGAATCCATAGTATGCTTTAAGTGTGGCAAGACTGGGCATTATCAAATAGCCTGCCGCAAAGCATATGACAAAGCAAACGACCCAAAGCCACTACTGAGTGAAAGTACTAGTCGAGAGTCTGGGAATCAAACGGAACGTCCAAAGCCCAAATGCAATTATTGTAGCAAAATTGGTCACGTTGAAGAAAAATGTTTTAAGAAGATGAGCGATGAAGCTAAAAAAGTTAATCTAGCACAAGAACACGACGAAATACTCACTCCTATGATCATTGCTATTGGTACCCATCAATTTACTGCATTATATGACAGTGGGGCTGCTCGTTCCTTGATGAGACGATCGGTAAGCAGTTCCTTACCAGGTAAACGCGAAGATTGTTCTCTGATGTTGAAGGGCATTGGAAGTAAAAGTGTGCCAATTTTATCCTACCAACAAATCAACACGAATTGCAACATAAACAATGTTTTCGTTGAAATTACGTTTCACATTGTGGAAGATCACGAAACTCCATGCGATGTTATGATTGGAGCCGAAATTGTAAAAGGCACTGGCTTGAATGTTCTCGTTACTGAGCGAAGCGCTACAGTAGTAAGGAAATCGCTGATTTCAACGATCCAAATTTCAGAGAACACTTTGAACGACCTGGACACGGATTTAAATAATGCAGAGCAAATAAGTGAGTTAAGACAATTGTTATTAAAATATAATGCTTCTTTTACCACCGGAATTCCTAAAACTAAAGTTACAACTGGAAGTATGGACATACAACTTAAGGATTCTTCTAAAATAGTATCAAGAAGGCCCTACAGGATGGCACCCATTGAGAGACAAAAGGTAAAAGCCATTATAGACGACCTGATTTTTAACGGGATCGTTCGAGAAAGTACTTCAGATTTTGCGAGCCCTGTTATATTGGTTAAGAAGAAAAATGGTGAAGACAGAATGTGTACTGACTATCGGGAACTGAACAAAAATACTATTCCCATAAAATTTCCACTACCAATTATTTCAGACCAAATTGATAGACTATCAGGAGCTGCTTATTTCATTAGCCTTGATATGGCCCAGGGTTTCTATCAAATCCCCGTTAATGAGGCTTCAATATCAAAGACGGCTTTTATAACTCCCGATGGCCTGTATGAATATATGAGAATGCCATTTGGATTAATGAATGCTCCGGCAGTATTTCAGCGCGCTATAATGACAGCATTACGACCTTTGCTCGAAGACATTCTTATTTATATGGATGATGTCCTTATTAAATGTGAAAGATTCTCAGAAGGATTACAGATACTGGATAAGGTTTTGGACGTCTTGACCAAAGCTGGATTTACAGTAAATGCTAAGAAGTGTTCTTTCTTCAAAACAAAAATTGAGTATCTCGGAAATCTGATCTCGAATGGCACTGTTCGTCCAAGTCCAAGAAAGGTGGAAGCTCTCGAAAAGGCACCAGTACCTACGAACGTAAAGCAAGTACGACAGTTCTGTGGACTAGCTGGCTACTTCAGGCGCTTCATACCATCTTTTTCAGAACGTATGATCCCTTTATACAATCTTACCAAAAAGGACACTAAGTTTACATGGACATCAGAATGTGAAAGCGTCAGGCTCGATATAATTCGTCGACTTACATCAGTACCAGTTCTTACCATTTTCCAAGAAGCCTTGGCGATCGAGCTCCATACTGATGCCAGCAGTTCAGGTTTTGGCGCTGTTCTTATTCAATTAAAAGATACCCGGCAACATGTTGTGGCATACATGAGCATGAGGACTACGGAACCAGAGAGTCACTATCACAGCTATGAGCTAGAGACACTCGCTATTGTCCGAGCCATTAAACATTTTAGGCAATATCTTTACGGCAGAATGTTTACTATAGTCACTGACTGCAACGCCATAAAGTCATCATCTCACAAACACGAGCTTTTACCCAGAATTCACAGATGGTGGTCATTTTTACAAAATTACTGCTTCAAAATTGAATATCGCCAAGGAAACCGTATGAAACATGCAGATTTCTTCAGCCGAAACCCAGTGGCGTGTATTAACCTGACCCAGAATATAGACACCTGGCTCAAAATTGAACAAAGACGTGACAAGGAGTTGTCCGATCTTATAAAAAGACTGGAACACGGTGAAGAACTAAATGATTATCGCCTTTATGACTGCGTCTTAGAACGAAAATACAATGAAGATGAGCCCGGATGCAAGAAGTGGAAAAAGGTGATTCCAAAATCATATCAATGGAGCCTTATTAATGCCTACCACACTGCACTAAAACACTTCGGCTGGGAGAAGACACTCGCTAAGATTCGTGAAACTTACTGGTTTCCAGAAATGAACACAACAGTAAGACGATTCATCGACAACTGCGTCATTTGCAAAACAAGTAAGGGAACCTCGGGCGCTAAACAGGTACAAATGTATCCTATAGAGAAAAGTCCCATTCCCTTTGATACTATTCACATAGACATGACTGGATACCTTACTCAACGAAACAATAAACACGAATATGTCGTCGTGATTGTTGACGCTTATACGAAGTTTGTGACCCTGACTTATGCAACAAACAAAACTGCAAGTTCTATGCTTCGCGCTCTCAAACACGTCGTAGCTCTATTTGGAGCCCCTAAGCAAATCATAAGCGATCAAGATACCGCATTCAAAGCTGAATTTGAAGAGTTCTGTAAGCAGTACAGTATTCACCAACATTTTATTGCACCCGGGGTTAGTCGGACCAACGGACAAGTCGAACGCATAATGGCTGTCGTGAAAAATGGTTTGACTATCATCCGCAATTATGAAACGAAAGACTGGAAAAAAGGTTTGGATGCCCTGCAATTGGCAATAAATTGCACCAAGAATAAGACTACAAACGTAAGTCCAATCAAAACTCTTACTGGAAGGCAATGTGCAGTACCAGCTGAATTACTATCCTTAATTAATGAAGAGGAAGGACTAGTAGATCGAAACCAGCTTGACAACTATGTACAAAAGAAGATAGAAACAAGAGGGAACAACGACAAAGAAAGATTTAACAAAGGAAAGGCTAAAGTTAAGAGATTTCAAAAAGGCGAAATAGTTCTCTTTCAGACTAACCCCCGAAGTCAAATTGGACTCGATTTAAAGTTCCCAGATGCATACGAAGTTTGGAAAGTATTACCTAATGATCGCTACCAACTTAAAAAAATTACTGGCAGAGGTAGACCCAAAAAAGTGGCTCATGACCAGCTACGCTTAGCACCAAAGCCTGGAGAATGCGTCGACGAGGATGCCGTGTCGGCGGAACATGAGCCTATAACGCCTGCAGATGAGCCCCCCTTACCAACGGAATATAATTCAAAAAATTAAAAACAAAACTACGAGATGGGTGAATTTGCCGATGCAAGGAACGACACCATACTAAAGGTATTCGTTTATTTTTGTTTTCTGCTTAATAATTACTTTTCATTTGTTGAGTACAAGAGTCTCCATAAGAGTAGCATCATTTAAAAAGGACAGTGTTTTCCGAATTATTTTGGTGTTACACATAATTTGTCGCAGTGTGGCTTTCAAATTGGTTAATGTTACGCTTACGTTTGGTGAGGCGTGTCCTCCAGTTCCAAACCATAGTGTAAAGTGATTTGTTGAATCAAATTCATTAATGTTATCGCTTGTGAGTTTGCTAGATGGACAGAGTGCCTTCCTTACTACAAGCATGTGTGTACCACCAAATTCTGTAATTTTACACATAATAAAGAGGTGTTGCCTCCGAATTGGTTAATGTTACGCTTACGTTTGGTGAGGTGGATCCTCCAGTTCCAAACCATAGTGTAAAGTGATTTGTTGAATCAAATTCATTAATGTTATCGCTTGGGAGTAGACGGACAGGGTGTCCTCCTTACTACAAGCATGTGTGTACCGCCCAATTATTTGTTACGCATAATTTGTTGAGGTGCGCCCTACAAATTGGTTAATGTTACGCTTACGTTTGGTGAGGTGTGTCCTCCAGTTCCAAACCATGGTGTAAAGTGATTTGTTGAATCAAATTCATTAATGTTATCGCTTGGAAGTCTGATAGACAGACTCCAGGCATGTGCGTTGCAAATCATTGGCGAGGGTTTACCCAGTAAACGACCTGGTCATGTGACCATTGTTTGATGTTGGGATACTGCGAGATTATTCTCTTGTTACAGGATAAGGTCAGTGACGACCTTTTTGCAGAATGGCCGTGTCGGCGTGAGCAAATTACAACGTTAAACGGAATGCAACTTTCAGTGACATCATCGCCCCACTCAGTGGATCAGGCGAGTTGTGGAAGGGACAAGCCTTTATAACATGGCGCACCGGAGCATAGCGTCATTCTGAGTCTAGCGAGCGCCCCGTCCACAACCTAATTGTGACACGGATCACGCCTGATTTATATCAGAATAAGTTATTATTAATCTTTATTATTTATAATCTTTTTGATTTTCAATTAAATTAATTTAAAGATAATTTTGATTTTATTTCAAACAATGGCAAATAAAAGCCTTCAAGACCACGTGGACCCTGTAAGAAGTAGGTCGTCTTCACCAATTCTTCAATCCGGCCACCCTCGCGCCGAAATATACTTAAAACCAAAAATAAAGAATGATGTGTATTCAGGTTTTTCAAAAATCTACCATTAACGGGGTGAAAATGGGTAGTCTACGTCACAGCTCAAACCACTAAAAGGATTGGGCTGAAATTTGGCACACAGTAAGTTATTAGGACCTAGGCGTGCATTAAGAAAGGGTTTTTGGAAAATTCGAGCTTTAAAGGGATGAAAAGGGGGGATTTCGTTTGTATGAGAAATCTTACTCCTTGAGTTAATAGACTTGAAATTTTGGCACGAATACATATCTAAGTAAATTATAAAGTTTGTCATTTTTAGTTTTTATAAACTACCTCCTAAACGAAGATTGGGGGGTGTCAAAGTTTGTATAGAAAAATTTTAACGTGCTGTGAGATTAACTCGAAACTCAGTATTTATACTTAAAAACAAAAATAAGGAATAATGTGCATTAGGGTTTTTCAAAAATCTACCCCTAACAGGGTAAAAATGGGTAGTCTACGTCACAGCTCAAACCGCTGAACGGTTTGGGCTGAAATTTGGCACACAGATAGTTATTAGGACCTAGACGTGCACTAAGAAGGGTTTTTGAAATTTGACCTTTAAAGGGGTGATAAAGGGGAATTTCGTTTGTGTGATAAATCTTATTCCTTGAGTTAATAGACTTGAAATTTGGCACGAATACTTTTCGAAGTAAATTATAAAGTTTGTCATTTTTAGATTTTCTAAACTACCCCTAAACGGGGATTGGGGGTTGTCAAATTTTGTATAGAAGAATTTTAATGCACTGTCCGATTAACTAGAAACTCAGTATATAAACTTAAAACGAAAAATAAAGAATAATGTGTATTAGGGTTTTTCAAATCTACCCCTAACAGGGTGAAAATGGGTAGTCTACGTCACAGCTCAAACCACTAAAAGGATTGGGCTGACATTTGGCACACAATAGTTATCAGGACGTAGGAATCCACTAAGAAAGGGTTTTTGGAAAGTCGCCCTTATTCCTTTAGTTATTAAACTTGAAACTTGGCAATACTTGCCACAGTAAATAATAAAGATTGTCACTTTTCGTTTTTTAAGCAATCCTTCACATAGACGAATAACGGGGTGGCAAAGTAAGTAAGCAAAAATTTTAACGCGCTGTCAGATTAACTCAAAACTCGGTACGGTAGTAGGTACTAATACTTAAAACAAAAAAAAATTAAAGTACGTGTTTCAGGGTTTTGTAAGTTAATAACTGACTTAACTTGAATAATACCTTCATTATGTAATGACTAATGATACAATAATATTTAAACCACCAATTACATAATTATTAACATATGTTGTAGCAGCCCGCAGATATGTTTTTCATCAATAAAAAAACGGAAATATTGCCCGTGTTGCGAAAAAAGGGACACATAATAAAATAGTAACTAAGTCAAAACTGTACATTGAATACTTTGCAAATAAAAAATTAGTACGAGGTGTGGGAATGAGTCTGATGCCGAAAATATATTTTTAAGTATTATTGTCCGTTTGTCTGTTTATTTGGATGTTTGTTCCGGATTGGCGCAAAAACAGCCCAACGGATATGGATGAAAGGCACACAGATAGTTTATAACCTGCACCCTAATTGTGTAATACCCGATCCACAATCTGAATCAGTTTGAAACAAATTTCTAACCCATTGCTTCATAAGTTTGAAAAAATAATCTGCTCCACAACGTAAATAACGCAATGAATGTTGTTGAACTGTCAAAATGAAAGATTAGTCTTAATCGGTTACGAAAATAAGTTACACAATTAGATAACTGGATCAACACATAGGGTGCTTTCAATCCCGGGCGGTAGTAAGTTCCTGTGGGATTTTTTCCGACATCCACGTGGGCGAAGCCGCGGGCAAAAGCTAGTTTGACATAAATATGACTTTTCCCTGCATTCGTTTTAGACAATCCATGTTTGTTAGCGTTTTTCCATACAGCTTTGGTCCAATGAAAAAAGCACCCATTATTCTGAATATGGAGAAAATGTTTTCGCAAACAATTAATAACAGATTTTTAAAAATCGCAATGTTCTTTTTTCGTATTAAAAGTAAGCAATGTACTTAATTTTAATAAGCGGAATAAAATGTTGTATGTGTTTTGTGATTTATCCGGTAGGTGGGCATAAACTACAGGAATCACTTTGGTATAGTTTCTAGCGTACTTCCATCGTTGGCATAGATACTCGTACTGAATAGCTCTTCAAAAGGTGGCGGCAGTGGCGTATTAATCCTAAGGCAAACTGGGCATGCGCCTAGGGACGCGAGGATAAAGAGGGGCGCGCGCGGAAGAAAAAAAATGAAAATTAATATAACATTAATTGTGTAAGTAAGTATACACCTACTTACACAATATAAAAGATTATTTAATTCTATGGAGATGTAGAACTTCCGAAGCGTGCTCCGCTTTCTTGATTATTCCTACATCGCCTGATTTCATAACAGAAGTGGGTAAGATACTCAATTAATGATAACAAACGATCATCTGTCAACACACACAGATCTGTTCCCAGAGAGGCATCATGGATTTCCATGTTCGTTTGGTCCCTCTTGCTTTCTTGACTTTCATCTCATGTTCCCTGGCGTACCTAATTATCCCTACTAATATATATAACTGCGAAAGTGTGTCTGTGTGTATAGATACATCTTACTACTTTTGTGATGAAACTTGGTGTGTAGGTAGATAGACAGAGAACATTTATTTTATTTTTTATAAGTATAAGTATGGCCGCTAGGAGGGCGCTCTCGAAATTTAATCCGCCACTGGGTGACCGAGAGCTTTTAAATGTAGCGGCCGCAGAGATTGTTTATGCATTTTGTTTATCTGGCGATTAGCGGGGTACCACGGGCCAAATAAATTGCCTATGTCCCCCTTGGAGGTTCCACGGGCAAATGTTTACTCGTGGTACCCCAAGGGGAACAAGACTGGGGGACCACGGGCACGTACCGCGTTAAACTTATAACACCCCTCTTTTTCCGTCGGAAGTTAAAAATAGTAATTTTCACCTCAGCACCTCCATATTTCTATTGTTTTCTTCATCTGTTACGCTAGCAACAAAGTTCGATACACGTTGAATAAAATGAAAAATTATATAAATAAATATGAGTGAGTCCAATATTTCGTAAACGGATGTCTCCATCTAAAAGTTTTCGCAAACTTACAATATTATTGAACGACCTTACCAACGACACCTCACATCATGGGATAGACGAGAAAAAAATACATCTCAACTTAACGTGCAGGACAGGTACCCTAAAAAAATATATTTTACTTTTATTTTACCACTTTGTCGGCGTGATTTATAATATGTATACCCATACCAAATTACAGCTTTCTAGTACTAAGAGTCTCTGGCTTAGCCGCGGACATACAGACGGACATGGCGAAACTATAAAGGGTTCCTTGTTGACTACGGAACCCTAAAAAGCTTGACATTTTGACAGTTTAACAGCTCGTGGCTAAGTAACAACAGCCGCACGGGTCCATCCATTAGGTTAAATTACGCTTGCCGCTGTTGGTCCGTGGATGGGTGACCATCTTTACATACTGGGACTACTCCGTGTCTCGGCGAGCACGTTAAGCCGTTGGTCCCAGCTGTCATTCGTAGATCTTTGACAGTCGTTAAGGGTCGTCAGAAGCCCGAAAGTCTGACATCCAGTCTTACCAAGGGGTATCGTATTACCCAGTTACTGGGTTGTAGAGGTCAGATAGGCAGTCGGTCCATGTAAAATACTGGTATTCTACTGCATCCGGTTAGACTGGAAGCCGACCCCAACGTAGTTGGGGGAAAAGGCTAGGCAGATTGATTTTTTTTAACCGACTTCAAAAAAAGGAGGAGGTTATCAATTCGTCTGTTTTTTTTAATTTTTTTTTTTTATGTTTCTTACCTCAGAACTTTCGACTGGGTGATTTTGATGATTCTTTTTTGATTTGAAAGCTGGTGCTTCCCGTGTGGTCCCATGTAAATTTTATTAACCTTGCTTGCGTAGTTTTTGAGTTAGCTTCAATAATTACGTATTTTTCCCACTTAGTTTATGTAGATGATATTTATTTGACTCCGTCACTGTTATTTACATAGCAGGTAGTGGTATTCCAATTTGTGTGTGGTAGGTACCACAACTAAAAAGGGAAAAATAAAGTTCAACAACAGTTCAACAACATTCATTGGGTTATTTTAAGTTGTTGAGCCGATTTTTTTTTCGAACTTATGGTGCAGTGAATTAGCTTTTTTTTCAAACCTATTTAGATTGTGATTTGTCGTGTATTACGCAATTAGGGTGCAGGGCTACCGCTCAACTGTCGATTGACCTTTAGAAGACGATAACAATTAAAATTCTATTGTGTCTCGTTAGTGGCAGTTGGAGGTTTATTTGAACCATAGGGCGTTTGTTTTGTCCAGCTCGTCCCGCCATCTTCTACGGGGTCTTAGTAAGTGCCGAAAAAAACATACAATGCTCTGTCGTAGCACAAACTCGTCAAACAAAGTAGCTACCTACGAACTTTGTAACAGTTCCAACCTAATTATAAAACAACTTGTGAGCGGAAGTCATCTCCAGCACTCGTGATTGCGAGCCATTGTGCGCAGAGTTCGGGCCTCGTATTGTATAGTGTATTCGGGACGCCGAAATAATTAGGAAAAAGGCCCCAATATATACTGTGGAAGCAGTCACGAACAGAGGCAGTAGGCTGAGAGACTCAATTACTTGGACGTAACAAAGGAGAAGGACTCGGTGTAGGTATGAGCGACAGTCGAAACGCCTCCGAACCGCGGAAAGGAAAATATTGTGAGGAAACCAGCATGCCTGAGACATATTTCTCGACGGCATGTGAAGCCAAGTCAGAGGCCCATGGGCGGCATAAAAATTCGGAAACCAGGTTAGTAATTATCCCCACGAAAATGAAAGAAAGATTAGAAAGATGACTGGCAAAGCGAAGTAAGCACGGTTCGATCATCTTATGCATAACTACATATTAGGTGCTAGAACAATTGAGTTTTACTGGGTGGCGCAAAAGTCACGACGGGTTTTAAATGAAAAATGTGACATTTGCATTGGTATTTACTATTCTTTTTTTTTACTAATTATAAAATACATTTTGGGGATTTATCATGGATAATTTCACCGGTATCCAACGTACCAAATGAATAGAAAAAATAATAGAAAATAATGATTTCGTTGCTTATTTGATATTGTGTGATGAAGCCCATTTTCATTTGAACGGTTTCATTAAGAAACAAAATTGCAGAATTTGAACAAACATCCGAGCTGAAATACGGTTGCTAGCTCCTCATGTTCTGAGGAAAGTAATGATAAGAGCTCTCGAAAGAGCCCGTCCTTGTGAGGCTGTAAATGGTGGTCATTTACGTGACGTAATATTTTAAACCTAACTCAAAAATATCTCCATGAGTTTAATTTTAATACCTAATAAAAATAAAAATTTGTAAACAAAAACAAACAAAGCTGTAGGAAGTAGTGACCCCTTCGTGACTTATGCGCCACCCTGCATTAACGATTTGCGGAAAGAAGAAACGGATTTTACAAATACACAGTCATAACTAAAAAATCCTTCGGTCTCATCATCATCTGCCTAGCCTTTTCCCAACCGTGTTGGGGTCGGCTTCCAGTCTAACCGGATGCAGCTGAATACCAGTATTTTACATGGAGCGACTGCTTATCTGACCTCCACAACCCAGTAACTGGGTAATACGATACCCCTTGGCAAGACTGATTGTCAGACTTTCGGGCTTCTGACGACCCGTAACGACTGTCAATGATCCACAAATGACAGTCGGGACCAACGGCTTAACGTGCTTTCCGAGGCACGGAGGAGTCTCGATATGTAAAGATGGTCACCCATCCACGGACCAACCCCGGCAAGCGTAGCTTAACCAGATGAATCGACCCGTGCGGCTGTTATTACTTAGCCACGAGCTCCTCCTCCTCCTTAAAAAATCCTTCGGTCTACAAAACCAAATAGTCGCAGTGAGAAAATAGCGAACTGGACAAAGATATTTATGATACAAGTCTGAAAGAGTCGTTAGAGGAGAAATGAAAAAACTTTGTTTTATTCTTTTAGTTAGCGATGGCAGATACAGCCGAGTTACGAACGAAGTGGAGCTCGTGGCGTCAACACACCCGGAGGGACAGTGTTGGTCTTTTGGGGAAATTTTCCAATGAATCGGGGAGAAAGGTTATGAGCGGTGAGGTGGTAGTCCTAGTAGACTTTAGATTTGTTGCCCATTTTCTATTTTTTGTTATGTACAGGTACATACTTGCTGAAAGGTCTTCACTATCCTCATATAACTATCAACTGTTATTTGAAAATATTATAAAAGCCAATTATTTTTAAAAGATTCATTGAGTTCTATGGAGTTCCTTGCCCTGGAGCTCTTCTCCATAGGAAACGTACCATGAACCTAGCTTCTAACGTTTGATAAGTGCACATGTAGGTTTATTTGAAAAAAAAAGAGCCCATGATGAGAGTTGGGAAAATATCCCCAAAAATGTGTAATTATTACATTAAGTAACACCAACGCACACTGGGCCCGCATGGTGGGTTATGGTCCAGTCCCTTTCACAAAGGCGAGACCTGTGTCCCAGAAGCGGGAACGTTATAGGCTGAACACGCCGTGCACTATAACATAAATACGAGTAAGCACTCTTCCTCCTCTCTCCTACTACATATGCTGTGCCCGACAGGGTCCATAATTGTTTCATTCATTTTAAGCCTACCAACTGTTTTACCAACATTATGGAATGCAATAAAGAATTGAGAGAATATGAACGTGGATTAAAATCGATTAAAAAAAAAAAAATTTTTGCTGATCTTCACACTACGAGAATTTGTTTTTTGAAACTTGATCTTATAATATTTATGATTATAATTATCATGGTAATATATTTTTCATTTCTAATATTTGGAAAGTTTTCTAACGGTTACCCTTGAAGATCAGAGGGATGGAAAGAGTACTTTTTTGTCCCTGGGAAACGATATTCCCTGTTGTTATTTTTTTTTAAACTGTGCATACCATGTCCCAAATTTTTTATACAGTCACTTTGTTATATCGCGGTGTAAAATCGTAATTAAAAATATTATCAACAATTTGGTAACATAACTATATACATAGGTAAGTATAAAGTTATGAGTGTGCGTTCGTTTTACTTTTCACTAAAATGAGGTATTATTTAATTTACGTTCTGAGCTAGTCGGGTAAAAGACCTATGTAGGCACTCGAACTATTGGCGCACTCAAAATGGTGGTTAATGCCTTTGCCCTGAAGTGGGCCAGAAACGGCTAGTAATAAATGATTATGTTTTCCCGCCCTATGATTTCCCTGATTGTAGTCGGGCTACATAGCATGTTAGCGTGTGATCTGAACTGCCTGTCTGTATACACCGTAAGACTGATGACACATTCTGGTAAACAGAAGATAACAGGACCTTACATCCTGTGAGTGGCAAGCGAGTGTGAGTAGGGAGGGCGGCCCTGTTGTCGGCGCCAGTCGGGTGGCGACCGTTCGCGAGCGCGGCGCGTGCAGACCGTCGACCTACTGACGCCGTCGATCGACTCGTTGTGTTTGGTAACTGATCTAATAAATAATATATTCTGTGATCATTTATTTAAAAGTTATCTTGGTTACTTAAAAGTTTATTTTAACTTTAACAGTTTTTGTTTATTGTGAGTTGAATTGTTTTTTATAAATTCACAAAAGTTCTAACAAAGACAGTTGTTTATGAAAATATTGGTCAATAATATTAAAGCAGTGAGATGAACTCGATGAGTCTGTGAAGAGTGTTGTTTGCCAGATAACGTGATTAGTTGGCTGAATACATTACACGACATTCATAACGTGTGACGAAAGTGCTTCTACTTGTCGTTCGGAGTTGTCCTCCATTCATTTCCAGACGCATTTTTTTTCTCGATACGATTTTTATCTAGATACTTTTCGTCAAACGAGTATCTGAGATGTGCTTTAAAGTTTGAATACAAAGTAGTCACAGCCTCCTAATACACTTTCTTAGAAGATATTGAAAATGATGATATTGATTGATTATAGGCAGATTGAAATGTGTAAATAACGAAGTACACATGAGTCTGAAATACTGTATGTAATGCCTTAAGGTAGGTACATAAAAAACACTATTAATTAAGTAAGTAAAGTCGCAAGAAGTGTGTGCGCCTCCAAGTGGCATCGCTACCTGTTGACCGTACATCAGACACGGCTCCTCCGAGTGAACGAGCCAATGGTAGGTTAGTAGGTACTTACGTAGTTTTATTGAAAGAGATAGGTAGTGGATTAGTCAAATAATATACTTTTTGAAATTTTATGTTATTTTGTTCAGAAAGTTATGTGAATGAAACTTTTAAAAATAACATTAACCGAACCGTTAGTTTGTGTTCCATGGATGTTTTTTTTCATGAGTGATCCGTGTTGAGGACCATACTGTACGTTCAATGTAGTGTCTATTGTGTGATAAAGTCCTGGACACAGGAGGATTGAGCGAGCACACCCGGTGAGTTCATCGATTTTCAAATTTTACATCTCTTCTAATAATGCTAATTGATGGAAACATTAATTTGTGAGGTTCGTGTTAATTGAAAATCGAAATGTTCGAAATATAATTAAGTGATGGTCTGTTGCGGTGATGTGACAGAAACCTCGAACTACGAAAATTGGTGTAGATATACCGCTACAATCCATTGTCACGAATCAATTAGTTAATCGAAGACCCGGAAAAGAATGAAAGGGGTTTTCTCAGGTTCTGGAATTTCATGAATACTTAACTTTAACTAGCAGTCTTCATACAGTAGTAAACCGACAATAATTTGCTACATGACACCTGTCAACTGTCGGGAGTCGCGGCGACTACGGTCTAACTGTACAACACTACTGAAACAACTATCATGCGCGTGTTGCTACAAGCGTTCAGTCGCTTCCACTATTAATGATATGACTCATAACTAGTAGCGCTTGATTGCAACAAATTACTCTGAAAGGCTTTCTTTATCAGCTCGTAAACATTTAGAACACAACAGGGATTGACAGACAGTTGCAGCGGGCTATTGCTTAATCACCACGCTTGATTAGTGATTATCACTTTTAATAGAGTTTCTACTTCCCTTGTCGCTTAAACCTTAAGCTGTCGTTTCGATCATCCACAGTAAGCGATTAGTTAGAGAATCTTAAAAGCCAGTGTGTAAACGAATGTTATATCTATTTCAAACAGAAGATTTGTTTATCCCTAATTTCGTGACGGCGCGCGGCGTGCCCGTGGCTGCACTATCCGACCGCTCTATTCTAGTTCCGGGCGAGATTCTGTCAATATATAAGAGTATCGAGCTTTGGTCGGTCGCAGCCTTGCCGCTGACGTCACAGCTCTCAAAATGCAATCAACAAACACGGCGCGCCGGTCTGCCATCGCCAGTCAGCTCCGAGGACCAACTTGTGCATTACAGCGCTAGTACTAACAAACTGGTCCTTCGACACTAGGGCTTTTCGCTAGTAAATAAATTAATGCTATTGCTCTAAGAAACACGATTTAAAAAGAAAGAAGAATGGCAGTACTCCAAGTAATCTGGGTGTCACTTTTGACTTCGCGTACATTCGTAAAAATACTCGCAAATGATAGATCTCGGTCAAATTAAGGTAAATGGTAATCTATTATAATGTGTATACGACATTTAATAAAAGTGTTGTTTCTATGACTACTAGTTTGTTATTATAATAGAAATTTATGCTAGAAGTGCGGACATCACGTATCAATCATACAACATTTTACTATGCATTCAAATATATTGAAAAGTATTTTTCTTTTGATTTTGCCGGTAAAAGGCTGTTGTTGACATTTTGTGCTTCTTGAATAACATTTTCCGGGGTTAAATGTGTTGATTAATTTTTTTAAATGAAATGAAATTGTTTATTCTTTAAATAGGATATCGGAACCACTTTTATATGTCATATTAATAAAAAAAATTGTACCAAAAAAAAAAACAACCGACTTCCAAAAAAAAACAAAAGAAGTGAAAAATAACTTTAATTTCGGAAGTCGGTGTCTTTGCTTTTCAATTTTCGATTTTTGCCACCGACTTCCGAAATTAAAGTTATTTTTCACTTTTTTTTGAAGGTGATTGTTTTTTTTTTTGGAAAAACTTTTTATTTTTCACTTTTTTGTTGTGATACCTACCCCACACAAATTCTAATACCACAACCTACTATGTAAATAACAGACTGTGTCAAATTAGATGTCGTCTACATAGACTAAGTGAAAAATATACGTAATTATTGAAGCTTACTCAAAAACTACTTAAGCAAAGTTAATAAAATTTATGTGGGACCACACGAGAATCACCATCTTTCAAATAAAAAAAGAATCATCAAATCGATTCACCCAGCCGAAAGTTCTGAGGTAACCAACATAAAAAAAAAGAAAAGAAAAAAATACAGACGAATTGATAAACTCCTCCTTTTTTTGAAGGTGGTTAAAAAAATAAGATAGATGAGGTCGGCGTTCCCTATCTGACTACTCTGAGAAGAAAGGTCGAAACAAACTCAGAGGTCGCAGTCTCTTTTAAGGTCCAGACATAATCTTGGTCAGGCCATATCAGGACCATGTAGATTAATGTCTGAAATAGTCTTTTGAGGAAAGAACCATACAGATTTGAGTGGAACTGTCCAATCAGTGCAAGCATTTGTCAGTAACCGAGGAGCTCAATTCAGAGCCTAAGGAGCTCAACGACTCGATGCACAATACCAAAGAAAGGACATTTGGGTAGGCCGCATAAAGTACTCAAACTATCAGAACATTATTAAAACTGAGAAAGAGGAGCAAAAAATAAAAATGATCCACATAGTACTCACATTCACAATAATTAAAATATAATAATACTTTACAAAGTAATAATGTCATTTTGTATAAAATATACAACAATGTGAATTTGTAGGTATATAAAGCTGGTGTATATTTTAATGATTTTAGATAATAATTAAAATGTCAAGTTCTAGGATTTTATCAAGGCTTAGCAGACCAAGCAGCTCAATCCCATGCTTTTCTGTCTTCTAAATAATCCGAAATTTTTTAGTATCCTTTTTACAAAGTTTGGTTTTAATACAGCTTTTAAATCGTTTAATGGGTAAGTTTCTAATATCAATAGGAAGTTTGTTGTAAAAGCGTATACATTGACCCATGAAAGAATTGCCTACTCTATGGAGACAAGTGCGATGTACAGCAAGATTGTGTTTATTCCTAGTATATGTACTATGAAAATCGGACATTAAAAAAAAAATGATCTGTCTTTGTGTACATACAACAGGTTTTCAAATATATATTGTGAGACTACAGTCAGAATATCTATTTCTTTGAATTTTTCTCTAAGGGAATCTCTTGGCTAGGTCCAAGAGATTCCCTTGTTGTAAATGGCTCGAACAGCCCTTTTCTAAAACAAAGATAGTATTGATGTCCGTACAGATTCCCCAGAGAAGAATCGCATACGACTTATGACTATGAAAATAGCTAAAATAAACAATTCTGGCTGTATCTACGTCAGTTATCTGTATAATTTTTTTAACAGCATAGGCGGCCGAACGAATTTTTCTATGTGTGGGCCCCATTGTAATTTGCCGTCAATAGTTATTGCAAAAAAAACCATTGACGCAACAGGGTCCAACTCTATTCCATTAACTTGAACATTGGTAGTTAGCTGCCTGACATTTGGCGTTGAAAATTTAATCAGTTTAGTATTTTTTTTTGTTCAAGAGAAGATTATTTATATTAAACCAATGCACAACTTTAGAGAGAGCATCGTGTTAACGTCAAAATCAAACGTCAGTTACTCAATTTTGAACAAGTTATTGTTCAAAATTGAGTAACTGACGTTTGATTTTAAAAATGAGGGAAGTGTCATCTGCGAATCATACGATCTTGTTATTATCCCTTATATGATAAGGTAAGTCATTTATATAAATTAGAAATAAGAAAGAACCTAGAATTGAACCCTGTGGAATGCCCATAGTGACCGCAGATCCTGCGGATCTCTTGCCATTAACATCGACCCTCTGAATTCGGTTATTCAAATAAGAAGTCAGAAGTTCGAGAGCCTTGTCCCTCATACCATAGTGGTACAGTTTCCTGATGAGTGTATCATGATGTACGCAATCGAAGGCCTTGGACAAATCGCAGAAAATGCCAAAAGCATCTTGCGACTCCTCCCAGGCCTCGAATATGGTCTTCGTCACTTGAACTCGAAATTTTTAGTAGATTTACACGAATCGACTCCGAAGTAAGCAACAAATTAGTAAAATGGCGGGGCTTACTTTAAATACATGCGCGCTCAGCATATCTACTACTGCGAATGTGCAAATAGCTGCGACGTGTTATCGCAAAAAGGCACGAGCAAAGTAACGCTCAGCAATAATAAATGAATATTTAAAATGAATTTATTGTTAAAAATCTAAATCTAGAGTAATTAATAACGCGTTTAATGAAGTATTAGTTTTATTGTACCGTTTATAAGAATAATATCTGCACATAACTAATTTGTAAAACTTTTCTCAAATAATAATAGCTCTTTGCGTCAGCCTGACGACAGAGTTAGAAATTTAAAAAAAACTAAAACGTTAAAAGCACTAGTGTGAAAAAGTGGCACTTTCCGCACAATTTGGCTGCTTGGAAAACGCGCTTTTCGAGCACATGCATTGTAAAAAAAAATTCTTGCTGAGGAGACACCAAGGGCAGTAAAAGGTTCATATATTCTATCAATGAATGTTTAATTATTAAGTTCACTCAATAAAATAGGTTATGAGCCCATAATAAACGTGGGTGAAAATGAATCACATTGAAAATCCCTTCTAGTATAAAAAGGCCTATGGAATTATGTCTCACAAACAATAAAAAATCCTACTAGTGAAGGTGACGAACTAAATAAATATCCTAACTTAATATTATAAATGCGAAAGTGAGTTTGTTTGTTTATTTATTTGTTTGTTACATTTTCACGCCAAAACGGCTGAACGGATTTAGATGAAATTTGGCACGGGGGTAGACCGTGACCTGGAATAGGACAAGATACTTTTATCCCGATATTCCCACGGGATCGAGACTTACGCGGGTGAAACCGCAGAGCGTAGTTAGTTTAGAAATAATTCCGCTGGCACTAGCGGAATTATTTCTAAACTAGCTGCGCCAAATAAACACACAAACAAACTCACTTTCACATTTATAATATTAGTTAGGATATTTAAATATTAGGATAATCTCACCGAGCGAACTGAAGCAAGTGAAGAACTGTCAAACTAGCAAAGATGTCTGGGACACACTTGAGGGCAATTACTGCAGTAAAGGTCCTGTACGAAAGGCAAGTCTTGAAATAATTAATCTTGAAAACAGGAAAGAAGGCGATAACAAGGTTATGGACATCGTCGATAAGCCTGCAGATTATGGAATTAAAATTAATAAAGGTCTACTTAGCATTATGATGATTTATGCTTTGTCTCAATCTTTTGAAAGTTTTCGGATTGCTATAGAATCCAGGGATGACCTAGATCCTGAAAACTTAAACTCTAGCTGAATCAAGAAGAAATATGGCTTGTACAAGTGAGCAAAATTCTAATCAAGAAGAGCACCGTAGTGGACAGCGCAGAAGAAACAAAAAAATATTGTTGAATGTTATAAATGTAAAAAGAAAGGACATAAAGCCAATGAATACTCGTCAAAAGTAGTAAAAGGTAACAAAAGTATTTCAAATCTATATTGTTCTGATGAAACGTGTCTAAATACAAATTATAGAAAAGAAAAACTAAATAAGTGGTGTTTTGACAGTGGTTGTTCGTCACATATGAATTAGAAAGATTCCGAAATCTTGACAGGGATGAGAGAAAATCCTTAAATTTAGCATCAGAAAATTGTACAGCACAAATTGAAGGCTAGTTCAGCAAAACTTAACATCGTGGAAAGATCTGATCTGCTACTGACCGAAGCTTTATATTTACCAACAATAACTACAAACCAGTCAGTAGGGAAAACTACAGACAAAGGTGCAGCAACAGTGTTATGGTCAAATCCTGGAATGAGCAGAAAGAAATGAAGGCGGTTTAAAGTTAAAGAAAACTTACAAAAAAAGCTAGATTCTGCGAAGCAAATAAAATGCAGCAATGGCATAGAAAACTAGCTCATTTCAATGAGGGGGAAATGCTAATAGCTCTAGATAAAAAGAAGACGGAAGGATTGGAATTCAATAAAAATGACACAATTAAATATTGTGAAATTTGTGATAAAGGAAAATAAATAAAACTGCCATTTATTACAACCAAAAATGAAGAAAGAAAAATTACAAATTACAAATACATGGGACCACATACATCTCTACAGTTCGTAGAGATGTATGTGGTCCCATGAGAAAATTTGCGAAAGCGGATTCCAAAAACTTCATCACATTTACTGATGATTATTCAAGAGTAAACACATGAAAACTAAGGATGAAGCCCTATCAAAGTTTAAAGAATTAAAAAACGAGGCAGAAAGGTGTACCAAACAAAAGATAGTTAGTTTACAAAGTGACAACGGGACGGAATGCATAAACTGTAAATGTTACAAATATCTAAAAGACAATGTCATCAAAAGAACGCAATCTGCACCATATACATCTGAATAAAATGGGTTGGCAGAGAGAAATAGTAAGAAATTATAATTGATAAAGCTAGATGTATGTTAATTGACGCTAATATAAAATAAGTTTTTCGGCCAAATTAATAAAATTAATATAGCTAACTACTCGGCAAACCGTAGTCCTTGCAACAATATTAATAATGAGACTGTACTCGACTATGTACATGTTATAGGGGGTGAGCCTATTGCCATCAACCGGGCACGAATCCAGACTACAGGCTGCTACAGAGATAACATTGGTGGAAACACAATAACACTGTGTGGCCTGGGGATCGAGTCCAAGATCCAAGTTGATAAACAAACAACTCTATCAAATGTGTGCTAGGGTCACAACATAAGACGGAGCATGTATGTCGTGTGCTCGTGAAGCAACACTTAGTTCCCGATGGAGCCGCGAGAGGGCGCCACAGCTGGAGATGTTTACATAACAACACTTTCTCGACCAAAAGCCACGTTATCAAGATTTTCTTATATTTTTCTTGTGGCTACAGAGACGTGCTCTAGAACTCAGTCCTGTCCTGTTATTTTGGTTTAGCTCTAAATTAGATAGCTTATGATAAGGCGTTTTAAATACAAACATAGCCTATTAGGTTAGGATGAAAGACTGTTAATTAAATTATTAAAATAGAGTGCCTTTTTAAAGGACTATGTGGAGCTCGTTGTACGTCGCGTTCTGAAGCGTGTAGTACATCCTAGAACAATAAATATTCGTAAATTATCGGTACAAAATGTTATGTTTAAATTATATGTAGGTATTTAAAAATGTTGGGCGTTGTCAGTGAAGTGAGCGAACTTGCGCGAGCGAGACATTCAGCTCAGGTACACGCATTAATTAAACTGACACACTCCACGCTTGTGCTCAAACGAAACTAAGTTCTGTTTGCGGAGCTTGACTTAAACTCATAACTTGCTATCTCAGTAAAAAGTTGTAACCTTGTTTGCAGTAAAAAACAAAATAATACGTAAGTCTCAGACAACAAAGACATTGGATAGGACCGACGCGTATTAAGATAAAAGTTCTTTAAATATAAATCAGACGGCGTGACGTCATCGAGTGGCGGGCGAAGTGCTACGAGCTACACGCTCGTAGACACGTAGCGCCGCTACGACGCCTACGCGCTACGAATCCCGCAATACATCATAATATTCTCCCTTATCAATACTCTATTGATTTAAACCGATGCGTATTAAGATAAAAGTTCCTTAAAATAAAGAGAGAAAAGCAAACCTATATAAATATAAATCAGACGGCGTGACGTCATCGAGTGGCCGGTGATGTGTTACGAGCTACGCGCTTGTAGACACGTAGCGCCGCTACGACGCCTACGCGCTACGAATCCTGCAATACATCATAATATTCTCCCTTATCAATACTCTATTGATATAAATCGCCCGACGCTATTTGCATGTAAATTAAATTAACAAACAATGTAACTGTGTGTCATATGTTCAAGCAATAAGGATCACAATACCGCGTTCGCCAGTCGCCGCTACCGTACGTGATAAAATGCTATAATAAGGAGTGATGGAATTCTAGAGCGAACCCAAAGAGGTGAATATAACTGTGGTACATTCGAATTGTGCTGCGTGTGGTGTGAGTGGTGACGTCATCAGATCATAACAGTGGTTGTGTGTGTGGCCGTTGGTTTCGTGGTCGCAAGCGCGACTGATGAGCGTTGGGTTCTGGGTTCGATTCTCAGATCGGGAAAAGTGTTATTGGGTTTTTCCATTAGGATTTCTTAGTAACAGCACGGAGTTTGGAAGTTGGCGGTTTGATACCCCCGTGACTCGGAAACCACCGTGAAGTCGTTGGTCGGACTATGAGAGTGAGGTAAGAGAGAGTGCACAAGTTTCTGCGCACACACATAATATCACCCTCGTTGAAGTCTCCGCTGAGATTGGCCGCCCTGGCAGAAAGTTCTGGAGAAATATTATTATATATGTGTGTGCACGATGCCCTAACATCGACTCGCTCGTGGGCGCAAGTGGCGGCGCTACGCCATAGTGATTTATGTGAAAAAGTGAAATTTCCAATTGGATTTACTAAGTTGTGAGTATTTTTTGTAAATCAGATAAGATTATAGTTGGATTTGTATTATATTTAAATGATCTCATTAGATTCTTATTAGTCATGTAAATATTAACCTAGAAAAGTAATGTTAAATTCATTTGATAAGAAACTTAGAAAAATTATGTGTATGAAAAATTACGTAACTTTGAAAACCACTTTTTTGTTTAAAGAGATAATTAATTACTGTTTATTGTATTGATTAACTATGTTATTAAAACCATTTTTAGCGTTGGAATTATGTAAATCGCCCCAACCAATCCACAGATATAAGCAAACGAAAATGTGTGATATTAAAGTGTAATTATCTTGTTATGTAATAAGTCTAATTAGTTTCCAATTAGCTGTAAATAAATGTTGTAGCATTCTAATTAGAAAAGTAAGTCTAATAAAGCGATACAAACCCTTGTGTTTTATTATCATGCCTCTGCGACGTCAGCAGTAAGAATAAGACGGTAGGGCGCGCTACAGCGCGCTTTTATAGTAGTGAGGCGGGGGGCAGGGTAAAATTATGTGTATCCCCTCGCCACAGCTACCAGTGATGGATTAATTAGCATTCGCATTCATTGTTAGCTTGTGAAAAATCATTTAGCATTTAGCTAATGAAATTTAGTTGCGAAATTTCGTGAAGTGCTAAGTGAATTATCGCTTCGTACATTTTCATTTTCATTAAAAGTGCGAATTAAAATGAGCGTTCACCATTTTAATTCGCACTTTTAATAAAATTTTCATACTTCGTTATTATCAATTATCATCATATTAGCTATTAGCATAGCAATAGCAATTATCATGTTAAGACTCAATAATTCACTTGCTAATGAAATTAATGAAAAATCGCATTAATTGCCATTACTAACAGCTACACAAGACGTCGCAGAGTGCTAATTTGTGTGTAACTAATTAGAATAGACAATTAGCTACAGGAATGTAATAAACAAAACACTGTAATAACAAGATTTATTAGAATAAAAATAAATAAGAGTTACGGGGGTGAGGAAGGGGAAGTGACGGCAGAGGGGGCAAATTTAGAGTATAAAAGACGGGCCGTTTCGCCCAGTAGACACACTCCGATCCCAGCGCTCCACGAGTAAACAACTCTGCCAAAGCTCCCGAAGAAACTCCTCGCCGCCGTTTGCCTCCAGAAAAAGTTCTATTCGTGTTTTAATTGTCCGGCATAAGCTATCCCCAACAATGTGTGTGTATGACATTATTGGCCGCGAGGCACACAGCGGGGCTCTACCGCGCTCAGATCACTCTCAACTCGTGCTACACAAGTTTGACGGTGCATCCGAGAAAATATTGAAGAATAATGTTTCGTACATAAAATCGCAAAAACCACGTTGGAAGTAAAAAATAACTTGGCCTCTTCTACTGGTTTTTTTTTGCGCATATAACTGTTTTGTTTATTTTACAGAACAAGAACAAAAAATTGTTGAGTGTTATGCCAGACTCAGTGATTGTCACTAACGCGCCCTCTAGTGTCAGATCTAATCACTTAAATGAATTCAGGACAACTTTTATACCCTAACAAGTAACAATCTTTAGAAAGAATGCAATAGCCTAAAATATCCTACTCCAAATACAAATTATCCTGATATTTAAAGACAGATTAAACTACCCGTAGCAAATAAAACCTTATAGTTGAAACAATAAAGTTGAATCTAAAGTGTCTTGTTGTTAAGCGTTGCGTACTAAAGTGTCTGATTAAAACATTGGTTGCTAAACTTTATGCAAATGTTACGACCGAACGAGCTGACCGACGAACAGAGGACACACCATCCATCTCTTTGAATATTACCTATTTGAAAGAAAGAAAGAAAATACGTTTATTCAGCACAGACTAAAAGGCACACAATATACATAATATACAGCAGGAGATATTTCTGTTTTTTTCGTGGCTTTGGACTCCACGAGCGAACACTTTAATATACGTCAGACACACCCTGGGCAAAGGACAGTCATCTCCGTTACTGTTTAGTTGAAGTAAGTACCATGGCATGAGCTATTCATAGTATACTAGCTGTGCCTCACGGTTTCACCCGCGTAGGTCGCAATCCCGTGGGAATCTAGGGAAAACACGTATCCTATGATCGTCTACCCGTGTGCCAAATTTCATCCTCTCTAGAGTAGGGAACGTCGTGGTGGCATCGATCGGTTCGCGTATTGCATTGTTATTATACTCGTGATAACTTATACTAGAAGGAGGGCGACTTTTTTTAAGGTAATAATGAGTAGGTACTTTAATCATGTAGTACACACGGCAACACATCAAGCTATACATTTCCAGTCTAAGCTGACCTCGCATTGCACGGAAATCCTATACAATGCGAGATCAGCATAAACTGGAACCTATAGCTTGATGTGTAGCCGTGTGTACATACTTTTTATGTACTTTAGAGGTATGTAAGCGGCAGCTGCAGCTATCCCGGAATTTCACCAGGGACTGTAATGTAAGGTGTTGCGCAATACAGGCGATAATAAGCGTTATGATGATATGAGGAAAGGTGATTTTACTGTGCACTAATTACTACAATAAGAACAAAAACAAACTACTTTATTACACTTTTTAACTAATGAATTTATTATTTACTTAAAACACTAATACACTAAATGAAAATATAAAATCGGTAAGCAAACTAAAGCGGGTGAGAATGTATATAAAAGCTAGATCTAAAGCGCGTGCGCGTATCGACTACCAACTCAAGAGTGCCGGTCGGCCGCGGGCTGCCGTGCGCCCGCGCCTCGGTGTTGATCTCCCCGGTACATTCTCGAAGGAAGGCGGAGCTTGCGCGTCGAGACAAAGGATCACGCCATTTGACGTCACACGTTCCTACGTGTGACGTCAAATGCGGTCCAAGGTTTACAAGCGGAGCGGACTATGTAGTGGGTTGATGGTCACTACAGTACCATCAAAAGTTTTCTTAGCGCGCCAAATTGATTTTATAGGCAAAATTTTGCTACTTTGGGTTACATTATTGCAATTTTCAGGATCTCAATTTTTTTTTAAAATAAATAAGGTAAGTTTGTGTTACTTCGGAAACACCAATAAAAAGCTTAATTATCAGGAAGTATAATACTTCCT
This sequence comes from Lithophane leautieri, assembly GCA_949152455.1. Lineage (NCBI taxonomy): Eukaryota > Metazoa > Arthropoda > Insecta > Lepidoptera > Noctuidae > Lithophane > Lithophane leautieri. The sequence continues at coordinate 14,457,664 of OX424480.1, read as the reverse complement.
AATAATTAATCTTGTTATTGGTGAAAAAATGGTTAAAATCGGTCCAGTAGTTTCGGAGCCTATTCGGTACAAACAAACAAAAGAATCTTTCCTCTTTATAATATTATTAGTATTAGGATAGATATGGATTATTCATTTAGGTAATGAAATTCATTACTATGTTATGGTTCGGCTAGCCCCTGGGATACAATGAGTTAATTAGGTTAGGTTTGCATAACGTATTATAATATGACATAATCGAGCAGGTGGTGTGAAAAACATAAAAGTAATGTAGTTTGTGCCAATACGAGAAAAGAGGGTTAGAAGTTTTCGTAGTGTCAGTAAGCGTCGCTGGTCGTGTTAACAAGCTGCAAGTCGCAACATGTGCACTTAAACACACGCTGCGGTCACACCGGCGCGCGCAAGTGTTCCAACTAGATCCATTTAACTTGATTGTGTTTGTTACAGCTGAGGTTTAGTCACAGTTGGTGTATTGTGGTCTAATGTAAAAATATCTGACGAATATGTTAACAAATGGATTACCTTTTTTTTTTGTTTTTGAGTGTGGAAAATCATCCAATGACTTTTCCCGCTCTGGGCGGAGCGGAAGGGCGTGTCAGACTTTTACTGACTAAAACTCACCCGTGTTCCTTCAGTTGCCTGTTGCTAAGGTACCGGTATCCCTTTCGGACTTTCCCGCAACCCTGGCAGGCATCGGTCCTACCGGACCCCGTCAATTGTGCTGACATTTCTTTGAGGCGCGCGTGGAACACGACGCGCCATCGACCCGAGCCTGGACCTTATCGGACGGCAAGCTACCCATTGCTCGTTATCCGCAGGCCTGCACCTATGGTGGCCGAGAATCCGCCTGGGATTCCCGACGCCCAGGGCGTCTCCTGCGGCGGCGGTTAGGGGCGTGAGGGCGCAAACTTTGCCTCTCCCTCACGCGTTCCGCCTCCTCCTTCGCGAGCATTACTGCTTCGCAGAAGGAGGTGACGGCTTCCCATGCCCTCTCGCTCTGTACCATGGCCTGGACCAGGGCCGGACGCGAGAGGTCATTGCCACCAATCGCCTCCACGAGAACACGGCGGTGCTCCGCCCAAGCACCTCCACCGTATGCTCCACCGTATCCTCCGGGCGATCCGCATAGTGGTGACACCCTTGCGTTTCCTCCCGCTTAATCCTACACAGGAACCTCCCGAAGCTGCCATGTCCGGTGAGGACCTGTGTCAGGCGGAAGGTGAGGACGCCGTGGCGCCTCTCTAGCCACTCCTCAAAGAGGGGACTTATCGCCGCAATTGTGGCGTGCCCAGCACAGGGTTGCGACAATCGCACTCTCCATGCCGCCATGAGATCCTGCCGGAGCTCTGTCTGCTGTGCCGCGATTTCTCGCGGCAGCGAAGTTACGCCCCGGCGCTTCACCTCCTCGCGCCACTCCCAAATGTGCGCGAGGACTTTCGTCTCCAGATCCCATGGCGGTAATCCGGCAAGGAGGCTCGCTGCCTGACAGGAGACCGTGCGGTATCGTCATCGGACTCGTTCGCCCCTCCAAATAAGCTAGCCGCAGACGTCGCGCGGCTAGTCTCTGACGCCGGAGCGTCGGAGTGGCCCTGAGAAGGGCCTTTTAGTATTAAAAATCGCCCGCAGGCGTCTCGCACAGGTTTTGGCATAGCCTCCGCAGTTTCGTATGCAATAAGGCAATAGGGTTAAAATGAGCTACGAATTCACAGTGCACTTTGGCCAACCCATTCTGCCACTCCGTTACGGTGGTCAGACTGGGTCGTTTCCAGGGAACGCGACGTGGACGCAAGCACTGTGGGGGGGTCCCCCCACCGATGGTGCCTGCCTTAACCTGCTCGGCAGAGCACCCCCCGGTCCTAATTACGGCGGCCACCACCTGTACCTGCGTCACAGAGTCGTCCAGGCCCTGGATGCGCATTTCGGCGCACTTAGTGGGCCTGGACACTCGGTCCTCATCCGCGTTTAGGGACGCCCTGAGCTTTTGAGCCAGGGTGTCAGCGGCCGAGCCACCAGCCAGACCGGGGGGGAACTCCAGCATCCGGGCCCCAGTGGCAGCGATCCTCAGTCAGATGCCACTGGCGGCGCCGAGCTCCCCTAGGTCCACCACCACCGCCACTTTCGCAAAGACGTCCTTATAGGACACGCCCTTCTCTGCCGCTTCCGGCTGTAGTCTGACCACTACAACTGCGGACTTCGGGGCGTGGAGCCTAGCCGCGAACCTTCGCTCCTTGTGCCGCTGCCGCCTGGCCTTTTTCTTTTTGGCCGCCCTTGCCTTCTTGCCCGCCCTCCTCTTCTCCCCAGCCACATGCCATTCAGCATCGGCCGGGGGAGATATAGGAGGTACGGGTGTGGTCTGAGGTGGGGCCCGGTCGTTTAGCCACTGGGACCACAAAGGCCGGCTTCGGGGCCGGGGCCCGAGGCAGGGCCGGGGCCGGGGCCCGAGGCAGGGCCGGGGCCGGGGCCCGAGCTCGGGCTGGGGCCGAGGCCCGAGCCACCTGCTTAGCCGCCCCGCTCTTTTTGCCCGCCCCGCCCTTGTTCTGCCCCGGAGAGGCTGCTTTAGACGCAGCAGATACGGCGGCAGCGGCATATGACGCCCGCTAGCCGGGGGCCGGCTGACTGGCCGCCAACGGGGGGCGCAGGACGATGGCCTCCAGGGCGGAGATTCGTCTCCGCATTTCGGCCATTTCCTGCTGCACCAGGGTCAAGACCCGTTCCTCAGCAGCATCAGGCACGGGCCGTCCCTGCCCATGCTGCCCCCCCTCTGCGGCACCTCCCGGGGGCCGACTCCTCGGAGTAAGGCCAGGTCCGCTTGGAGCTCCGCGTTCTCCTTTTGGAGAAGCTCCATTGCGGCCGTCAGTCGTGCGACCTCCGCCCGCATCTCGGACACTTCGTCCGCCGGAGTCCCTCTATGGGAGGCCTCCGCTGCCGTCATTATGGAGGCCGTGGCCTCTGCTATGGCCTTGTCTTTCGAGGTCTTAAGCCTCTTCAGAACCACATTGTTTATAGCAGAGGCCACGATCTCTGCGAACCTGGCCGCTCCCTGCGAATTTGCGCCCGGCTCACCACCTGTCACCATTGACGGGGCCGCCCTGGGGCTGGCCCCGCTAGGGTGGGGCACCACCGCTTCCAACCTCTCGGCACTCTGGCCCGGCGTGGCCGGGCTATCCGGACTCGGCTCGCAGGCTCCATTGGTGTGGAGCCCCCTACTCGCACCCTTCTCTCGGGCTCCACCCCGGCAGCCGGAGTGGATCTTCCTCCGGCTCCGGTCGTCTGAGGACGACCCCGAATTGGGGCGCTTCCGGAAGAACTTTCTCCCGGAAGGCCCCACCACCACAACTTCACGCTCCACGCTCGTACACGAGCTAGAGCTCGATGCCGCGTCGGACTCCGACCGCGCATCACCTCCCTCCTCTCCCTGTCTCTCTTCGTTTTTGTTCTTTTTTTGTGTCCATAGTTGTTCCCAAGCTCGGATTAGGTACTGTGTGTATAACACACAGCACCCAATGGGGAAACATTACACGCACCCCAGGGTCCACCGTCCCGGAGACTGGCCTTCCCCACGGACGCATCCGTAAGGGAACTCCAGCCCCTGGGCACACGGGGAGGTTTCCTGTCCACGCACCCCAAACAAATGGATTACCTGTGGATACCAAATTGAAGTGCCACTTACAAATCGAGTGCTTTGATTTGTTTTTTTTCTATTATATCGTATGTTAACTAACAGAGGGCGTTCCAGTTAACCCGCAATAGTATACCGTCCATACAAGCTAAAAAAAAATTTACCATAAAAAAAAAAAAGTTTTTTTATTTTTATAATAACATATTTCCAAACATATTAAATTGATACGTAAAAGAAACACTCTGTACACGCGCACTTGTCCTTCAAAGTAAGTACGGCAATGTCGCAATTTACCTATGAATGTCGGCCCGCGTATGCGGCGGCGATCTGACTGATTGATGCGCCTGTCCCCGCCCCCTGCTCCCCGAATGTCCACATTGTCCACCTAATTTTAGTCGGAACTAATCTCGTGCGCATACCGGATGTGCATTTATTTTCGCATTTCAACATCTTGTGTCCTTTCGTCATTCGTGTGTGAAAAATGCCGCGTTATCGGTTCAGTGCTCAGGAGTATGTGAACATGGTGCTCATTTTTGCTGTGTAATTATGATGGTGCACGTGCTCTGAGGATGTATGCTGAGAGGTATCCCAATGCACAATTTAATGCGACGAGTGCACCAAAACAACCGTCAGCGATTGCAACAAGCAATGCGTAGAGAGAGGAGGTCAGCATATTGAGCAGTTCAAAATCTAAGTAAGTCTTTAAACATTATTGAAAAGAACCTATAATAATACCTAAAACCCTTTCGAAAAAAAAAAAAAACAGAAATTACTGTGCCACAAAATAAATAAGATAAGAAGGCCCACTCTTTGCTAAAACTACTTTTACACTCAAAATCAAAAAATCAAAATCAAAATATTTTATTTCACATAAGCCTACATTGGCACTTATGAAACGTCAGAAGCTAGGTGCACGGTTCCAATTGGTCGTTTCCTATGGAAAAGAGCTGGCAAGAAACTCCATGGTTACTCTTTTAAAAGATAATTAGCTTTTACAATATTTTCGAATTACAGTGTTAATAGTTATGGGAGGACAGTGTAGGCCTTTCATAAAGTTTCAGGTAAATTTCATTAAAAAAATTAAAAAAAGTCTTCAGTTCACTAAGCCTACGACGTTCTCACATTCACAAGGTAGAAAAGAATCTATATAAGATAAATAAGATACTACAGATAAAAACCTATTTAAACCAAGTGACATGATTGCCATTACAACTGTAACAAAGCTGAATAATTAACATGTCCGCAAAAGCCACTACTACTCAGGGAGTACCATAGAGTAAAGTAATATATATGGTATAGAGAGCCCCCTCGCAGAATTTATTGAAGACCGCTAATGTCAATTGATCGGATAAATAGCGCCATCTATTATCGCCATCCACAAACTTGTGATATATATAGCTATAGCAGCTATAGGTGCTACTATGCAATAGTGCCTATACTTTAGCTTCCTTACTAATTTGCTTGTTTTTAATATGACAAAGTTTTACTTAATTTAAATTTTCTCTTTATTAAAAAATCATTGTAAAACTTTATCAAATTAAAAACAAGCAAATTAGTAAGGAAGCATCAATTTCAAAAGGTACACAGTGGATACATAGAAAAACAACTTGTCTTTTTTTTTAACTACTTATTTATTCGTCTTGTGTTTATTTTTATAAGCTTGCGCTTCTTCCAATACAGTTCATAATCAGCTGGAGTATCTAACTTCCCACCAGCTATATGAAGCCTTGAAACGGTCAGGATTCTTTTCTGGATGTGGAAATTGATGGTAGGAGTTCTCTGAAACAAAAAGAAAGATCACTTTTAATTTTTCTCTTGAAATGTTTAAAGACCTTAAATCATTTTTCTTGAATAATGATGCGTTACAATATTGACATCTTAGGCAAGGAGCCCACTAATATTATAAAGCAGACAAGTGCGAGTCAGACTCGCACACAAAGGGTTCCGAACCACAATATTAACACTACTTTTTTTAATACTTTCTTAACCAGAAATGGGGGCCTCCTTTAATTTTTAACTTTGTTTGATTTATTATTTGTAGACCGGCCATAGAAGTTCCCATTCTTTGAAAATTGCAAGTCTACCTATTACGGTTGAAAAGGAACTTACAGCCCTGTGACAGACAGACGGACAGCGGAGCCTTAGTAATTATTGTAAAAGATGTCTAGTCACACTTGAGTGTGACATCGTTTAAGTATATCTAAAAAACTCTGAAGCTCTGTTGTTAAAATGTTTGAACAATTAATTTGAATAAGTACAAAAATAAACACGGATAACTGCAGTGGTCCATCCGTAATGTAAATCATATTATTATACTGTTAATATACTATTTAGGACAAGTATGTAAGTTCACCGGGTATTAGGGAAATCTGTGGAGGAGGCAAGATGGCAGAGATATGATGATGATTATACTTACTGTTTGAACATCCCTATGCACACCGTTTAGGCATGATACAAACAAATCACAAGCGTCTATTATCGCAAAGAAACAGCACAAAAGAAGCGTCCGGGTCGCTAAAAAACGATTGCACTAGAATGGCGGAGGAACTAAAAGCTGAACTCACACAATAACTTCGGAAAATTCTTTCACTTTACTACGGAAGAGAGGACTCAACTCAACGCGGATCGGCGGATTAATTTCACGAAGAAAAGCACAAAAATATGGGACGAAAACTACAAACAAGCGCAAACGCAAGGAGCAGTCGTCATATTTGTTGTGACCTGACAATTTGACAATCAATAAAAAGTCAATAATTCGCTGTGTTGCTATCGTAATTATTACGCGGCTTGTAATCTACACCAATATTTGCAAATGATTATAATACGTGTTAATAAAATGATAAGTAGTTGAAATTAATATTTATTTAATTATTTTTTTTGTCACAAATTATATTTGTATCGATGGGGTTGCCATCTGCAGCGACATATAGTAACTAATTGTTTAGGATGGCGATAAAAGATGTCGCATTTTGAAAAAAATTACCCCAAATCTGCCAATGTATGGAACTGTCCTACCCCTGGGACCTACCCCGTACAACGAGCGTATTACTTCTTGCTACGAGTATTAAGTAATTTATTACGAATGCAACTGCATAGAGCAAAAGTTTTTTTTTTCATTTTTATGTGAAAGTGTGGTTATCTGTTTTCATGTTCTTATTTTGTATAATTTAATATGTATTATAATTGTCTCTTATATTTTTAGTTACTGTAATTGGTTGTAGCACAACCGTTGTAATTATTATTAAAATAAATAAATAAATATATGTTATTGCTAACGTGCAATACCGTCATTATCATTTAAAAGCAAGCCTAAACTGAGATTTAAATGAAACTTGCTCTAATACTTAACCGCACACTATTTATTAGCGTAGTTACCTACTACGTTATTTATTAGATACAATTTATTTTTCTAATTACTTTCTTATTAGCACTGTAAGGCACCGGAGTCACCGATCTAAGTGAATAGGTAAAACATATTCGTGTACTTGTTCCATGAGTGGAGGACCTTCTGTACTTTTATCTGTTTATTTTGTGGCCGCGAGCCCGCGACCGACGCGACGTGCCGGCAAAGCGTTACCGACGCTCCACCCCGTGTCCATTACTCGGCCGCTGCGTGCAAAATAATTCGCTGTACTCTGTATTCTAATATGATTCAAACGTGGCTTAGATAGGTACATGAATTTATGTTTTTACTGTTTGCGAATAGTTTCTTACAAGCCCAAGGGGCCTCAGTGACGCGTTCCTTTGTCAGCCTGGCATTTGAGACGGGTTGTTAAATGTTCTTGCTAAATCTAAACATACATAAATGTTTTATTTTACTGATAATAACACGACGCTGTGTTTTTCACTGTCTTTCCGCTCGTTTTCCGGTGATGAAAGGTTGCATCAATCAAAACCGTTGAGCCCCACTGATGCATATTTGCATCAGTTGACTCACGCTATTAAAAACTCTATTTCTACGGAGTAAAGGGCTAATATCGTCTGTGGAAAGGTACAGTATTAATTTTGCCGCCTTTACCAAAGTCAGAGCTCGCCATTCAGTGCCGTCGCGCCGTGTGATTTCTTCTTTATACGGTTTTAGTTTTATAACTTTTATTTTTATTTAATATTTTTTGAGGTTATATTATATATATTTTTGAAATGTGCTACTTAAGCCCTTTGATTTGAGAAAAAAAATGGGATCATTAAAAAAAATAGTCTAGTAGACTTTATGTCTTCTAGAGGGCGCCATATTCGATTTAATGTGACGTCGCATAGACGTCTTAACCCTATACCCAGCGGACAATCAAGACGCTTCCAACGATACCTCATTTGTTAAATTGTGATGATAGGTATTTTAGAAGATATGAGGGAACAGAAGAACATACATATATACTGGTCAAAATCATTACCCTTCTTTTTACTTCGCCGTGGTCGGATAAAAATACAGATGAATGTGTTACTAATTCCCTTTTGTGAGTGATTGCATAATTAACTTGAACCGGGTTTTTTTACACTTTCATCAAATACTTTTAAAAAAAGGCTATTGTTGTAAGGGTACAATGTGTGGTCGAGGACACGGCGGTGCTCCGCCCAAGCAGGGCATACTGCTTGGGCGGAGCACCGCCGTGTCCTCGCGGAGGCGATTGGCGGCAATGACCTCTCGCGTCCGGCCCTGGTCAAGGCCATGGTACGGAGCGAGAGGGCATGGGAAGCCGTCACCTCCTTCTGCGAAGCAGTAATGCTCGCGAAGGAGGAGGCGGAACGCGTGAGGGAAAGGCAAAGTTTGCGCCCTCACGCCCCTAACCGCCGCCGTTGGAGACGCCCTGGGCGTCGGGAATCCCAGGCGGATTCCCGGCCACCATAGACGCGGGCTTGCGGACGGCGAGCAACGGGCAGCTCGCCGTCCGATAAGGACCTGGCCCGGGTCGATGGCGCGTCGTGTTCCACGCGCGCCTCAAAGAGATGTCAGCACAATTGGCGGGGTCCGCTAGGACCGATGCCTGCCAGGGTTGCGGGAAAGTCCGAAAGGGATACCGGGACCTTGGCAACAGGCAAATGAAGGAACACGGGTGGGTTTTAGTCAGTAAAAGTCTGACACGCCCTTCCGCTCCGCCCAGAGCGGGAGAAGTCATTGGATGATTTCCCACCCTAAAAAAAAAAAAGGGGTGCAATGTGTCGTGTGAGGTTTGTCATCTTGGTGTGATTATAAATCTGATTTTTAAATTTAGGCTCCAGTAAAAACAGAACTATACATCAAAAATAATATGGTTATCTATTTCCCCATTTCGTTTAAGCTATATTAAGCATGTGATGTCGTGCCTGCTCAGTACATGTATGATATCAGTATGTAACAATAACAGACACATTGTAGCTGGTCATCTTAAGCCCACATCAATAGTTTAGGTCTGTAGCACACGCTGCGGATTACCTCGAAATATGCGAGATGAGCCGCGTGGAGGCGCGGCGCTAAGTGAGATAAGCTCTCGCGTAGTTAGTTGGACGGAGCATCCTCTGAATATACTATCGTGTAGGGTCGATTAGTATTGAATTAGTATGTGCTTACTGAGATGAGCTCATATTCATGGTACGCACTTCACACAACAACCAAACTGAACTTCGATAAAAGGAATTAAGTCAAGATTTTATTTCGCCAATACGGAACTCCGACACGTCTTTACATCAGGGACATTGGTAACATATTATATTTATCACTAGTGTAGTGGCAAAACAAAATCGGCCCAGTAATCACAGAGAATGTTCATACATGAAAAAAAGAACTCACCGACTGCATAACCTCCTCCTTTTTTGAAGTTGGTTGCAGACTGGAACTTTCCCTCGAGATTCATTAATGAATGTATAAATATTCGTCGCTAAGCTTCGCCTTATCTTCTTACGGCTCCGCTCATAATACTTCTATTGTGTTTGAAAGAATAAAAAAAGCTCGTGATAATAGACAAAAGATAATTCCGAAAATGCCTGAAAACTTTCGATCCCCGCACATCATTTCACATGAGATGTTATTCCATCATTCCACATTTGGTGTACCGTTATCGCCTGTGTTGTTGTACACACAGCTACTCATCAAGATATACTATTCCAGTTTATGCTGATCTCGCATTGATTTCCGTGATTTCGATTTCCGTACAATGCGAGGTCAGCTTATACTGGAAATATATAACTTGATGTGTAGCCGTGTGTACTATGTCCATATAAGGGAGTTGTAAGGTGTAACAAAAACGATGGTAACTAATAATACCTCGTACTTTTTAGTTTGCCAAATAGCTTACCAATCTGGCAAGATTAATTCATGTTCAGTCGTTAACGACCAATACTTTAGTGCAATAGTAGGTATCTAACTAATACTTTAGTGGAATAGTAGGTATCTAACCAATAACCATATTTTTAAGTAAACGGGAAGCTCCTCAATTATTCGCATGACTTTATTTAATCATTATTCCTGGCTGTCATTTTCGGAATTCATTAAAATATTTCCTTACAGTGACCTTCCGAGGAATCGGTTTTCTTCAGAATTATTAAGTAATGAGATACTTAGAATTCTCTTTATTTAATTTAAATGTAATAGGTACTTAAATGTTGTGTTTGATAATATCAAGCACAACATTGAGTGAGCTTGGAATCATGAATAATGTAAAAGAACACTGAAACAATGCTGATTCATCACAATTATGTTAAATATTATATTATTATATAAGTACAGATAATAAAAATTCATAAACGTGCGGAATAATTTAAAACTTCCACTGGTTTCTCTCTTGGTTTGGTAAATAGATTCACTAGCAGACAGGTCGGAAATGCTAGACGTCGAGCAGACTGTATATTCGCTAGTAGACAGGTAGGTAATGCTAGTCGTCGGGCAGACTGTATATTCACTAGTAGACAGGTCAGAAATGCTAGACGTCGAGCAGACTGTATATTCGCTAGTAGACAGGTAGGTAATGCTAGTCGTCGGGCAGACTGTATATTCACTAGTAGACAGGTCAGAAATGCTAGACGTCGAGCAGACTGTATATTCGCTAGTAGACAGGTAGGTAATGCTAGTCGTCGGGCAGACTGTATATTCGCTAGTAAACAGGTCGGTAATGCTATTTGTCGAGCAGACTGTATATTCGCTAGTAAACAGGTCCGTAATGCTAGTCGTCGAGCAGACTGTATATTCGCTAGTAAACAGGTCGGTAATGCTATTTGTCGAGCAGACTGTATATTCGCTAGTAAACAGGTCGGTAATGCTAGTCGTCGAGCAGACTGTATATTCGCTAGTAAACAGGTCGGTAATGCTAGTCGTCGGGCAGACTGTATATTCGCTAGTAAACAGGTCGGTAATGCTAGTCGTCGAGCAGACTGTATATTCGCTAGTAAACAGGTCGGTAATGCTAGTCGTCGGGCAGACTGTATATTCGCTAGTAAACAGGTCGGTAATGCTAGTCGTCGAGCAGACTGTATATTCGCTAGTAAACAGGTCGGTAATGCTAGTCGTCGGGCAGACTGTATATTCGCTAGTAAACAGGTCGGTAATGCTAGTCGTCGAGCAGACTGTATATTCGCTAGTAAACAGGTCGGTAATGCTAGTCGTCGAGCAGACTGTATATTCGCTAGTAAACAGGTCGGTAATGCTAGTCGTCGGGCAGACTGTATATTCGCTATCGAAGGCTCATTCATTATTTGCACTTCCACTGTTGAACATATTTTTTCTAAACAATTTTAATGACAGCTACTTACAGGTAATAAAGTATCTAGTTTATCTTAGCTGCAATTCAATGAAACACAATAGGTACGTGCATACGAGTACAAATCCAATACTTGAAAATAAAACAGAAAGAATGTCCGCAGGTCGTTAGCGCGCACAAAGGTCGGTCATTTTAACAAGCAATTATTTACGTGTACAACACATGGTTCAAATGAATGCCACAGTGTTGATGTCTGATTGACTTTCTGTACCCATTTATACAATTTTTTAAATGTACCTACGTACAACTGTGACACTGAGCCATAATGATTGATTATCAGAAACCGATTAAGCGTTACTGGAAACGTTGAAAAGTTATCGTTAACGTTTTCAATAACGCTTAATTCGGTTTCTGATAAATTAAATGTTTAAGGCGTGAGTAATTTTAAGTAACTATAAGTTTGCTAGTAACATGCACTTGATTAGATACGAGCTGCTAAAGTTTTCTCACGATTCACTCAATCGGTAGATCAACGAGTGTCGTGTCGGTATGAGTTTATGTATTAATTTTGCAACTGCTTTACAATGCAGAGATCAGTGGATCGCTATTTAAAATATGATTAATTTTGACAGACAAGATACCAAAAAAAAGATATAAATAAATAAATAAATATCATTCTTCATGTAACATGAGACGGTTTTTAATAATTTCAGTCTGCATTGGACAAATTGTACCGTAACTCATTTCGTATTTAAATATATACGAGTAGATATTAGTACTATAGTATTTCAATGGCTTGCGCATTCTAATTGTTGGTTGTACTAAAATTGAGTCTAACTATCGATTCACATTTGAACATTTTGTTTTTGCTTTTGTTTTGTTTTTCTTTAATTTTTGTATAATAATATACCTTAATGGTATATTTCTATAATTTATTATTTATTTATATATACTTTATTGTACACCACAAAAATATATAACTAAAGGAAAAAACAAACACTACAAAATATACAATGGGCGGCCTTATTGCTTTCCGCGATCTCTTCCAGGCAACCTTGGAATGGACAGTGGTTTGCCTCGACATCAAAAGGGGCTGTCGTAGGTGCCAAAAATAAGTAAACAATATACTAAAATAGATACAAATATACATACATATCCTAAATAGTAGATACATATATACATGCATCCTACTAATATTATAAGTGTGAAAGTTTGTGTGTTTGTGTGTTTGGATGTTTGTTACTCAATCACGCAAAAACGGCTGAATGGATTTGGATGAAATTTGGCAAACAGATAGTTTATAACCTGGATTAACACATAGGATACTTTCTATCCCGATATTCCCACGGGATCGAGACTTACGCGGGTGAAACCGTGGGGCGCAGCTAGTAGGAAATAAATAAAAAAGCAACGACAAATAAATGAAGACTATAGATAATTACACAGTTACGAAGACAATATCACAACGACAAGTAATGTTCCTTAACGAGTCTTTTAAACTCCATTAACGACTGCGCGCGTTTTATTTGAACTGGCAATGAATTCCACAAACGAGCCTGGACGGCAAAGGATTTGTCGAGGAAAGTTGTGGAATGCATTGGCATTCTAAGCTTTAAGTTATCCGATGACCTTAAAATTTTTATGTGGGAGTCTCAAAGAAATTGGAAACGACTTTTGAGATAGAGAGGGGTGAAAGGGGAAAAAAGCACATTAAACAAAAGGGAAAGAATATGAGCATTCCGGCGAAGGCGGATTGGTAACCACTTGAGTTTCACACGAAATTCGGAAACATGGTCATATTTGATTTATTTATCTTTCCTTACACCACTTTCTGTTTAACCTAGTTTTATAAATGCCGGGAAACTCTGTAATTGGTTTAAGTGATAATTGTCATCACCTCACTACCACTGAGCAGCATGTGTAGACTTCACTTGCTAGTGACTTTAACGCAACTGCATTGGCTGTTCACTGATGGTGGGGTGGGTATTCTTAATTCATGTAACTTAATTAATAAGCTGTTGAGTTTCCAAATGGATAAATAAATAAATAAAGTAGAGTTTCACTACGAGCAAAACAAGTAGCATTCAAATTGTAGTAAATTTCTATCAGTTTGTATACGTATACAAATCATTCTTATAAACAGTATCCGCTTTTATAACAGTTACTTTACTTTTACACATTAATATAAAAGTTGTAGGTAATATTTTGATGAAAGCGTCGTCGCGTCGGGGGGCGGCTTATGAAAAAAGGAAGTTACCAGCAGCTACTCTTTCTACAATAGCATACATTAATTATTCCTAGGTATAAGCCTAGTGTGTTTGGTGTTTTCATTAGCCGTCTCCTGACGCGACGACGCTTGGTTCAAAGTATTACCTACAACTTTTATATTAAACTTAAAGGGCCAATACCTACTCGTACATATTATTTATTTACTTTTTAGATGCTTTGTATTTGTCGGGGGTTTTTTAAAATTTTAAATTTAACTTTTGTTTCCTGCTTTTTAAATTTTATATTATATTACTAGTAAACACGCTACGCCGAAATCTGCTTAGCTGTGCCTACGTATGTTTGCCACAGTGAAGCTAGTTACTTATTTAGTCTCATTTCTCTTTCCTGCTCCATCATCAGACCCTGATCACCATCCATCCGTAACCTATTTTTTGAGACCTTTCCTCTGAGCCCAAACACCGCAACTGTAAGTTGGTGAGGAAGTTGGTTTTCCTGCAACCAGGTGATGCTGCAGCATCAGTTCAAGTTTAATATATTCTTCTTATATCATTGAAGTAACAGAATTCTAAATTTCGAATTGATTATACCTGTGGAAAATGTTCTTATTCATTCATCAACTTGAAAAGAGCTGATAATCTTCAAACGGCTGAACTGATTTTTTAAAATCATAACTAAGAACACTCTTGATCAAGTCACCTTTCAAATCAACAGACAGACACACAGATTACACTTATAACACCCCTCTTTTTCCGCCAGGAATAAAAAAATGCATATTACGAGTATAAGATTAGAGACTATGTTGAAGACAAGGAAGTTTGGCAATAATTCCTTCTTCACATGTGGCTTCCCTGGTACCTTAATAACGGCATAATTATGTAAGAGTCTATTAACTGCTCCCAAATTACCATGTAGTACCACTTTTACAAAAAAAAAACAACCGACTTCCAAAAAAACACAAAAAGTAAAATAACTTTAATTTCGGAAGTCGGTGTCTTTGCTTTTCAATTTTCGTTTTTTGTTCCCGACTTCCGAAATTAAAGCTAATTTCACTTTTTTTGTTTTTTTTGGAAGTCGGTGGCAAAAAACGAAAATGAAAAAGTTTTTATTTTCACTTTTTAGTTGTGGTACCTACCCCACACTAATTCTAATACCACTACCTGCTATGTAAATAACAGTGACTGTGACGAATAAGATGTCGTCTACATAGACTAAGTGAGAAAAATACGTAATTATTGAAGCTAACTCAAAAACTACGCAAGCAAAGTTAATATTTATATGGGACCACACGGAAAGCACCAGCTTTCAATTAAAAAAAATATAAATCAAAATCGGTTCACCCAGTCGAAAGTACTGAGGTAACAAACATAAAAAAAAAAATACAGACGAATTGATAACCTCCTCCTTTTTTTGAAGTCGGTTAAAAAGCAAAGACACCAACTTCCGAAATTTGTTGAATTTATTCTATTTTGTTAAGTATGTGGTACACATGGCTACACATCAAGCTATACATTTCCAGTATAAGCTGACCTCGCATTGTACGGAAATCCTTTACAATGCGCGATCAGCATAAACTGGAAATGTATAGCTTGATATGTAGCCGTGTGTACTTGTTGAAAGGCCTACATTGTCCTCCCATGCCTACTAACACTGTAATTTGAAAATATTGTAAAAGCCAATTATTTTTAAAAGAGTAACAGTGGAGTTTCTTGGCAGCTCTTCTCCATAGGAAACAACTAATTGGAACCGTGCACCGAGCTTCTGACGTTTCATAAGTGCACATGTAGGTTTAAATGTGAAATAAAATATTTTGATTTTGATTTAGGAAATAGAATAGAATAGAATAATCATTATTATGTACACCATGAAAAACAGACATGTACTGGTGCAAAAGTTTTCGTAATATATGTTGGCGCTCCAGTTCGATTTCCGTTCAATGAGGAGTAATGTGAACGGGTCACGTCCGCCTGCCATTCACTAGTGAACGAACGCAGTGAATGAGGCGTCTACTGCGCACTGAGTGCAATGGCAGAAAAGTATATTCTAAACAAATAAAGTAAAATGTATGAACATCCTATGTTCCGTGTTTCTGGTAAATAAATTACTTTCACTTTAACAGCACGTCTGAATCCCTAAAGTTGTAGGTGTAATTGAATACAAATAGAACACACGCATATCGCCAGTTGTGTTTAAGTTCCATGCACCTCATAGAGGACAAGCCTATCGCCACTAACCGGGCACAATTCTGGGCTGCTACTGGGAAACTAATGGAAAACCCATCAAAACTTGCTCAACCTGGGAAGCGAACCACGACCGACTTCTGACCACTAAACCATACCATACGTCACGCTTTCTCGCCAAAACTACTGAACCGATTTAAATTACATTTGGTACACAGATGGTCTAGAGCCTGAGAAAGGACATAGGCTACTTTTGTATCTACATACCACGCGGGTGAAGCCGCGGGCGGAAGCTAGTATTGCCCATATTTGTGTGTGACAACATCATAAATAATGTAGCAGTAACAAAACAGTCGCGGCATATTGTTTGCATCGTCGATTTAATTCGCTAATGAGGTGTGGCAACAGGTAGCCGGCTCTACGCGACCCTCACACACAACAAATTCTAGAACAGAAGTATCACTTCGCGGTAAAATACCTGAGTTTATATCTAGTTTGATGTTGGTCTGTAAGGTCCCTCGCCCACGGCGACTTTTTGTAGCGATGCTGTCGCGCGTTTTGTAAATGCGCTTCTTTCATTGCGTTATTTATATAATATGTTGTTGAACAGACAATATGTTGTTGAACAGACGAATGTAAATAACGCAATGAAACAAGCGCGTTTACAAAACGCGCAACAGCATCGCTAGAAAAAGTCGCCGTGGGCGAGGGACCTAAGTATTACATTTGTGTAAAATGTATTGAGAAAACAAGATGGCGGCGTTAGTACCAATTTTGGCCGCGCGGTAAATTGAATGAATATTATTCAATATTTATCATTAACATAACATAACATACACAAGCTCATTTATCTATCGCGATTTATTGCAATATATGCCAAGTAACATTACTGATGACGAGGCCACACGACACTTACTTAATGTTTGACAGTCTGTCAGGCAGAGTCAGTGGTTTGTGAATGTTCACGAATCACACCGGAATGGCAACGGCCGGCAGCGACGCGGCGAGTATTTTCAGTGTGAAATAATTTTAAACTTTATCTACATACTTAAAAGACCAGAATCGCTTGAAAAGGTCGCGAGACCGCCTGCGGCTGCCAGCGGCGACGCGAGGCCGCATTTCATGCGCCAATATGTTCATTTGTTTCTTCTCCGCCTCGTCTCCCGCACACTACACCGCCTGCGATACGGAGATAGGTATTTCGAATTTGTGATAACGAGAGGGTTGATAACTTTTAGTGTTAAGTAAATGTAGGTGTTTAGTGCGCAAACAATCAATTGTCAATAAATTTGTCCATTAATAAGTAACGATTGGGCTATAGGTCAAACTATGTATTCTAAATCCAAATTCCACACTACTATAAAATAAATAATACATGGCATATAATATTTTCGGTATTTTCTGGACAGGGTTCTAGGAAAATTGGGTAAAATGTTGAGCGGGTGTTGCTGTTACCATCGTAAAGTCGTACCCAAAACACTCAATCTCTTATTTTATCTAAAAGTCGTGTAGGCTACTTCAGTAGGGTAGACTATTTTATAAATTCGATGAATTCCACATTTTTTTGTAATTCAGAGCGCGCGCGAGCAACAATAGAAATTCATGAGATATTCGCTTGCGAACTCCGCCCTCCCCTCCCTCTGCACCCCCTTACGTCTGTCTTGTCGGAAAGAGTCCCAGCGTCAAAGTACGGCATGTGATCAACGAACGGGATGTTACTAATTGCTTCAGTGACAGTACTTCATTAATTAACACATCACAACGCTTCATTGCTCGAAGTATGTCGATTGTCAACTTACATGTCAGCTCAAGATCGAGCACGTTGCGCGATCATCTGGTGAAGGTCATGGAAGTCCACTGGATGCGGAAAGTGCAGAAACAGTCGTTGTATAGGAGACCTATGTCTAGCAGTGGACGTCTTTCAGCTGAATGATGACGATATGTTTGTGCAGTAATTGACAGGCTTCGCGTCGAAAGAGGTTGATGTGAAAACGTTTAAGCGATCTCAGAGTTCTTATTAGAGTAATACGCAACCAATTTAAACTCTACCATTAAATGAAAAAAGTGAAAAAAAAAACAACCTCCTTAAAAATCACTACAAATTAAAAAATAACTTTAATTTTAGAAGTCAGTGGCAAAAAACGAAAATTCTAAACCAAAGACACCCACTTCCGAAAAAATTCATAGGCCAATTAGCATTACCATCCAACGTGGCAACGCTGCTAGTCTTTTGGGCACTTTTCTCACTGACAGCGATGCGGACGAATATTTTGATGCCCAATAAGCTCTTCTTTTATTTTTTTAATATATTTCCTTTGTGTACACAATTTATATATTTTAGTGTTATCTGGTATATTGTAATTAAGGTTTATAACTGAGTAAATAAATAGAATTAAAATCAACTTTTTCACTTTGTACTGTTTTTTTTTTGAAGTCGTTTGTTTTTTTCTCGAAAAAGGTTTTGGTTTATTTTTGATGTTTAAAAGTGCTTTTTATATGCCTAGTTGCAATAATCGGTTTGACTTTGACTTATGCCAGCTATAAAAACCGGACGAATAACTTTTTGCCACACGACCGTTCCTTCCAACCATAGACTTAACCTATACCTACAAAGTTTATGTTACTCAGTTCTCACATATAAATCGTTGGTTTCTCTTGAATGTTGTCTTCATCAGTCGATCGCTCTCATTTATTTGTTCAATGATATTGGGCAAGTGTACAAACAACCTTGGACTGTTTCATGTCGATATGGACTGTATAAGACTCTGATTACAATCAATACCGGGTAGGTATGTACTGTTGGCTAATAACCAGCCGACCTTAGGGAATATTGTGTGGTTTGGAATTGCCTAATGATGGAAGCAATAGTTATTTTCAACTCACAAGCTCGGAAAGATTCTGTTTATAATTCGTAATCTGAGTGCAAAAGTGCATTTTATCCGCTAGCGTGGAAAGAGTTTTTAAAATTCGAACCTTTCTATTTTAGTACATTGTGATACGAGTGTGCTCTATTGAATATATATCTATAGTCAAGGCGGTATTATTAGCGCGAGCCACAGGCGAGCGCGATAAGGTAGCCGAGAGTGTAATGATCAATGCACACGCGTTTCATACGACGTTTTTCAACACACTTGCGAGGAAAAACACAGACTTGTTGTAAGAACATAATTACCCTACAATGACGTAATTATGGAGATGACACCTTTAGATTTATAAAGTTCAACTGACCTTTGTTGCCAGGTACCGACTATCCGGAGCTTCGTTTAAAAACTTTTCTACGTCTGTTGGTGACAATACTTTAAATTCGTATTTTTGATAATACACATTTAACCACACAACGAAAACAATAACAACTATAAGGAAAATGGCGCGCTGGTTGTTTTTCTATAGGTGTAAATAAAGGCACTGGCAAAACCGCTAGACAGCCTGTAGTAAAGTAAACAAAAAATAATGTTTTGAATAAGAAAAAAAAACTAAACGTGTGGCGGGGTCAAATCTATAAATCTATGTAATATTATTTACGTATTGCTATTCTTCCATACGTGAAATCGACATTTTAAATATGTAATAATTAAATCACACACGAAAACAATAACAAATATTTATGGAAAATGGCGCGCTGATTTTGTTTTTACGCAGGTGTAAATATAGGCACAGGCAAACCCGCCAAACATGCTATATTAAACATTTAATAAACGCAAGATAGCGATTTGATAAAGCAAATTAAGTAAAGATTTTACAAAAAAAATTGTTTACTATAAAACGCCCCTGGTTTGCTTAGGGTAATTTTTTTAGGTACGTAAGTTATAGTGAAATAGTGCATTGCGCTGCAAGAGTGCTGTGTTGGTCAACACACTTGCGAGCAAAATACAGACTTATAATGTTATAATGTTTTAATTATTTAAATAATTAGTAAAAGTTCAATCCTCAAAATTATACCGAACAGATTTTGTTGGCATTTTGGCATGAAATCTCTTTGATGAGATTTAATTAAAAAAGCGCAACTCTTGCTCTTGTCAACATAGATAATGTTTATTTAATATTATAGGATAGTTCATACTAATTCCATGTAATTATAATATCCCACTGCCCATGGGATTTTCTTTTCTTAACTAATCGCCCACGATTTGCCTATAGTATTAAAAAGTTTCACCAAAACAATTTCTGTATGGTAGGTATGGAATTAGTAAATACTATAATTGGTAACATGGTATATAGGTGGCTTCCTATCCATTCAACTGCTTTAATTTGTAGCTCAAGTGAGTGTGGTTCCACCATCAACACATGTTGTGTGATGCCTCATCCAGTATTCATCGCACCACATTCACACCGCGCGGGCAGAGTGTGGACGTGGTCTACAGCGAACACTTTGTGTCAACATAATCAATGTACTTTTTTATTGGTTCCAAGTATGAACGGGCACATATAAAAACTTTTTACAAAAAAAAAAACAACCGACTTCCAAAAAACACTACAAAGTGGCAAAAAGCTAAAATTCAAAACCAAAGACACCGACTTCCGAAAGTAAAGTTATTTTTTACTTTGTAGCGTTTTTTGGAAGTCGGTTGTTTTTTTTGGAAAAAAGTTTTTATTTCTCACTTTTTAGTGGGTCAGTTTGTAAATCATCTAAGTTAGCCTTAGCCTTATGTCAACTGCTCATCACCTATTACAAAATATTGCCTTCCCACATACAGGGACGTTAATCGTTGAGGAGTTCTCCTGGTGCTTCACCATCAGCTCCACTTCACCATATGCACGAGCATAAATTGCTTGGCAACCATATTAAAGTACTTGAATCGCAACCCGTGAAATACTTATTATTAAGTAGGTAGTTCCGGTGGCCATCTGTGGTCTTCATCATCAGTTCCACTTTACCAAAGGGTACTTCCCGAGAGCAACTGCACGAGTACTATAAAAAATATCCAAATCGCTGTAGGTGTGCCTATAATATTTGAAGAGTTCCCTCGACTTCTCCAGGATCGTATGATCAGATCCTGACCTGATGACAATGGGACCATCTAGGAAGTATACCCTTTCAAACAAAAAATAATTTTACAAATCCGTGTATCAATGACGGAGTTATAAATGGAAAAACATAAAAAAAAAAACATCTGATTTGATAACCTCCTACACCTTTTAGAAGTCGGTGAAAAAAAAAGTGACGAAGATGAAAAACAAGTCGTGGTATATTCATTTCCATAAACCTGAATAATTATGGATCTGTTTTGTTTCACATGGTCATTCGTCGATGTAAACGTAACAGACAAATATAGGTGTACTTCCCACCTCTACCTGTCCCTTCAGGGAATACAGGCGTGAAATAATTACAAAAGGCGCCCACACTTTACCACTTTCTCTGAAGCCACACGCCTCTTTGTGTCATAACAATTATCATGATCTAGAAAACTAAATAGAAGACTCTTCGCCTAACTTGCACACCTTACTAAATCATCTCATTGTATACTTTAACTTAAAAACTCGTAGAATATAAACTCTACTTCAATCGACATTAAACCAAAGTTAAGTAATCCATGAGTATAGTGAGAGAGCAGCGAGTCTTCACTCTCGTGTAGCTGTAGGCTATGAATCGGCGTTCCTCTCTCGCAGATATGCGACGCGGAGCAGAAGAGCATCCGGAAGGGGAACGTAACGTAACGTAACATACACCTTCATATTAATAATTGCACAGAAATCATCAGAAAAATATTTTCTCCTTTCATGAAACTGAAAATGATTTCCTATTTGGAGCTGTTTCTATTATATCCTGAAAATGTGTGAAACGGCAAAGCGCTAATGTACGCACCAGCTGTTAATAACCGTCACCTAGCGATAACTCCGCTGACGTAAAACCAAGCCGGTGCAGTGATGGTTCGCTCTACGTGATAGCTAATAAATAAATAAAATAAAATCTTCTATTTCAGACACTTGGCCCATAATTTTGTTAGTAGAACGACTTTAGAACTGTGTCAGTACATTTAAAAATTAATTTAGGTATTTGCCGCCCTCTGGGGCCCCGGGCACATGCACTTGTGCTTGAACCCAGTGCCCCAGAAGGGGGCTGTCACCTTGTGTCTGAGCACGCTAAGGATGGTGTTGGGGCTCCCACGCGAGCGGAACTTTTTTATTATTCTTTTTTATTTTTTATTACTTGTTTTATTAATTTTATTAGTTTTAATTGTTATATTTCCTGTGCGTTTCCCAAATAAAATATTTTTCTTTTTCTTTCTTTCTTATTTATTTATATCAGATCACATGATTCATAAGTTGTTAGTAAAGTTCTTAACCTAATGTTAGTAAGAACCACGCTATAAACAACATTGTAACAACTGAAACCTACGCGTGCACGCGTGCTACGCGTACCTTCAATAAAACCTTCCAACAATTCAATTGCATTATCATTTGCATGTCAGAGAAGCTATATGTTTTCTTAAGACGAGACTGTTGTATTCAATGTAGGATTAACAAAGTGAATTTCTCTAGTATTTGGGAAAATATCGCCGTACTTTATTGTGATTGTACAGTGATACGGTTCATTTGTAATACAGGGTGGATTTTTCAGACAGGGCAGTAAGAGCAGGTACCGTAGCCGTTACAGTTATAGTTAAGGATAGCGATCTCCGTTTGCCATAACTTAGTATAACGGTATTAAGGTCAAAAATTCATTCTGTATATGTAAAAATAATAAAACATTATAATGACTATCAGATCAAGTTTTGTTTATCTTTTCATGAAACTTACAATTTATTTAGCAGTCTTGGTTAACGATTCTCTGCAAACTATCATAAATACACGATCTGCGTAACACTAAACGCTCCATATTTACGATCTTGTTTACAGTTACACACGTAACCATACTCGTTACGCGACCCGCTGCCGACACGTACTCTGTGCTGCCGTTGTTCAAGCTGCGTCGAGTCGCCGAATCTGAGATATTCTCGGCAGACTATCGAATAATGTGTACCGAAAGCTTTGTCGAAAGCGAAAGAATTGTGTATTTTTTAGAAGACAGTTGCAGCTTTTGCAAATAATCATTGCTTCTAACAATTTCGTCATTGTCTAAAGATAATGACGAAAAAGACATCAATTTAATAAAACAAGGAAAAACTGCAAACAACGAAAAAATAATACGGAGTCAAACAAAAACAACGACATGAAGCTCTACAGTTACATTGCCAATTCAGCAGCTTCTGCAGTATATAAACGAAAATTCAGCGGCCCATCACACAGCCCCTTATTCATAAATATTTCGTTGAAGTTAACGACAGTAAACTGAAGTAACTCACCAAGTACCTACCGGCCCGAGACGGCACAATAATTTCATCACATTCAAATTACCTGTACCAAAGCTTATGAAATGTTTTTATGATGACTATAAAAGCTCGCTCGACACCCCGAGTCAGAGGAGGAATTTACAAGAACCTGCACGTAACTGGTAACATGTGGGTGTACCAGGTACCTATTATTATTACATGGGACCTGCACGTAACTGGTAACATGTGTGTGTACCAGGTACCTATTATTACATGGAACCTGCACGTAACTGGTAACATGTGTGTGTACCAGGTACCTATTATTACATGGAACCTGCACGTAACTGGTAACATGTGGGTGTACCAGGTACCTACTATTCATACACTACTGCCTACTCCTTTGAAGAATACTAAAGTGATGTTATGTTTCTGTTAAAACTAATATAATTATAGTATCCCGAAGTGTGACCTGAGGTCGAGCTGCGTCATAGCTCTTTAAATAAATTAAGAAAATTAAATAAACAACAAAAGAAGTGCCGTTGAACATGCAACGCTTTCACAACAGAAGACTTGTAAGTGTGTTCATTGTAATCATATAAGTTTTCGCAATATTAATAGGACTCGTTCTATATAGAGCGAGGACCGAGTTATACTTAACAAGTTACAACTTAGTTATACCGGAGCTGTTTTATTGCTTCGTTATGCAAACAAACTATTAATACAAAGAGTGAGGAAATACATGAGAATAATTACTTTGTTGTTGTGTACATGAATATCGAGTTCCTCTATAGTAGTAGGACTATGAAGTAATAATCATGACGTAATATTTGGGGAGAAAACAGACTCTTACTGGCATTATGATTTTGCAAATGGTATGAAGTGTCCTGGTTGTTGCCGTTTTCAGATACTTAAGTACCTTTAGCTCTTGCCCGCGGCTTTGCCCGCGTGGATTTCTCCCATGGGAACGTACTACCGGGATTGAAAGTACCCTATGTGTTAATCCAGCTAATTGCGTAACTTATTTTCGTAACCGATTTAGACCGATCTGTTACATTTTGACAGTTCAACAACATTCATTGCGTTATTTACGTTGTGCTCACATTCAGCTCACAGCTCACATTCCACATGTCGACAACCTCGTATGCTAAGTCGAGATATTTTATTTGTTTCTCTTTCTCAGCTTTCACGAGGTTCTCGTCATGTGGGATGGTAACATCAATTATCATTGCGCGGCGCGCTAATCGGTCTATCACTAGTATATCAGGCTTATTGGCAACAATAGTCCTGTCAGTAATGATAGACCGATCCGAGTACAACGTGACATGGTCATTTTCGGGAACTAGGTCGGGCACATACTTGTAATACGGTACCTCAGAGTCCACAAGTTTATATTTAAAGGCAAGTTGTTGGTGAATAATCCTGGCCACTTGGTTATGCTGTGGTGTGTCACGTACGTCACGTTTAGATCTTAGTTTAAGTTAAGGTAGATAAGCTATGTCCATAGTTATATTATGATATATGTCACGCACGGACTAGGTATATATTACACTAATAAAGGGAGTCTGGGGTCTTCAGTCTCCAGTTGACTCATGGACAAGTACACGACATGGTATTTACTTAACCCCTCCTTCCCTCCACATCGCATGGCGACCCTGCCAGTCGACTGGACGGCGTTATAGTTGCCCGACCGGGATCTCATCGGAGTCACTTCAGTCGGCTTCAGTCAGGTTCTCGACAGTTGGTTAGTCACAGGCCATGGGGACCACGTCATCCAAGGAAGAGGTTATTATAGCCAGCAGCGGGTGGTTCAAATACCGCGACAGTAACACAAGAGCAGATATCCACCATCAACGCGATGCTGTTGTTTATCGCCGTGTGTTTGGCGATTGTCATCATTGGCGTGGCAGTCCGGCTGTACAGGAGGTGTCATCAGAATTGGGTCGAAGAGAAGATCAATCAGCGTGAGGTGCAGCGAGCTGTGCAGATGGCCTGACCGGGAGCTGGCGGAGCGACAGGAGGAGTAAGTGATGTGATTTGAACTTAAGTGTAGTGACGAGTATTTTCGGTCATCTATCAGTTAGAGACATTAATCTTAAATGGAAGTGGAGTTAACGTCACTGTTTGTACAGCTTAAGTTATTGAGGGAATCAATTGTCAAGTTAGGTCCCAGTAGGCGGAAAGGCAAAAATTTTGAGGGAAAGATAAGCGAGGTAAAAGCCCTGTATTGTAAATTTAAGTGTGTAGTTTCTAAGTGTAGCAAATTTTCGGAGGAATTAGCACAGCTAGTGAGTAAAATAGAAAATTTGTATGTAGACACTATTAAGTTTGAAAACGGTACCGGAACCGATACAGAGATGGCGTTGGAAAGGTTTTCATTGAAAACGGCGGTTAGCTTACTCCCGAAAATGAATGGGGATGAGCAGGTAACCCAAGATTTGATTGATGCCATAGATTTATACAGCTCTATGTTAGAAGCGGCTGATAGTGCTCATTTAATTAGATTCGTGCTAACTACACGACTTACCCAGGGGGCTAAGATGCGATTGTCCTCTACTTATACGACTGTAGACAGTCTTTTAACGGACATGAAGAAGCATTTGTTGACGGTTAAGTCAGACGTTGCAGTGCAAGCCAAATTTGCTCGCGCTAGGCAAAATGATAGGTCGGTCACGGATTACGGGGCAGAGATAGAGAAGTTAATGGTAGATTTGACTATTTCTCAAGCCGGGGAAAATTCGGGAGCCTATGAAATTTTGCGGCCTTTAAATGAGAAGTATGCGGTTAAAAAGTTTGCTGACGGACTTCGTAATCAGCGTCTTGGTACAATTATTACGGCACGGAACTTGACTTGTTTGAAAGATGCTATCAGGGTAGCGGAAGACGAAAATTGTGCTTCGTCGGGTCAAGTCATGACGTTCCAGCGGTGGTCCGCGGGTGGTAGTTTTTCTACGGGAAATAGGGGTCGTGGAAATAACTATAGGCGGCACGCTGTTGGTAATGGATACGCGCAGCAAAAAACAGCTGTTGGGCGTACGTACCAAAATGGAAACGTAAGGTATAGTAGTGGAATGCGCGGTCGTAGCAATAGTACTCATCGTGGACGGCAGACCCAGCGAGGTCGACAGCGCGTAGCGTGTCTAGAGCACGTGCGGGGCGATGCTGACTCAAGTGCAGTGTCAATGTCACGAAGTAGTGAAGGCAGACAATTGAATGAAACGCAGTTTTTTCGAGGCTAAGCATATTTTAGCTTGCAATAGTGTTAACTGGGTGAATTTTCTAGCAAATAATGTGGATTCGGAATGGTTAGTCGATACGGGTGCGTCGATATCGGCAATAAAACGTAATTTCTTGAGGAATAATGCTTTGTGCTGTAAAGTAGTTAAGGAAGAATTAGTGATTAATGGTGTAGGGGGTAGTTTACGGGCTATAGGTTATGTATATTTGACGTTGGAGTACGAACAATGTTCGTTCGTGCATAAGTTTTATATATTCAATGATTTGCCATGTAGGTCAGTTGGCATATTAGGCCAGGATTTCTTGCAGGCGTATAGTGGTATTATAGACTTTTCGGGGAACAGGTTATCTCTAAAGAACCGTGAGCAGCAGACGGTTTCGATGCCACTTAAATCCTATAATTATTCTTTAACTATTTCTCCGCGTTGTGAAATGGTTAAGTATTTGCCCGTTAATAGAGCAGAAGATTGTGTAGTGTTTAGGAAGGAGTTGCGCGAAGGGGTTTTCTTAGCAAATGTAGTAGCTAGACCTAAGAATGGGATGATGCCCATTAGGATTTTAAACACAACCACGGAGGAAGTTGTGTGTAGTATGTCCGATGTAGAAGTCTATCCGTTAAGTGATTTTAATTGTTGTAATTTTGCGGAAACAGAAGTAAGTGTTGAACGTGTTAAGAAAATATTTTCTTTGCTTAATCTTGATTATTTGAATGCCGAGGAACGGTTGTCAGTTGAGCAAATATGTGCAAAATATCCAGATATTTTTTATATTCCGGGAGATAAATTGGATGTCACGAATGTATATGCGCAGTCAATACGTTTGAAAGATAATGTTACTCCAGTTTACAGGAAACAGTATAGAATACCTTATGTACAGAAAAAGGAGGTTGATAGGCAAGTGCAGGAGATGCTGGATAGTAATATTATTGAGGAGGCGGTTAGTGAGTGGTCTAGTCCTGTTTTGGTTGTACCCAAGAAGGCAGGTCGTGATGGGGAGAAAAAATGGCGTGTAGTAATAGACTACAGGCAGTTAAATGAAAAGATACAGGATGATAAATTCCCTTTGCCAAATATTAATGAAATCTTGGATTCATTGTCGGGTGCAGTTTACTTTAGCCACTGTGATCTATCACAATCATATTATCAGTGTGCTTTAGATGAAAGTAGTAGGAAATACACAGCTTTCACGACAGATAAAGGGCAATATCAGATGTGTAGATTACCAATGGGGTTAAAGATAAGTCCAAGTTCTTTTAGCAGGTTAATGACTGTAGCCATGTCAGGATTAAATTATGACAAATGTTTGATATATTTGGATGATTTAATTATTTTCGGGCGGAATTTGGATGAGCACAACCGAAACCTTATGTCAGTGTTTTCTCGCCTGAGAAAGGTCAATCTTAAACTGAATCCATCCAAATGTGAATTTATGAAAAAACAAATACTTTATTTAGGACACGTAATTTCAGCGGAAGGTATTTCACCAGATCCTGAAAAGGTAGAAGCCATAAAGAAATATCCGCGTCCATCGGCAGTTGATGAAGTAAAGCGGTTTGTGGCGTTTGCAAATTATTATAGGAAATTCATACCAAATTTTGCTAGTATAGTGATACCTATGAATAAGCTATGTAAGAGGGATGTGGTGTTTGGTTGGACCGATGAATGTGAGAGGTCGTTTTTGTTGCTTAAGGAAGCGTTAATGAATCCACCAGTGTTGGATTATCCAAATTTTTCTGAAGACAACACGTTTATATTACAAACCGATAGTTCGGGTTATGCGGTAGGAAGTGTTTTGTGTAATGGGAACGGTAAACCCGTTGCATACGCTAGTAGGTCTTTGGGGAAGAGTGAGTTAAATTATCCAATTATAGAGAAGGAGTTATTGGCTATAGTATGGTCAGTTAAATATTTTAGACCGTACTTGTATGGACGGAGGTTCGTTGTGAAAACGGATCACCGGCCACTATTATACTTGTTTAACATGACAGATCCATCAAGTAGGTTAACTAAGTTTCGTTTATGTTTGGAAGAGTATGACTTTGAGGTCGAGTATATTAAGGGGAAAGAAAATGTATTAGCTGATGCACTTTCTAGGATAGTAATTTCAAGTGAAGATTTGAAAACCATGCGTGAAAAAACTATATCCGTAATGACGAGAGCGCAGTACAAACAGTTGGAAGAACGAAATGTTTGTGATACGGACCCTGTGGTATCTAGGACTGATCACCCTAGGATCGTGGAAGTTCTTAAAAAACAAGGAAATGATATTGAGATATGTTTGAATGAGTGGGAGAAGATGTTACGTAACACTAATGGTGAAAAAATATTTTCAAAGTCGCGCAATTTAATGTATGTGCCAGAAAACTCGAGTATTTACGTAAACTATGAATCTTTATCGGCATCATCGCGAGACGAGTTGTCGAGAGACATAGTCACTTTTTGTATTGAAAAGGGCATAAAAGAAGTTATTATTTTGAAAAATCGTTATAACGTTAATTTTATTACAAAAATGGCCAAATATTTGAAGGAAAATAGTAATTCGATATGTGGAGATTTTAGAATATGTGTAGTGAAGGGTGTACGGAAGATAGAAGGGGCAGATGAGAAGAGAATTGTTTTAAATGATTTTCATATTTTACCTACGAGTGGTCATTCAGGAATACGCAGGATGGTGAATAATATAAAGAAATATTATTATTGGCCGTCAATTGAGAAAGATGTAGCGGAGTACGTTGGTAAATGTGATAAGTGTAAAAAACAAAAGTTTTCCAGACATACTAAAGAACCAATGACAGTTACTACCACTGCATCTTCATCTTTTGAAAAGGTTTATTTAGATATAGTGGGGCCACTTGATAGGGACGAAAATGGTAATGTTTACATATTAACTCTTCAATGTGAACTTACGAAGTTTGTGGAGGCTTATCCACTAAAAAATAAATCCGCAAATGAGGTAGCAAAAGCGTTAGCAGAAAATTTTGTGTTGAGATATGGGATACCGGGAACAATTGCTACGGATAGGGGTTCTGAGTTCATTTCGAAAGTAATGGTAGAGCTATGTAATGTCTTGGGCATCAATAAAATCTTATCCACGTCATATCATCATGAAAGTATAGGGTCTTTGGAAAACGTTCATAAAACTTTAGGTGCTTATTTAAGGATACAAACAGATAATAATCCATCATCGTGGAGTTCTTGGATTCCATATTGGTGTTTTTCTTATAACACAACAGTTAATACTGTGACTAAGTATACGCCTTATGAATTAGTTTATGGTAAAATTTGTAGGTTACCAAGTAGTCTTCAAGGTGAAAGTGTTGAACCTTTGTATAATTTTGATGATTATCCTTTAGAATTTAAATACAGGTTACAAAGGGCTCAAAATGATGCAAAAGAAAATTTGGTATCAAGTAAGTTATCAAGGAAACATTGTTATGATAAGAATCTTAATTCTATAACTTATAAGGAAGGTGACTTGATTTTGGTAAAAAACGAAGTAGGCAATAAGTTGGAGTGTATTTATAATGGACCATTTATAGTTGTAAAGGACGAGTCACCAAATGTAATAGTTAAATATAAAAATAAGATAGATGTAATACATAAAAATAGGACAAAGTTATACTGTAAGACTTAGAATGTAAGTTTAAAAATGTAAAGAGATGAAAAAAAAAAAAAACAATGTAACTAAGTTTTTTTTTTTTTTTACTTTAGGAAGGGTGATGTGGTGTGTCACGTACGTCACGTTTAGATCTTAGTTTAAGTTAAGGTAGATAAGCTATGTCCATAGTTATATTATGATATATGTCACGCACGGACTAGGTATATATTACACTAATAAAGGGAGTCTGGGGTCTTCAGTCTCCAGTTGACTCATGGACAAGTACACGACATGGTATTTACTTAACCCCTCCTTCCCTCCACATCGCAATGCCTGTGCAAGTACTCGCCGTTAGCCAGACGGGAACATCAGAGATAATATGTCTGATGGACTCACCCGGACGGTGGCATGCCCGACACACGTCAACCATCCCGTCCCTCATAATATGCCTCCGGTAGTTATTCGTCAAGATAACTTCGTCTATAATTGCACAGACGAAACCTTCAGTTTCCCCGAAGAGGTCACCGAAACGTAGCCAGGATACGGACGTTAAGAAATCTACACCGGGCTCATGAAGAGCCCGATAGAAGCGCCCGTGAAGCTCCTTGCTTTGTCATACCTCCTTGCGGTCTTCTGTAGTAAGTACCACAGGTTTGCGCCAGTTCTCTTTAGCCATGGAGAGCGGGGTGAGTCCCTTGTCCACTGCCACCACATCGCAGTGCATACACTCTTCAGTTTAAAAAAAATATTCTCTGGATTGCACACCTCGCGGTTGTGGAGGGTTCGTATTTAAAAAGCCTCGACCCCCGCACTTCCGCGGGATGTACAATCTCATCACCGATGATCGTGGGTGATGCATCCGGTTTGCGATCAGCAGTGTACGGACCCTTCTATCCAGGGCTTCGAGTTCGGTCTGAGTTCATTTGAGTATGCTGAAAGAGTACATCAGAACCGGCATGACCCAACCGTTGAAGGCGCGCACCTTGTTTCCGCCTGAGAGAAGACTAATTAATACTTTCTTCAGGCGACCAAAGAAGCGCTCCTTCAACGTCAAAGTCAAAGTCAAATAATTTATTTCAAATAGGCACATAAAAGGCACTTTTGAACGTCAATGAAAAACAAAGAAATAGAATTGATTCTAGTTGCCCATTCCAAAAGGTAGCTTTCGTATGGCGAAGAATGGGCAAGAAACTCCACCGTTACTCTTTTGAAAAATGTTTTACAATATTTTGTATACATGAATTATATAATTATATGTGAAGACGATGCACCTACAATAAGATTACTGTACCACAAAAGGTAAAAAGAATTATAAATGGAGCAATGACAAATAAATTAGTTATGTGATAGGTACATGGTGCTCACATATAAACAAACATTGTAAAAGTATATGATATTACAATATTCCTAACATTTTTACAAGTAATACTAATAAGTCAGTGCGTGAAGTAAAGCAATCACAGAGTGTAAAAATCTATGACATACAAATAATAAAATAAACAACTAAATTAGCAACCAGTTTGATTTTGTCCAGACTCAAAATTGTCCTATGGAGCAAGACCAGCATGTTTTCAAGAATTCTTATCTTGGATATAATCCTCTAATTTATAATAAGCTTGTTTACAAAGTGTACTTTTTATGAGTTTTAAATTTTCTTTCATTTCATTGCAATGACGATGAAACGATTGCTTCATATCAGCACGTTGATGCCTAAAGCTTCCGACATACCCAAATACTTATAGCTTTCGGATGAGGAGAGGGACCTGAGGTATATGGAATCCGACAGTGTGTGTGAGAATGTTCCTACCATGGATCGTCTAACCAAGCAGCAAACTCTGTCTCTAATCTCTGGTCTAACGCGACCTCTTATTAATTCTTTCAGTTTTATTCCAGTTAAACCGGGAGAGATCAGAAAGATCATTCTCTCCATCAAATCAAAAGCGGTGGGATGTGACAATATCACTCGTGGAATGATCATAACCATTTTTGATCATCTCCTACCCGCGATTACCCACATCAATAATTTTTCCCTGTACATCGGAGTATTCCCTTCCCAGTGGCGCAAAGCCTATGTCCGTCCACTACCTAAGGTTTCTGATCCTTCTCTCCCTACCGACTTCCGTCCAATTTCTATTCTTCCCTTCCTATCTAAAGTGCTCGAGGCCTGTGTTCACAAACAATTCTCCAATTTTGTTCATCGTAACTCGCTCATTAGCCCTCTACAATCTGGGTTCAGGCCTGGTCACAGCACTGTTTCCGCCCTCCTTAAAGTGACTGGCGATATAAGGGCAGGACTTCAAGATACCAAAGTTACTGCTCTAGTGCTGGTTGACTTTTCGAATGCCTTTAATACCGTCAGTCACGACATCCTGTTAGCCATTCTGTCCCATGTTATGGTCTCTCCCGAAGTACTGGAATGGTTCTTCTCTTACCTTCAGGAACGTCAGCAGTCCGTTCGCGCTGGGGATTCTTCTTCGTGCTGGTATGATTTGGAAACTGGCGTTCCTCAAGGCGGTGTATATACTTTCTCCTCTTCTGTTTTCTATTTTCATTAATCTTATAACTTCTGAGCTTCAGTGTGCGTATCATCTGTATGCGGATGACTTGCAGTTGTACTGTGAGGGGAGGGTTGATGGAATCCCTGACATAACAGAAAAATTAAACAGGGACTTGATAGCCATTAAAACCTGGTCTGATAGGTTTGGGGTAGCAGTAAACCCTAAAAAGTGTCAGGCGATCATCATTGGGAGTTCTCGAAGTATTATTAAGTTGGATAGTACAACCTTGCCACCAATCCTCTTCAATGGTATGATCGTTCCATTTAGCAATGACGTGAAGGACCTAGGCATGCACATCGATAGTACCCTAAACTGGCGTACTCAAGTCGCTAGGGTCAGCCAGAAGGTTACTGGAACGCTGCGGACTCTGTACCGTTTGAAAAACTTATTGCCATCGAGTACGAAGACAATGCTTGTGTCCTGTCCTTAATTTTCCCTATCATCGATTATGGTGATGTGTGCTATTATGATCTGAATGCAGATCTTCTCGACAAACTTGACCACCTTTTCAATAATTGCATTCGATTCGTGTTCAATCTGCGTAAATATGACCATGCCTCTGCGCATCGATCGCTTCTAAAGTGGTTGCCCATACGTCAGCGCAGAGAGCAAGGGGCGCTAACCACCTTGTTTTCGTTTCTTGTCTCTCCCTCTTCCCCTAGTTATCTAGCTCCCCACTTTCAGTACATTTGCGCCAACCACAGTAGAAATCTACGTTCATCAAGTAATCGTCTTCTTCATTGTCCCACTCACCGTACTGACTTCATTCACTCTTCCTTCTTCGTTCAATCTATCTCTCTGTGGAATGCGCTCCCCGTGGAAATCAGGATGGCAACCAGCCGATTAGCCTTTAAAGTTAAAGTCGAGAGCACATTCGCAATAAGCTGGCAGTATCATCACAACGGTAATGTTTTCCCATTGTTTGTCTTATTTGTTTTAGTATATTCGTGTAGTTATGTGTATTTATTTGTTCTTATATTTATATAATATATTTAGATATTTAGGTTTATATTTATATATATATATATATTTTTTTTTTTCTTTTAATAGGTTAACGTATTTAAATAATATTTATTCCACAATTTTTCGCTATTGCACCTACCACTGTTTATCTCTGCATCACCCAAAAGTTGACTGGTAGAAAATGCCTATGGCATTAAGTCCGCCTCTGTACATTTATGTACTTAAAGTATTAAATAAATAAATAATAAAGTTGAATTCCCTCTGATTCCATAATCTCCCCTCGCTTTACATGCATGACTGCACATTTGTCCACACCAAATTTCATCCTGATGGCGTTACTGAAGGTTTCAGTATGTGCGTGAACTTGGCAGATCATTTCCCAGCAGAGCATAAAAAAATGTGAGTTGTATTGGCATGCGGGTGAGTTCTAGAGTTCCTTATACTTAAAAAAAAAAGTTCTGGCTTTTTTACCTGAGAAAAGTCGAATGGAAATAATTATGTTCTACTAACTTCCGTCAGAAGATCAATTTCTCCAAAATTAAAATTTTAAAATTGATTTAGGTGCACAGAGGTGATCTCTATAGTTCTTTATACTTGCCCGAAAGACTTCTGCCTTCCTAAATTTATAAAAAAATATTGACCAGTTACTAGAAAAAGTCAATCATTTTGATAAAACAGCCGTGAATGACGTAATTTGTGGGTTTTTGTAGATTTTTCGGGCTGTAGTTAGAAATCAAGACCCCAGTAACAGAAAAAAAACTAAATGAATGCATAAGTCTCTTAAGAGTATCAGCAGAGCCTTGTGAAAAAGATGGGTTAGGAGAAATCGAGATTTCATTCAATGTTTAAGTTAGTAGGATCAAAAAAGAATTTGAGTAATACTGAGGAGCAGGAACTCCTCGTTATCTGATGCAACTATAAAAGAGCTGTCCAAAAACATGGAACAGAAACTCAGAACTCTCACTCAGATATCAGCAGAGCATGGTTGAAAACTTAGATTACTAGAAATCGAGATATATACAGGAAATGTTTTTGACCAGTGCGCAAATTTTTTTTGGTGGTTCTATATCAGTAATGGAACACATTTCCATTATTTATTCAATACTTTTTTATCTATTTTTATCCTACTTTAAATCAGCAAAATATGGACACAAACTATTCGTAATAATATCAATGGGCGCGCGCGGCGGCCGGCGCACAAGCTGCGGTGTTGCACGGGGGTGCAACCCCCTCCCGGGCGGCAGGACGGCGCCGGGCGCTGTGGCCGACAGTTCGCTCATCGCACGCGCTGTTTTGTGACGTCGCGTCTAATAGCTTTCCCGCACAAGCGCCGCGCCGCACGTCCGTCGTGCTTGTACCTACCGGTCACGATGTCGGACTTCAGTAACCGCGAGTTTTACGAGATGGTGCGAGTGTATGTACTGAGTGGTGAAAGTTTGCGAGCAGCTCGCAGAATGTATGCGACGGAGAGCATACCTCGAATGCGAGCCTATGGAATCCTTAACCCCGCGGTCCCTAATGAAAGATTGTTACCCACGTAAACACCTACGCCGGCGAATCGAGCGAGCGCACAGCTGATAGGTAGGTACTTTCGCGCGTTACGCTTCGCCGCGCGCCGCCGGATAGCCATACAACCACTTTTAAAGTAAACATCTTTCGTTAACGATTTTTTTTTTGTACTAAGACGTTTCAAAATTAAAAATATATGTTTAATAAAACTCGTTTAAGGTTAATTTGTCAAAATTTGCGCAGTGGATAAAAACTTTTCCTGTATAATGTAATGTGGACGAGATCAGCAGCCCGCCGCGCACGCCTACCACCTCCGGAATCGTCGCTCAGCTCCTCCTCGCCGCCGCCGGAACCCAGCCCCATCGTGAGTGCTGTAATACCGGCCGTGGCAGTTGCGTCGAGCTCGAGCGACGAATATTTTTCCCCGCCGACGTCACCAATACTCGTACGTTGGCAGGGGAGAGGCCGGCCACCGAGGAGCTTGGGACTTAGGGGCCAACCGGCCCCGAGCCGGGTCTACTCGACCAAAACCGGCCGTACCAGCCCAGGCTGGTACGGTCGGTTTTGGTCGAGTAGCTCTGTCATAGATTGGGAACTTGACGTTAGCTAACCGACATGCCGCAACAGCCGCGCAATACAGGATCGAGTGAGTATCTACGAGATCCTCGCTGCCCTCGAAAACATTTTTAAGCTGCGAGTCCAAGGCACGCACCGGCGCCCTATTTTTTTTGTGCATAGGTAGACGTGGTATTCGGGATCTAAGTTCAGTCGGAGTGTGCCTATAATCGCGAAACGCATCCTCCAGTGCGCTCTTCAATCGGGCGTTGCACTGGCTACTTACTGTTACAACCCTATCATTCTCTTCTTCAGCATGATTGGACCGCGGCGGTATTGCATCAGGAATTGACGTTTGTGCCGCGGTTAGTGCCGGAGTCGAGACGAT
This sequence comes from Lithophane leautieri, assembly GCA_949152455.1. NCBI lineage: Eukaryota > Metazoa > Arthropoda > Insecta > Lepidoptera > Noctuidae > Lithophane > Lithophane leautieri. The sequence continues at coordinate 14,421,918 of OX424480.1, read as the reverse complement.
ATGATTGCTCAGTAACTCTGAGCGCAGCCTATCAAGTGCAGCATCGTCCAACCTGTGATTGCGTTGGATGACCCGCACCTGATCCGACAGTCGTTGGGCCGAGACGTTGACGGTTGGTTCTAGTTCCTGGAACAGATACAGCATCCTATCGCGGTATGCAGTGAGGTTAGTTCCCCCCTCTGTACCCGTAGTATGCGCGTGTTAAAATGATGTATATAATTAACACTAATAATAATATGTATAGCATGTATAGCATGGCTCATTAGAGTGCTGGAGTTGTACAAAATAGACGCAACTCTACGCACCTTCTTGACGTCGTGTATGAGGCAGTGGAGAACAGCCCTTCTCTATCCGGGATGTCGACAGCTATGGGGGATCGATGAACCGATCAGGATTGAGCGAGGAATATTTCAGGGCGATAGTTTGAGTCCGCTTTGGTTTTGCTTAGCCTTGAATCCTCTAAGCACACTGCTGGAGGATTCAGGCCTAGGCTATCGATTGAGAAGAGGTGGTCAGGTGATATCTCATCTCCTTTACATGGATGACCTGAAACTCTTCGCCCCCAACAATTTGCGACTGATGGAGCTACTGAAGGTAACAGAAACATTCAGTAGCGCCATCAGGATGGAATTTGGTGTGGACAAATGTGCAGTCATGCATGTAAAGAGAGGGGAGATTATGGAATCCGTGGGAATCCAACTCTCGGATTCCATAAACCTTAAATCCCTCTCCTCAACCGAAACCTACAAGTATTTGGGTATGTCGGAAGCATTAGGCATCAATGTTGCCGACATGAAACAATCGTTGAGGGAGCGCTTCTTTGGCCGCCTGAATAAAGCGTTAAATAGTCTTTTATCAGGCGGAAACAAGGTGCCAGCCTTCAACGGCTGGGTCATGCCGGTTTTGATGTATTCTTTCGGCATACTCAAATGGACTCAGACAGAACTTGACACCTTGGATAGGAAGGTCCGTACACTGCTGACGGCAAATCGGATGCATCACCCACGGTCATCAATGATGAGACTGTACATCCTCCGGAAGTGTGGGGGTCGAGGTTTCTTAAATGCCAAAACCCTTCACAACCGCGAGATTTGCAATGTTTGAGTGTCAGAATGGTTACTAGTTATTTACTGTCTATGAAAGTATGTATCTATATATTTTTTTTATCATACTTTGGTTTAGAATCATTTTTTTCTAATTGAACAGACAGCTGTGCTGCTGGGGACTTTGTTGCGCCACTTCTTCCCAGCTAAAGAATTAGGAAGTTGTGAAGGGTGGGCGTTTTGGGGGACTGTCTTATGTTATTGGCAAATAAATATATCTTTATCTTATCTCTTTATCTTATCTTATTTTGACGTTCGAAAAGTGCTGATTCTGAGCCTAGTTTGGATAAATGACTTTTGATTTTCATTTATTTGATTTTGCCCACGTTTTTCTTGCCGAGAAAAACTACGGCCTATTCGCCGTGTGTAGGCACGGTCATCTGTATTCTATAGATGGAAGGAAGGATGAATGCTTGTTGACAGAAATATTTTTTCTATGGCGCGGTTTATAAACCGTGAGCCGGCACGGTCGTCAGTGAAATGAAATGAAATGAAATTGTTAATTCTGTAAATAAGATATTGAAATCTTTTGCATGTCATATTTTTTTTATTTTTTATTTGCTAGATGAGGTCTGCCCTTCCTATCTGACTACTCTGAGAAGAAAGACCGAAACAAACTCAGAGGTCACAGTCTCTTTTAAAGTCTCGACATAAACTAGGCTAGGCCAGTGTTGTATGGATCACTATCGTGGTTATAGGTCAGTGACTGTTGACGCGACCTGTTGATATCGCGCGGCTCAACGTTGCTAAGGCCTTTTGAACACGGCACGGTTTCTTTACGGGACAGCGTAAAACCATGCCATACAAAAAACGTGTCAGTTAACAAGCTTCCCTATTCGCACATAGATATACACACATCAACACGGTCTAGGGATATTTCATACTCAATTAAATAACTCGAAAAGTACTGGCCGCATTGGAATCTTTTATACACCGATTTGTTTGTAATTTATCTCAGACTAATTCAAAATTCAAATTTTTGAAAATTCTTTTGTTTCGGTGGCATAAAAATGTCTTGATGTGTAGGAGAGGGAATTTTCAATTGTGCGAAATTTAGAAAACAATACGAATTACGTTTAGTTACAGTTTTTTTCATTTTTAAACGAAAGATAAAGTTAAAATTGAGGTATTGTAGCCATGCAACGCCAACATTTGACGAGGGCGGAGATGTTACGAGCTGTGGGAATGCTGGAAGCTGGGTCTGTTCAGCGTAATGTTGCTGAGACCATAGGGACCCACCAAAATGTAATTTCAAGATTGTGGACACGCTATCGTGCCACAGGTGAAGTAGCGGAGAGGCACCGGGGGCCAAGTCGCATCACTACCCCCAGACAAGACCGATTTTTGCAAATTACTGCGCGAGCTCAACCAAATGCAACGGCGACTCAATTAGTTCAAAGGCTGCGAGTGGAACACCAAGTGCTTGTGAGTGACCAAACTGTAAGAAGGCGACTGCATGAAAGCAATCTACGCTCTCGTAGACCACTCCGGGTCCCACCTTTACGGAGAGGCAATCGTGGACGACGATTAGAATGGGTTCGGAACCACGTGGACTGGGGCCGTGAGCAATGGTCCAATGTGCTGTTCACGGATGAATCCAGATTCGGCTTCCATCCAGATTCACGAAGGACGCGTGTTTGGCGAGTTCCTGAACGATGGAGCCGTCTTCAGAACCCTCAGGAAGTTCACCCATACCAAGGAGGAACAATTATGGTTTGGGCAGGAATTCGTCTTGGAGGATGGCAGAACGATACGTCCATCAGGTGTTGGGGCCCGTAATCTTGCCCCACAGAACACAAATGGGGCAAGATTTCCTGCTCATGTACGACAATGCCCGGGCACACACGGCGAGAACGGTAGCAGCTTGGTTACATACACACAATGTTAGGGCCTTAGACTGGCCTGCTCAATCGCCAGATCTAAATCCCATTGAGCATGCGTGGAATATGCTGCAAAGAAGAGCTCTGAAGGAAGTTCCTGAAAATCTGGCTACAGAAGATCAACTTTTTGCGCACCTCAGAAGGACATGGGACAATATTCCGCAGCAAGACATTGACAACCTTGTTCTGAGCATGCCGAATCGTTGCCGATGTGTTATGAACATCATGGGCGCTTTCTCAGACTACTAACTTCAAGTTTATAAACACAAATTAAATGATTTTTCTATTTTTTTCAGTTTTTACTCATAAATTAAAAGTTAATTCATATACGGTTTCCGTCTAGGCTTCATTTTTTTTCTATAAAATCCTGAAATTTTAATCGAAGTACCTTAACCATTATTAAAAAATGGTAGAATATTAAATAACGTATCTTTTAAATATATACATGTCATATAAATAATTAACACATTGATAGTAATTCGCTTTTAAAAAAATATCCCTAGACCGTGTTGATGTGCGTACATGGTCTGTTTCAAAAGTATCTGATGAAACTGTAAAAATCCCTGTTCAGGTTAAATTCCTACTGATAACCGTCATTCTGAAGATCGCACATTTAATCAAAATCCTACAAGCAGAGTTGCACATTGGCTCTTCCCGAGCTTTCGAATTACCGGGCGATTCGAATATATTATGTAGATGTGTTTGCTAGTGAAGTGTTAAATAGTGAAATTATTATAGTAATCGATTATTATCATACTTAATTATTATTATTAATATAATCTGTATTTTATTATTTTTATTTAGCAAACTCCTTTGAATAAACTGTCAAGGATGAATGTAAAGAAAATAAAAATGTTTGAGTCTAACGCTACTTCATTGTTTTGAGGCCGACTGTACATCAGTACTACATTAAGCTCTTTGATCGCGATACACTTGCGGTGAACGTGTCTATTTAGTCATGTCGCGCCACTTCACACGGAGCTGTGGTCATCAACTGTGCGGGGGAAAGGCCTTTGAAGTAGCGACGAGTCACAGGATTTGATTATAGTAATAAGAGACAAGTTATTAGTTTAAATTAACAAAATCAACGAAAGCTCTAGAGGATATTACGAATATACTATGACTTCCCGTTAACTTATAATACCAATGGAATGTCACACAGTCAAGCCGCGGGCACAGCTAGTACACTGTTGTCTGATTCAAGTAGGTACCTGCCAGCATTTGTTTACATTATTCTGTTACTAGTATTAACTAGTGGAGCTCTTAACTAATACGTTCAACATCAGTCTCTGGATACAACCCTGGTACATGTCAAGACAAAGCCAATGAGTCCAAATACGATGGCACTATCTTGTTTGGTTGAGGAGTTCCTATGGCCATCTCCCGGCTCCATGATCAGATCCTGGACACTGCCTAGTGTAAAGCACGTGTCAATACGGATGAAGATGAGGTTAGGTCTTTAATAACAGGGCTAAAGAGTGATTGTTCGGTGGGCCTTGATTTAATATCTAGTGACATCTTGAAATCAAATATAGATATTCTAACAATACCTATAACATACGACTGTTATTTGTCGCTCACAACCGGTATATTTCTGAAGATCTATAAGAAGTCAAGAGTTCACCCAATACATAAGAGTGTTGACAGAGACTGTGTCAATAATTATAGGCCAATTTCAATGCTCCCTACCCTTTCAAAAATTTTAGAGCGCATCGTTAACAAAAGACTTTTTAACTACTTGGAAAATAAAAATCTTCTTTCACAAGCACAATTTGGTTTCAGAGCTAAGAGATCCACTGCCGACGCTGTGTCAGAACTAACAAATTATATAGTTAACAACATAGACTCAAAGAGGAAAACCATTGGAATATTCTTAGATTTAGCAAAGGCCTTTGACACAGTCTCTGTCCCTATTATGTTAACAAAACTCGAAAGCCTGGGTATCCGGGACCTTCAATTAAAACTTTTTAAAGATTACCTAAACGACAGAACACAATGTGTTAAAATCGGTAACATAACTAGTGAAGAGGTCCCAGTGACATTTGGAGTTCCACAGGGCAGTATTCTGGGTCCGACGCTGTTCCTAGTCTATATAAATGATATATGTCAGTTAATGTTTCCGGACTCGAAAATTGTTGTGTTTGCTGATGATACGGCTTTACTTTTCAGTGGTAACTCCTGGCATGAAGTTTTTGCCAAAGCTCAGATAGGCACTGTGATCAGTTGGTTAAACAAGAATTTACTTACATTAAATTTAGAAAAAACGACCTTCATCACGTTTTCCATTCAAACTAATGACAAACCGGATCCCTCTTTGAGTATTGTCTCCCATTCGTGCCCAAATGCAAATGACACAATTTGTCAGTGTCCTAACCTTAAAAATACTGAATCTACAAAGTACTTGGGAGTAATTATTGACAGAAATCTTAAATTTCATGATCATATTAATCTTCTATCAGCGAGGGTACGTAGACTTATAGTAATATTTAAAGCCTTGAGAAACACTGCATTAAAATCTGTTATAAAATCGGTCTACTATTCTCTTTGTCAGTCTCAGCTTGAATACTGTATCACCACATGGGGTGGCACATGTAAAACTCATAAAAGTTGAGATAGCACAAAGAGCGCTCCTAAAGGTTAGTTTATTTCTACTTTTTTATCACCCAACTACTGATCTCTACTCAAAATGGGAGGTACTTACTGTGAGACAGCTCTTCGTGCTAAATACGGTAAGGAAACAACATGCCATAACAACTTTTGAACCAGACATAATCAGAAACAAACGTCGCAAACATACAGTCTGTTCTTCATCGTCATTTAAAACTAAGTTTGCGCATCGGTTTTTCTGCTACCAGGGTTCAAATTTATACAATAAGGTAAATCGAGTCTTAACGATATATCCCTTGCCAAAAACCAAATGTAAGTCTTTGGTTTCGGACTGGTTACAAAATTTGGATTATAATTTTACAGAAAGTCTACTACTTCATTCAAGTTAAATTAGTACGATATCAGTTTGTAACTTGCATCAAAACCCTTTCACGTGCACATCGGCACACTTCATCTGACACTCAACACCACACACTAACGTTATACACTCTCATAGACACACACATACACACTGATACAGGCGCCCTGATTAACTTAAGTTTTTAGTCTTAAATCTCCTTAACTGTAAAACTTTATGTTCTTCCGTAGGGTGGGGACCTGGTGATTTGTAATACAAGCATTTTACGCCTAACTCAGACACCAGCTCCTCACATTGATAAAACAAATAATATGTGAAACTTATAATAAGCTAGTCATTGTCATTGTGAGGAGAAATAAAGAAATAAATAAAATAAAAAAATTCTTATTATCAATATAAATATTCAACGAGTACAAACACGATGGTGCTGTCTTCTTTGGTTGAGGAGTTCCTATGGATACCTTCCGGCTCCATCATCAGACCCTGGATACCATCTAGTATAATAGGACTTTTCAATACGTATCCAATGAAACCACATACGACGAGGCTATCTGGATTACTTGAGGAGTGCCCGTGACCACCTTCCAGCTCCATCATCAGACCTTCGACACCATACTCAATACTCAATTTTTTACTGCATTCCATATGTTACATAGATGGTATAATAAGTAAAAGATCAATATGGACCCTGTCGGGCACAGCAACATTAGGAGAGAGGAAGAGGGCTAAGCAGAAATGTAATATTATTATAAATTATTAGATGTGAGGCTATGCACTTGTCAAGATAAAATCAACGAGTTCAAACTCAACGACGCTCTTATAGATTTCCAATACCTAATAAAATAAAACTAGGTAGGTACCTGAAAAACATTAACCTCGCTCAAGCAATAACTTTATAAACCTGGGACCGTTTAAAAAAAATAAAAATGTATTTATGCAAGAAACCATTTGGAAGCACTCCCATTGGCAGAATTTGGTCCAAATCGGTTAATATCCTTTTTTAAACGACTTCAAAAAAAGGAGGAGGTTGTCAATTCGTCTGTATTTTTTGTATTATTCTTTTTTGTTTCTCACCTCAGAACTTTCGACTGGGTGATTTTGATGATTCTTTTTTTGTTTGGTAGGTCATGCTTCCGAGGTGGTCCCATAGAAATTTTTATTAACTTTGCTTGCGTAGTTTTTGAGTTAGCTTCAGTATTACGTATTTTTCCCACTTAATTTATCTCGACGACATTTTAAGTGACTCCGTCACTGTTATTTACATAGCAGGTAGTGGTATTCAAATTTGGGTGGAGTAGGTAACACAACTAAAAAGTGAAGAATAAAAACTTTTTACAAAAAACAAAAACCGACTTCGAAGTCTGTGTTTTTGCTTTTTGTTCTTTGCCACCGACTTCCGAAATTAAAGTTATTTTTCACTTTTTAGTGTTTTTTTTGGAGGTCGATGTTTTATATAAAAACTTTATAGCCGATAACCGTCTTTTAAGGAATGGCTAATAAAACCTTTTAAACAAAAACACTCTTTTTCAAATTGTTGCAACTTTTGACTCTTTTTAACCGATTTCCAAAAAGGAGGAGGTTCTATGTTCGTCTGTATGTATTTTTTTTGTGTATGTTCTTCGATATTTTCGCCAAATGTGAAACAAATTAAAAAAATCTTTTTTAGTTCGAAACGGTATACTATAATATCAAAATACACACTCCTATGGATTACATTTGGGCCATAAACCTGAACAGACTCTTCGCAGCATCACCATTTGGTTGAGATAGAATTCCATGAAATGTGCCTAAATCAAGTCTGTTCAACTTCAAGACTTATTTAGATAATATTTATTTTGTGAAACATGAGTACAGGATGAAGGTCTTATAATTAATTTGAGGTTCTTACAAATGTTTTGCCATTTCTGGCGTACAAAACTAGTTGCAACAAACAAAAAACAAAAAAAATTATCAATATTATATATCTCATATAACTTTGCTTGCGTAGTTTTTCAGTTAGCTTCAATATTACGTATTTTTCCCACTTAGTATATCTGGACGATGTTCTATGTGACTCCGTCCCTGTTATTTACATAGCAGGTAGTGGTATTTGAATTTGTGTGGGGTGGGTAACACAACCAAAAAATTAAAATTAAAATATTAAAATTAAAAAAAACGATTTCCAAAAAAAAACACTAAGAAAGTGAAAAATAACTTTGATTTCGTAAGCCGGTGGCAAAAATCGAAAATTGAAAAGCAAAGACACCGACCTCTGAAATTAAAGTTATTTTTCACTGTTTTAGTGATTTTTTTGGAAGTCGGTTGTTTTTTGTTTCTGTTTTTGTTTTCACATTTATTTCGTGATCGATGAATTTTTATTCAAAAGCCAAAGTTTCAAGAAACATAATTATGTAAATAAGGCGTAAAACTGTGGTTATAAATGTTGTTTGAGTTTTTTGCCAGTAAGTCAAAAATGGCAATTTCTTGGTTAAAGTTAAAAACGTTACTTATGTATAATAAACTATGTTTTCCAAGAAAGCTGATGAAATTTGTTATAAAACCTTTTTTTATTTCTACAGTTTAGGAGAAATAGCAATTTTAAAAGTGTGATACTAAGTTATGAAGGCCAGTATATTTTAACGAAGTTGATGTCGGTGTTTCCTAGAGAGACAGGCGAGAGCCGTCCGGCACCTAAAAAATGAATCAACATCGTGTTATAGACAGACTGTATTCAATGAGTCACAGCGACATCGTTTTACGTGTATGAAACGTGGTTAAGTAAGTATGTGTGTTTTACCAGGGCCGTAGCCAGGAATTTATTCCGGGGGCGTTAGTATTTTGCCAAGTTTTTTTGTCCTTGTCATTTTTGCGGAAAATCTTAAAAAATATGGCGAGCGAAACGATCTCGAAATTTTTAGCATCCCCCTTCAAATAAATTAGTTCTTCTTTCTCCTTGACCGTTCATACAGAAATAGAAGTTACTTTATCGACTTATGCAGAAAAGTTTGAGAATTAAGAGAATATAGGATGCAAAATCGAGCGTAGCGAGCTCCAAAAATTTAGCACCCCTCCTGGAATATCTCAGAGAATACTGAAGCTATAGGAATTTATTCAATACAAAGTCAGAATAGAATAGAATAGAATAATAATAGGTCTTTACCTATGAAATTGCCGTTTTGTATGAAAAAATTTAAACAAATTTTTTTCATGAATTTTTTATTTGTATTAATCGAAGTAATCACCCATGCAATCAATGCATCTTTGCCATCGCAGTGGCAGTTTATTGATGCCCTTCTTAAAGAAATCAGCTGGACGGGAGGCAACAAATTCTTCAAAAGCATTTTGTACTGCCTCTCGGGTATTGAATTTTTTTCCCGCCAAGAAGTTATCCAAATTCTGGAAAAAGTAGTAGTCTGTAGGCGCAAGGTCTGGTGAGTAGGGCGGATGACGGAGAGCTTCCAACCCCAGTTCTTGCAACTTGGAGACCGTCTGCTGTGCAGTATGAGGTCGCGCGTTGTCGTGCAGGAGCAGCGGAGACGAGCGATTGACCAATGCTGGTTGGAGATGCGCCAGCTTCTCCATCATTGTGTTCAGTTCTTCACAGTACACATCTGCAGTAATGCTCACCCCGTTTGGTAAGAAGCTGTGATGAATCACACCGGCGCTAGACCACCAAACAGTGACCATCAGTTTTCTAGGGGTAAGTTTTCGTTTAGGGCATTGTTTAGGTGCTGAACCAGGATCCAACCAACTTGCTGAGCGCTTGCGGTTATCAAACAGAATCCATTTTTCATCGCAGGTAACAATGCGGTTCAAAATTCCTTCATTTGTGTGTCTGTTGAGCAGTGCAAGGCACGTCTCGACGCGTACTTCGCGCTGGCGATCATTGAGTTCGTGGGGCACCCATTTGTCAAGCTTTTTTACCTTGCCAATTTGACGCAAATGGACCAATATTGTTTTGACGCTAACGTCGAAAGCTGCTGCTAATTCAGCCGTAGATTGTGTATCATCAGCTTCCACAATCGCCTTTAATTCGTCATTGTCGACCAAAGTCTTCGGACGACCGCGAGGTTCATTTTTCAGGTCGAAATTTCCAGAACGGAAGCGAGCAAACCAATAACAGGTGGTGCGTTGGTTTGTAGTGTTAGCTCCGTAAACGTCGTTGATGTTGCGTGCCGCTTGTGCCGCGTTGCTGCCACGACGGTACTCATATTCCATAATTACTCGAATTTTTAACGTATCCATGATGACGAAAAAGGTTGAAATGCGATGAAAATGTAACACTAATCAATAAAGAAATGACTACTTTTGGAAAAAAAAATCCATGTTTTTAAAATAAAATTAATTTGAAATTAGAATTCTTAGCCAAACAAAAATTATTTTGATTTGAAATGGCCAGTACTGCAGAACGGCAATTTCATAGGTAAAGACCTAATATTTATTTCTAAGTATATGGTACATTGAGATCTAAAATTAAACATTGATTCACATATACTACCATTGCCGGTGTAGAAAAATTTAATAAGCTAAGTGCATGCAAATCCTAGACATTACAATAAAAGTTATATTAAATTAATAAAATTGATTTAAATTTGTATTTTTAATTTGATACAATAATATTGATTCTGATTAATTGAATAGTATTATTTGTAATGTCAAAATATTAATTATTGTGTCAAAAAGCATAGAATATTAATTACAATGTCAAAAAGTATGATTTAAAAATTCATTAACAGAGTAGAAACACATGTCTAAGAGCCAAGTAAACATTTTACATTTGATATTATTTATTGGTAGCATTCTCAAGCCAGGTGGTAATTTATTATACATTTTTACTGTCATACAACTGGCATTTCTACTGCATAGTTGCAATCTCTGAGGAGGAACTAGCACTTCCCCGGCATTTCTTTTCTTCAATCTTTGGGAGACTTGTTCATTTAATAGGAATAACCATGGGTATTTTTTTACAAATAAACAAGTCTCAAAAATATATAGGCACGAGAGTGGAAGAATTTTTAGTTCTTTAAATAATGGCCTGCAATGGTCTAATTATTCTGCTCCGCTCATGGCTCGGATACATTTTTTTTGTACTTTAAATGCTCTGCCCACATCCACTGAATTACCCCATATCACTAGGCCGTAACGCAATACTGATGAAACATACCCATGATATGCATTGAAGACAGTTGCATCCGGGGGCGGACGGTGGCGCCATGCGGCCGGGTCCGGTCGGTAATGGACCGTCTGTACGGGGCGTGGGGCGGCGGTGCCGATGGTCAGACATAATAACAATACTAAATGTTCTGTATGTTCTGGTGAATGTTGGTCAAACTGAAAGATCATGAATGTTTGCAAGCACGTCACGTCTTATCGAAAAACTGAGCAGTTCAAATGTTGTGATGAACTTGTGACGAATACGAAAGAAAACTGCGTTTTTAGGGTTCCGTAGTCAACAAGGAACCCTTATAGTTTCGCCATGTTCATCTGTCTGTCTGTCTTTCTGTCTGTCCGTCCGTCTGTCCGTGGCTTAGATCAGAGACTGGTGGTACTAGAAGGCTGTAATTTGGTATGGATATACAAATAAATCACGCCGACAAAGTGGTAAAAAAAAAATCGTAAAAAATATTTTTTTAGGGTACCTCCCCTTCACGTAAAGTGGGAATGGTTTTTTTTTCTCTTTATTCCCATGGTGGGGTATCGTTGGAAAGGTCGTTTAAAAATAATGCGAGTTTGTCAAACTCATTTTTGGATTCAGGGATCTGTTTGCAAAATATTAAGCTTTAAAGTGCTAATTTTTGTTAGAGTCAAGTGTCCGCCCCCTGCCAGCTAAATGGTTGGTTTCGGATATGTGAAAAAATTCACGGCAGTAGTATATATAACAAAATTAAAAGGAAAACTATCACCGCCGTAGGCTCCACAAGTTACCGAGTAATAATAGACCAAATTGAATTTGCAGTTGCAAAAACATGTTCTCCCATACATTCCAGACCGACAGACAGAGTCTGTCTGTCTGTTGTCTGTCTGTCTGTCTGTATGGAAGAACATGTTTTTCAACTACAATGTTAAGTTTGTTGTATAAATTCATCCCAACTACGGAACCCTTCATTGTGCGTGGTTCGACAAGCACTTGGCCGGTTTTTGTTCTTTACTACAATCATTTGAGTAATATTTTGTGTATAATGTTGGATGATACTATTAAGTAACATAGTATTTTTTTTTTGTTACAGACTAAAACCATCAAACAGTGAGTTCTCGTACCAACGAAGCGTTAAAATCAGTGACAAAACTGAACCATTATACTGTGCGCGCAATGTAAAGCATCCAACTCAATCACATCGTTTGTAATAGGACCGTCTGTAGAAATGGTGAGTAAATCCTTTGTTAATGAAACACCTCTCACTAATTATTGTAATGAATGGGTGACAGATACTAAATAATGACTGAATTTAATACCGAAGTGGCCGCCATCGCGCCATCGCACGGCGCCGGGGGATCGGGTAGAGCACTAGTTGGTTTATATTTCAGATTTATTGTGTCTTTGTTTTACAATGATGTCGTTATTTATATATTAACAGCTAATTTATTACAGTTTATATCGAATGTATTGTCTAAACTAACATGAAAGATTAGATTGTTAGAAAAACAAGTTTATTTTATTTTCTTTAGCTTCTTAGCTTATTATTCTGAGATGTTATTATAAGTACAACTAGTTTTTTGCGTTTTTCATAGTTTTAAACTGTAAGTAAGTTAATTTTTCAGACCGCGCTATCGCATGTAATTTAAAAAGTTGTAAGCGAGATTTTGATAAATAAATAAATAGAAACCTATAACTTTCTAGGTATTAATATGCTGAAGTAGATGCAGGACATACTCAGTTTATTTACATTAAATAAGTCAGAAAGTAGGGACATACTTCTGACAAAAATAAAGTTACATGAATACAATACATAATTATATACTCACTAGTTTGTACGCGCTAACTACTTGTAACTTAACTGTATGCTAATGGCTCATGTTTGTGTATTCAGCCTATACGTCTCGACTATGGGAGAGCTTATCTCACTTGGCAACGACTACGAACTTGGGGCGTTCACAAACCTACGTACTCGTACGAGTAATTATCGAGATTACCGGTATACCTGTACGTTTACCGGCAATCCTGTTTGAATTTAAAACTGTGCCCCGGATATAGTGGAATTTTGTATTTGCACATACCATAGCAGCGAAACGGCAGTAGTTCAATAAGTATTGAGTCGCGTCACGTTCCGCAACTCGAACATGACGCGAGTCAGTGCTACGGTTTCGCAGCGGGGGTGTGCTACCGGCGTAAACAAGTAATTCAACTGAAAATTAACGTAAAATATTTGATCGGTTAATGTAACTTAATGTTTTAGGGGCTCGTGGATAAACTATAACAGACAGAAGGTCAAGCTTTGCTTGCCACGGTCGGTTCGTGGATGGGTGACCATGATGGTGACCTGTCATTTGTAGATCTTTGACAGTTTGTAGTCAGAAGCCCAAAAGTATGACATCCAGTCTTAACAAGAGGTATCGTGTTATCCAGTAACTGGGTTGTGGAGTCGTTTCATGTAAAATACAGGTATTCAGCTACATCTGGTTGGACTGGAAACCGACCCCAACATAGGACTAGACAGATTGGTTAAATGAACGTAATGTAATGTTTTACTTAATACATAAATATAATATAATCTGCCTTTATGTTTGACTTACGAGTACCAGTACAAGTATATACAAGTATTTTCAGTGTAAAGATAGTTATTCTGCGTGTGTCCCACGATTATTTTTTGGAAAACGTAAATTAATGTTAAAGTAATCCATTCATTCCTTCGATTCGGACGAGTATTGTAATAGTGTCATATCTTTTAAAGAAAAAGTATCCACAGCAAACACCGACCAGCATGTAACTTAGCAAGTAGGTACCTATAGGAAAGATTAGTTTGGTTGTCAAACAAAACAACAAAATGTTGATCTTTCCATCTTCCAATTAAAAAAAAAAAACACGATAGTAATGTAATTCATGAGTCCGCGCTCATGACGGTAGTTGCAGCTGCTTTGTGTCGAAGCTCAATTTATCCTCGACGTGACGTCTGCTTCTAGGACTACTCGGGGGGAAGAGAGGCCCGGAGTGACAGATGTACATAAAGTTACGGAGCTAATGGTTTAATCAAACAGTCTTCGCAACTTTCTGTTTTTTCGTAAAATTAGAGACAGCAGAAGGACTAATCCTGACGATTTGCTCATAAACTTAGGTAGGAGACAGTGACACTTTGAAGCGTAAACAGCAAGAAAGCACATACAATGCTGTTTTAGAAGTTCAAATAATACTTGTGTAGGTATATGAGCGTGTGTCAAGCAATCGATTCACGCTTGAATTTCAAAAAGTAGAGCTTATTACATAAACTGCAAACAAACTCAAACATCTTCGATTTCTGAATCTGAATGGAAACGAATTAGTGTCAAATGACCACTCTCTGGAGGCAAATATGTATGTACCAAATTGATACTCCTTCGAAGCAAATTCGACTTAATTCAAACTATGATGACCGCAGTCCTTGAAGTTTGTATGTAGAACGAATCAGTCTTATGAACTTGAACCTGTGGCGGTACCTACATCGCCACATTCGAACTACGCAACAAAGACCTGACGTCACACAAAAATCCTGACGTCACAAAAATCCTGCATCGCGCAATTTGAGTTTACCGTGCAGTGAACATATATACAAAAATTCAATATCAATCATTGGGCAGTTGCCCGCGAGACACAACACCCGTCTGGTTGGAGGATCCTCCCTTTTCTTTGGTGGATGAGTGAACTTTATACCCTGTTCTTCATACCCCTAAATTGGTGACCCCGAATATGAACGTCAACGCAGCCTTCGTGCAACTACTCCAGCGTGACGTCATCATCATCACTCCCGCAAGCTTTCAGTGAGGCGAGTCACACAGCCAAGCCAACACCCGAGGCGTCAACGGGTATCCTGACCACCAGCAAGCAGCGAACGCGCATTCCTGGTCATCGCCCGCAGCCTCATCACCCCGACCCACTGGGGAATCACCTCAATCAACTCAATCACCACAATCGCCGCAAACAGTTCCGACCCACTGCGAACAATGCGGCACCCGGTTCCGACTCACTGGAACCACAACTGGCACTGACAAGCATCGCAAGATACAAGACTCAGCCCACTATCGACCTTCGGTCTCCGGAGGGGAGTGATGTGGCGGTAGCTACATCGCCACATTCGACCTACGCATCAAAGACCTGACGTCACACAAAAATCCTGACGTCACAAAAATCCTGCATCGCGCAATTAGAGTTTACCGTGCAGTGAACATATATACAAAAATCCAATATCAATCATTGGGCAGTTGCCCGCCAGACAACACCCGTCTGGTCGGAGGATCCTCCCTTTTCTATGGTGGATGAGTGAACTTTACACCCTGTTCCTCATACCCCTAAAAACCTTCTGAATGGTTCTATGGTGTGAAATACTGATGTAACGTAAAAATACACCTTCGGCTTGGCGACATTAGGTGTATTTTTTAAAGGAAGAAGACGGTGTATATTTTGACGCTAGAATAATTTGTTTTTAGCATCAATTTAGCATAATGTAATGCTCACGATTTATCCAACATGATTCTCAGGAATCAAGTGTTGGTTCCATTCATTGAAGTGATAACATCTAACACTACAGGGCGCGAGAGACGATCACAGATTGAGAAATTATTTCAACAAGTTTTAATCTTATTGTGTACATGATGTGATAACATTTTACAGAGAAATTCCGGTAAACAAGTTACAAAGATCAAACAGTCGCTTAAGATAAGTGTAGTAAAACATTGATGTTTTTACTTCTAACTGCAACTTGCGCTTTTCTCTGCATACGAAACGTGATTCTTCAATGTTTTGTTAAGGGTGCACCGTCAAACGTGTGCCGCACAGTTGAGAGTACTCTGAGCGCGGGAGAGCCTCGCTGAGCGCCTCGCGGCCAATTATGTCACCCACCCACACATACATACATATACCGCGATGATCTGATGACGTCACCAATCACACCACACGCACCACATTTCTTAGTACAATTAGAATGTACTACCGTTAGCTTCACCTCTTTGGGTTCACTCTAGAATTCCATTACTCCTTAATATAGCATTACATCACGTACGGTAGTGGCGATTGGCGACCGCTATACTGTGAACCTTATTGCTTTGATATACGGCACTTATATATTTGAAGTAAGGTTTAATTTACATGCAGATAGTTCCGAGTGATTTATATCAACAGCGTATTGATAAAGGACTTATGAATTATTATGATGGCGGGATTCGGAGTGCGTAGACGGCGTCGTAGCGGCGCTACACGGCTACGACTCTCGTAGCCCCTCGTAGCCATTGTCCACTCGATTTTCAGATGACGTCATCTTCTGATTTAACTGCTTGTTTTTCTTCTATTTGTTCTAAGATACTTTTATCTTCACTTCGAAAAGATTCTATTGAATACATTATTTTTTTTCAATGTCTGACAACCAGTCCGCCTTACGTTGAGATTTCATTTAGAAACTTTTGTATGAAATATAAGTCTATCGTATATGTGATAGGTAAGTTTAATATTGGCAATTTAGTTCTGAGCTGGCAGTTCAATTAAGACTGCCCCGGACTGTGTACTCGTAGGTACTCATAGGGACTGTCTGATATGACTTGTAATATAACGCATGACCGACCTTTCACTTTCATAACTGGATTGATTAAGTCAAAGACAAGTCAAAGTCAAATAATTTATTTCAAATTGGCACATAAAAGGCACTTTTGAACCTCAATGAAAAACAAAGAAATAGAATTGATTCTAGTTGCCCATTCCAAAAGGTAGCTTTCGTATGGAGAAGAATGGGCAAGAAACTCCACCGTTACTCTTTTTAAAAATGTTTTACAATATGTGTAAATTACATTACATTACATTACAAAATGTACATTATAAAAATGTATACATGAATTATATAATTATATGTGAAGACGATGCACCTACAATAAGATTACTGTATCACTAAAGGTAAAAAGAATTATAAATGGAGCAATGACAAATAAATCAGTTATGTGATAGGTACATGGTGCTCACATATTTACAAACATTGTAAAAGTATACGATATTACAATATTCCTAGGTAAAAGGTAATACTAATGTATTACTTGTAACAATGTTAGGAACGCACTGACTTATTAAAGTCAGTGCGTGAGTTTAAGCAATCACAGAGTGTAAAGTAGAGAAGGGAGAAAAAGAGGAGGGGCATGTATTCTTGTGAGAAACGGTCTTCAGTATAAGGAAATACCAAAAATCTCACAATTATCTTCATCAGGCATATTTGAATGTTGTGCAATCGAGCTTAGTTATTTTAAGATAATTGTTGTCTGTATTTACAGAGTACCAAATATAAATAATCTCAATTACTGTTTTGATAAGATGGAAATGCTTTTGCGAGAAATATCACGCACACGATACAACAACATTGTAATGGCTGGGGACTTTAACATAGACATGCTGAAACCTAATAGCCACTCAAATACATTCGAATGTCTTTTAATGAGCTATAACTTAAAACTAGCATTAAAGCAGCCGACTCGCATGGCCAGTATGACATGCATAGACAACTTTGGTCACAATTTTAGAAAAGTGTCATCTGACGTAATAGAATTGGCATTGTCCGATCATACGGCACAGCTGCTTCACTGTCCAGTTCAAACCAAATGTCTCATAAATTATTGGTACACGGCTAAAAGGGACTACAGTCTTGACAATATTTCTAAGTTTAAAAATCATATAAAAAATCTATCTTTCGCAGAGATTTATGGCACAGTCGATCCGAATGAAGCATATAACAAATTTTTCGATCTGTTTAAATTAATATACGACTTGTGTTTTCCAACTAAATTGATCAAAATAGATGTCTTAAAAAAAACCTAAATGGTTGTCAAAAGGTATTAAACTTGGTAGTAAAAAAAAAGAAAGCTTTTGTGGCAATTTAGATTAAATCCAAACAAAAATAATAAATACACCTTCACTACCTACTCTCGTTTACACAAAAAAATTATACACCTAACACAAAAGGCGCAAAACAATCATAAAATAAAATCATCTAAAAACAAGTCTAAAACCACGTGGCAAATTATTAATCGTGCAAAATATAACAAACCTAAATCTAGTATAACTAAAATTATAAATAATAATAGTACTCTATCAAATCCCAATGACATTGCTGAAGCATTGCAAAAGTACAAGGGAAACTTGATGTAACTAGCAAACCTAAATGTAACAAAATTGACACAAATAATAAAACAATGTTCATGGCCCCTAGTATACCACGAGACATAGAGAGAATCATCAACTCATTAAACAATACAAATAGTGTTGGATATGACGGTATTGCTACAAAAATACTGAAACACGTGTCAATGGAAATAAGCGGTCATTTAAGTCACATTATTAACCTAAGTATTAGCGCAGGTATATACCCTGATTCGTTAAAAATATAAATAATTAAGCCACTTTTTAAAAGAGAAAATAGAGATGTGATGGAATATTACCGACCAATATCATTAATTCCAGTAATTTCCAAAATTTTTGAAAAATATATTTATAGGAAATTTTATAAATTCATAGATAAAAATGACATTCTGTGTGAGGAACAGAAAGGATTTAGTATACACAGGACTATTAATATGGCTATATATGATTTCTTATACAATGTCATTAAAAATGTTGATCATCGGAATCCTGTATGTGGAATATTTTGCGACATGACGCAGGCATTCGACTATGTACATCATGCTACTCTTTTAAAAAAACTCGAAGCCTACGGGATTAGAGGCAATGTCCTTAATTTGCTTAATTCCTACCTACAAGACAGAAAACAAATAACTGAAGTCAATAAAATTAATATAGTAAGTAAACATGAAGAGATATTTCGGTCATCAGACCGTAAAGTATTATTTGGGGTACCGCAAGGGAGCGTTTTGGGTCCCTTTATATTTATTTTATACATAAATGACCTACCGAAATCTATTGATCGACCTATAACACTATTTGCGGATGATAGCACGATTACAATACCTTGTAAAAGTAGAGATACGTATGAGAGGGAAATTAATAATAGTTTAAAACAGACGGTAAACAGGCTAGACGCAAATAATTTAAAAATAAATTTGTGTAAAACTAAAGTTATCCATTTTAGACAACAGACCTCTAGTATTAATTTAAATATACACTATAATAATGATACCATAGAAGAAGTTGAAACGACAAAATTCCTGGGTCTCACAATAGATAAAAAACTAAACTGGAAATCACACGTTGATACTTTATGTAAGAAAACAAGTAAGTCTGCATACGCTCTATACACATTATCACCTATAAGAAACACGGATGCTCTTCTTACTGCTTATTATGGGATAGTAGAATCACATTTACGGTATGGGATAATTTTTTGGGGAAACTCAACTGAAAGAGAGACCTCCTTCAAGGTACAAAAAAGATGTATTCGCGCGATGTTTAAACTTAAACCCACTGACAGTTGTGAACCGTACTTTAAAAATTATAAAATATTAACACTACCTTGTCTGTACATATTAGAAGTAGCTGTGTTTGTAAAGACAAATCCCAGTCGTTTTAGACGTCTATCAGATGTAGTACCCCGCAATAGACGCGATAATAGTGTGCTATGTCTGGAGTCAGCCAAGACAGCACTTATGCGCAAAAGTGTTTACTGCATAGCTCCAGTTATCTTTAATAAATTGCCAAAGACTTGGAAAGAGCTTCCGCTTTCACTATTTAAAAAGAAACTCCGAAGCTTTCTAGTGGCGAAAGCATATTATAATATTAAGGAGTTCCTAACTGAGCAAAATTTTTTAAGCTAGTGTATAATTATATATTTTCTGTGTAATAGTAAGGTGTAATATTTTAAAATTGTTTTTAATTATTTAGTTATAAGTTGTGTTAATTTGCATGCCTACGTGGTAAAATATGGCTGAACTCTAACATTTTTGTCATCAATTGCTGTTACCCATATTTGCAAAATAAATTATCTTTATCTTTATCTTTAAAAATATATGACATACAAATAATAAAATATACAACTAAATTATTAGCACAGACAAGCTTACTGGGATATTAGTTTATTTGATCTTTTACTCACTGTTTGTGCTCCTTGGTATTCAATGTTTGCTTCTGACTAATTTAGTACCTAATAACTAGTAGTATATTAAGATTATTTAGTCATCGGTTCATTGGTCGGTTTTATTGGTCGTTCAATTAATCGGTCAAAAATCGAATGGAGCGAATATTTGTTTTAATTTTTAATATAGTCAGCGCGTCGACTTTCGAATCAACTTAGGATATCGATTACACCATGGACTATTAAACGAAATATTTGTAAATCAATAGAGCAGTCCACCTTGTTACACATGTTGTATAGTAAACAGCCCGACAGACTAGTGTTGTCGTGTTACGACGCCCGCGGGAGAGCACCGCCGACTTCAACGAAATGCAGCGTCCGCACCGACACCGACACGATGCTGAGACGAATCGTCTCTTTATAAATAATCTTCTTGGATCTTATTTATAAAATTATTAGATGTTTATCCCGACAACATAAACAAACATGAATTCTTTCGACTAGATTGTTGAAGATGTGGCGATATGGAAATGAGAATATTGTCCGAACGCGTCTTGAGTGTTAGAATAACATATGTTCAGTTTTTTTCGTCCGACTGCGGCGAAGCCAAAAAAGGAGGGTTATGTGTTTAAACTGTATGTATGTATGTATGCATGTATATAATATGTATGTATTTATGTCTGTATCTATGTTCCCTCGTAACTACTAAACAGCTGAACCGACTTTGATGAATGATATGTCGTCAGATTCGTTTTTATTGAGCGAGCGGGTATATTAAAATGATAAAAAAACAAAATGGCGGTTTTCCGGCGCCAAAATAGATGTTTAAAAAAACAAATCTATCAATCATAATATGTAGAGTATCAACATTAAAGGTTTTAAAAGGTGATTACAAATATATATTCAAATTATGTGTTTAAATGTAATTAGGAAAGAGAACTAATAAAAAACCAAAAAGCTAAAATTAAAAACGTAATAAAAATAAAAATAATCCTGGCTGCAAAAACACACCTGAAAACGGAAAAACAAGCCTTATATTATTTATAGAATTTTGGTATCGTAGGCGCGGATAAACAAAACTTTATTACAGCTTATTGGTCTGTCAGCAGCGCGGGCCTGCTGCGACACCAAAATTCTATAAATTGTAATGCTTATTTTTCTCTTATCAGTTATTTACATATAGTAACAATTTTAATAATTTAAAAACGAAGCGCCTAAAAATTAAAAATAATAATATGTAGGTATTGGCCCTTTAAGTTTCATATAAAAGTTGTAGGTAATATTTTGATCCAAGCGTCGTCGCGTCGGGGACGGCTAATGAAAATAGGAAGTTAACGGCAGCTATCCTTTCTACAACAGCATCGATCATTATTCCTAGTGTGTGTTGGTGTTTTTTTTTTCTTTGCCGTTCAGATTAGAACACTAAATGCTTTGCCAAAATCTTGTTGTACACTCGTTGAGCAGCAACTACTACAGATTAGTTGTAGAAGGTCCACTAAAGCGGGTTTTTTAGTATACCAATGACTACAGCTATCAAACACAGTGTAATGAAGAAAGAATATGCGGATATTTCTAAGACAAAGACAAACAAACAACAAGCATGTTAGACTTGTTAGCGACATTACATCGAGTATTTTGTGAGCGAGACTGAATGAATTGGTAAGATTGCAGCTGTATAATTATTTGCATTTGGAAGGCCAAACTAGTTCAGTGAACTGGAGCGTGCTATTGAGTAGGTATTCTGTAAGGAATCTGAGGTCTTACAAATTACTTAGTCATTGATGTTTTGGGGCTGACGCTTTGGGGCTCACACATAAGCATTATGGGATTTCAGTCTATTTGCATTTGACTTTCTTTGCTTATGTTTACTGTGGCAGCGCTTTGTACACCACGTCGCGTCGTTACAAAACGTTCAAAGAAACACTGTATCGTAAACATATCTGGTGGAACTCGTTTGTGAAATCTTATCACTACTGTGAATGCGAACGAAACGGAAACTTCTTTCATACGGAATATAATATCTGAGTATCGCTCCGCTAGGTATTCTAAATGTGTGTATAACGAAACCTAAATTAGGCGCATGAAACTGTTATGTCTATAGTGTAGGTTTGTTTCAGATTTTTTTTAATAAAAATAAAGAGTCCTCCTGTAAAATGAAAACAGGTTTAAGAGCTTATTAAAGTACACAGACTGGGTGACACAGACAGGTGATAAATCATTAACTTTTATTGAGAAATATGATCTATGATCTGCTCTTTAGTTTGAAACTCGAAGTTGTGGAGTTAATAGCAGCTACCAGAAGTTAATAGCAGCTACGAAAAGTTAATAGCAGCTACCAGAAGTTAATAGCAACTACCAGAAGTTAATAGCAGCTACGAAAAGTTAATAGCAGCTACCAGAAGTTAATAGCAGCTACGAAAAGTTAATAGCAGCTACCAGAAGTTAATAGCAACTACCAGAAGTTAATAGCAGCTACCAGAAGTTAATAGCAGCTACCAAAAGTTAATAGCAGCTACCAGATGTTAATAGCAACTACCAGAAGTTAATAGCAGCTACGAGAAGTTAATAGCAGCTACCAGATGTTAATAGCAGCTACCAGAACTTAATAGCAGCTACCAAAAGTTAATAGCAGCTACCAATAGTTAATAGCAGCTACCAGCAGTTAATAGCAGATACCAGCAGTTAATAGCAGCTACCTGCAGTTAATAGCAGCTACGAGAAGTTAATAGCAGTTACCAAAAGTTAATAGCAGCTACCAGATGTTAATAGCAACTACCAGAAGTTAATAGCAGCTACGTGAAGTTAATAGCAGCTTCCAGATGCTAATAGCAGCTACCGTAAGTTAATAGCAGCAACCAGAAGTTAATAGCAGCTACCAGAAGTTAATAGCAGCTACCAGAACTTAATAGCAGCTACCAGATCTTAATAGCAGCTACCAGAACTTAATAGCAGCTACCAGAATAACTTCAAACTGTAATCGTTCCGACAGGTTCCAATGAACACTGTTTAATATTCAATATAAGTGGGATTAATTGGCTTTGCTCCATAATCCGCAAAGTTGAACGATTTATTTACTGATTGCTTGACAATGAATACACATAAAATTATAGCTTTACTTACTGCATTTTATGATGTAGTTATTTATGGAATTAATTGCATATTGTATTGATTGCATAAGTTGAGATCAGCAAATAAACAGAGTGAGATTATTAAACATGAGTAGCTACAGCTGTCAGAATAGTTTTTACATAAGGAGTCTGTTGCCCTCTAACAAGTGAATCATCTGAGCTTGTCTGTACTTTCTTACGAGTTCTCTAAGAGTCGCGTGAGTTAAATCAATAAAGCGCTTCATCACCGGTCCCGCGCCATCACAAGAAACTCGGTTTTATGTTTTACCTACAGACTAGTAGACTTCCTTGTACAGAACATGTAGTCAGTTCCAAAAGTATCTGATGAAAGTGTAAATAAACCCAATTCAGAGTAAATTTTTAATCAATCACTCTCTAAACGGAATTAGTAACATAATCTTTATAGTTAGAAGCTTTCAACTTAGTCTCGGCCTGTGTCCCAGCAGTGGGCTGATTATGCTGCAAATTGGCATCTACAGGTACGTTTTCTGATCCATTTGTTTTTCATCGGATACATTTGGCGCAGACTGTACCTATTCGTAAACAGAACTCGTTAGTGCGTGGCCCCTAGCTTGTTAGTGCGTGGCCCCTAGCTTGTTAGTGCGTGGCCCCTAGCTTGTTAGTGCGTGGCCCCTAGCTTGTTAGTGCGTGGCCCCTAGCTTGTTAGTGCGTGGCCCCTAGCTTGTTAGTGCGTGGCCCCTAGCTTGTTAGTTATGTTTATGCATTCGATGGTTTCTAATGGACGTGTTTTGAGACTAAACTCAGCTGAACCGCAAGTTTTCTCACAAATTCTCCGGTTATAGGATCAGAACTAAGTTTTATAGCTCGCGTCTACTTCCTGAGGTGAGTTCCTGTAAAGTTAGCTGGCGACGGGATGGAAACCGATTCGATAGAACTAGGGTTTATTCCAAGTAAAGTCACGAGTTTAAATACTACACTTACTCAAGATTCAAAAACTGATTTATTTATTTATATAAATATACTACCATTACAGTGTCTCAATAAGGTAGTGTGTAGTAACAGTTGATGAAATAATTTAGAACATTTGATAGATATTATTTTATGGTGTTACCAACGTAGTATTATCGATACCATACACAATTATCAAAGTTGCAGCAGGGATTGTAAAAAGGAAAATGTTTTTAGTGTGTGTTGATGATCGAGTTATTGACAAGAAAGCTAAATCCCTCAGTCACATACGCTTTAATTTGTTGATGATCGAGTTATTGACAAGAAAGCTAAATCCCTCAGTCACATACGCTTTAATTTGTTGATGATCGAGTTATTGTCTGGAAAGCTAAATCCCTCAGTCACGCTCCTACGCTTTAATTTGCTGCTCAACTTTAAAAATTACAGTTACAGTTATACAGTGGCCAGTAGTTGAACGCATCTCGGCATTTTTCCTTTCAAATAATAAAATCTTCTATACTCAAGGAATCAGCGGGTTTCACGTTTTAAAACTTTATGTACTGAATAAAGCAGCTCACTACGCGGGGTGCATACAAGCATTTGGTGTAATATAAAGTACGCACTACGACCGTTATTGTACTTTAAACTGTTCGTTTCTCAGCTTCACAGCCACCGGCTTAACCGTATCTCCTGTGACAAGTTGTGCGCCTAGTACTAAGATTACGGGGGCGGTGTCGGTCTGCTGTTCCAACGCAATAATAACGTGTAAAGCCAACGTCAAAATTACTACTATGGAACGTTTGCACCACACATTAGCCAAAGGAATTTAAAACATTCTATTGTGTCTCTCAAATTCTAATGATTGACAGAGTTAAATTATGTTTGCGACCTAAAATTGAGATGCACCGTGCGAATTAAATATTATTTTTTGGTAGGAATTTAACAGATAAATAGAAAATAAGTATACCTAGTAATATTATCATGAAAGAACCTTTTGTATCTGTGTGTGTATAAACGGACTGTATTAGTAGAACCTTTTCCCGGGCGTCCCTAAGGACCAAACTAATCGTCGACCCTTAATTGAATCATATCAAATAACCTTCATTGTGGCCATTGATACCATACTAAAGTTTATTTAGGCTACAGGGTCCAGATATTAATCAGCTAATGTAATATCTCTCAAAATAAAAAATAAATGTAGCGTGCAAAGGCAAATGTGTGTAATACATTGACCGCCAGTTGTTTTGTGAATGAGTCGGTCACGAGGCCGCTCATCACGTAATGGATTGGAATGTAAAGCGGACAGATGACGTCGTATACCTTACTAAAATAAATTAAATTAAAGAAGGGTTATTGGCAGAAATAACGTTCAATGAAGGGTAAAAGTTGTGACAGCATGTTTTTTCGATCCAGACTAACGAAAAACGTGGAGTATAATACGTTTTCCGCACGATGACCTTCGTCAATGATTGCGGTTGCTTTTGCTAGCAATATGCCCCAAGTAACATGACACTCACAATCACAAGTCATCGGTGACATGTAGGTAGAATACAAAAATCTTTTTATCCATTGCAACACTTTATTTAATCATGGTTATTACATAATATATATGCTAACAGACTTAAAATAATGGCAGGTTGGCAATACTATCAGCTTTTTGGGCACTTGTCCTGTTGACAGAGATGCAGACGAATTTTTTGAAGCCCTATGTTTCTTTCCCCAGACGTCTTGTTTGTTTTCCACATTCAAACTTAGCAAAGCACATGACATAATCTATCATTCTCTTTATTACGCCTGCGAAAAGCTCCGTATGAAGGTACTACTTCACATTACTTTTATCTGCAGAAGTCTTCGCACAGAGCGTGCAGGGTACTGGTAAAGTAGAGACTAATTAAAAGATGACTTCTCTTTTTGTAATTAGCAAACTGCTTTAACAAAAGGGTAGAGCGATGTCACAAAATGGATAAGTACAGAAGATCGGCTTCATAAATGAGCGAGAACAGGCACACGCACACATAGACACGTATGTACAGTAGCGTTCATAAGTCCATAAACAATCTAAGAGAGCAATGGAATGGCGTGTCGATTTGACTTAAGACCTTCTTCTTTAAGTTGTTTCAATACTATATACACGCACACACACTCACTTTGTCTGCAACTGATATTAGTTTATTATTTCAACCAACATAATATTGGCATACCAGCTCGGTGGTTAATTAATGTGCTTTGGTAGGTAATATGGCGAGCCAGGATCGAATCTCGCCCGCGGTTTACTTTATTTTTATTTTTAATAATTACTATTTATAGTTTTGTTAGCTTTTTATAATACCTAGTAGTATTTCGATGATTAAATCGCAAGTATTTGTGTTAAAGCAAATTAACATGTTTTGGATTTTAAAATAATCATAATATTTTATCTGTATTTTTGTATAAAAACTTAGTTCAATGCTAGCAACATTAGTCAATAGAATTTATATAGTCTATGATTAGTAATCAATGGTCAGAGAAGAAACCGTGTTTCAACGAACGGAGTTCTCATTTAAAAATCAATGAAAAGGTTCATAATCAGTCATTGTAGAATTACTCATCACCCATTATATCAAAAATAAATCAAGATATCAAGTGAAGTCATCATTATTTTCATTTTTGCCACCGATGTTCACAAACTCAACTCCGGTTAACATTCGAACCCGCCAGCCGGAGTGCACAATTTGTTTTTTTTATTTTAAATGACTAGTAGTATTTCGGTAATCATTAGTGTTTTTTCTCGTTCGTCTTGTAACATAAATAATTAAAGTTTTGTAGGTAGAACACAGAAAACTAAGTAAATTATTAAGATTTCGGTGAGGTAGACAGATTAACAGATCGTTTTATGAGAGTATTCACTTAATAAATCGTTGTTGGTTTGTGGTTATTTAGGTACTGTTGGTGACGATTGTTTTAAATCTACTAGCGGTGTTGTGGTTATTATTTTCAAAATGCAGTCAAATATAAATATTGAAGCCAGGGCAAATATTATTGCGCTGCGTAAAAGTGGATATAATAAAACATAAATATCGAATGAAACCGAACTAAGTGTGAGTGTTATCATTTAAATATTTCACACTTTGCTAAACAATTCAACGTCTACTTGACTGTATTGAGAATGATGTGAGTTATACAAAATATTAACCGTAATAAAAATGTTTACATTATTTTAATAATAATATTGTTAGTAAAGGATTTTTTTCGTAAAGATAATGAATACTGATACTATAACCTCAATACTTATTTACTAAAACCAAATAAAATGTAAAATATATAATGTAAACAAACTATAATGCAATAACAGCATTAATAAAAAAGGCCGCAATTTTTATGAATATTTTTATAAATGCAAACAAAAATAAAAATATTTGCAAAAAATCGCGCTGTGCTATACGAAATAAGCACCTAAGCCATCAGCATCACAGTCCAACGCAAGATGCCTACCTGTTATCAGCATATACATATTAGATTCATGCGAGTTAAGCAATCTGATAAACTGGTCAAGGTCACGCGCATGATGCATGTGAGTGACCGTGTCTAGCAAAAGTGACGGAAGTATATTTTTGTTTCGTGTAGCACAACGCGCGCGAATACGTGAGGATACGACAGTGTGTATACCGTGTTGCTTACACACAACGATGTACGGACTGTATCGTGTGTTCAAACGAATACGATTCTTAACGTGCACATGCACTTTTGAACGCTTCCTGTACGTACGGAGATCACAATCAAATGCCAGTCGCGAGTACGCTTGCACTCGCTGTGCGTGAAGCGTGTCTATGCGTTCATGCATTTTCGCTCTTTATATGGAGCTGACCTTCTATACCTATATATTTAGTGGCGTTCTGTTAGTACGTACAGAGAATTGTTGCTTTCAGTTTACTGCTTAGAAATGTTTTAACATCCTTAGTTTTATGAAGTATCTAAGTCATTATCAGCATCTGTTCGCAACCTATTTCCATTCAACATTCCAGGAACCCAATCCTGTGCCCGCTACTTCTGGTGGCATTAGCATTGAGCATAATCTGGCATGCATCGGATCAATAAGTGTGTCTTATTCTCAAGTTTTAAAGTTATTAAAGACCTTGGACCTTTCCAAATCTGGCGTTCCTGATCACATGCCTCCACTATTTATTGTAAATTGTGCCAACAGCCTAGCCGTGCCACTGTGTATTTTATTCAGGCGATCTCTCTCGGAAGGCATAGTTCCAAAAATTTGGAAGACCGCTTTCGTTACCCCAGTTTTCAAAAAAGGTAATAAGTCGGATATCTCTAATTATCGACCAATATCTAAGATATGTCTGTTCTCCAAAATCCTGGAACGCATAGTGTTTACTGATGTATACGATGCTATAAAATGCAACTTTGGTGATGAGCAGCACGGCTTTCTCAGAAAGCGTTCCACTACATCTAACTTAATCATGTCCCATGAATATATATCTGAGGGTATGGAACACCGTGCACAAGTTGACGTTATCTATACTGATTACAGTAAATGTTTTGATCGTATTGACCACGCACTGCTCTTGGAGAAGCTATTAAAGGCCGGAATACATGGAGATTTATATCGTTGGTTCTCGTCTTATGTTGATAACAGAACACAGGCTGTGGGGCTTCAGGGGTACACATCTGGATGGTGTTCTGTCCCCTCGGGAGTTCCTCAGGGTTCTATATTAAGGTCACTATTATTTACTATCTTTATTGCTGACGTGAAACATTGTTTTGAAGCTAGTTATATTTTACTTTATGCTGACGATATGAAGATTCATAAAACTATCCGTAACATATCTGATACACACCTGTTACAAGCTGATTTGAATAGATTTGAAGAATACTGTAGACGTAACAGGTTGGAATTGAATGTTTCAAAATGTTTTCACATGATTTTTACGCGCCAGAAATCGATAATTGATTCCACATACAAACTGTTTGATATTAGTATAGGCAAAGTCTTAGAGATCTTGGGGTTATTCAAGACAGCAAGCTACTCTTCGATCAGCATATTGATAGCATAGTAAATAAAGCGTCGAGAGCACTTGGTTTTATAATGAGAACCTCAGCATGTTTCCGATCACTAAAACCGATTAAAGCCTTGTATTGTTCGTTCGTACGCAGCCACCTTGAGTATGCATCGCAAGTCTGGAACCCTCAGTACGGGATCTACAAGTCTCGTATTGAGGGTATTCAGAGAAAGTTTCTTAAGTACCTGGATTACAGTTTAGGGGTATGAGGAACAGGGTGTAAAGTTCACTCATCCACCATAGAAAAGGGAGGATCCTCCGACCAGACGGGTGTTGTGTCTGGCGGGCAACTGCCCGACGATTGATATCGGGTTCTTGTATATATGTCCATTGCACGGTAAACTTTAATTGCGCGATGTAGGATTTATGTGACGTCAGGATTTTTGTGTGACGTCAGATCTTTGATGCGTAGTTCGTATGTGGCGATGTAGATACCGCCAGAACAGGGCGAGACAAGTATCTGTTGATTACGATCACCGATGTAGAAGGTATCATTTTCTGGCACTTGACCATAGACGTCATATTAATGATATGTGTTACTTGTTTAATATCGCAAATGGTTCAATTGACTGTCCTGAACTTGTTTCAAAATTATCGATACGCACTAATCAGATGGGGCTGCGATAGCGTCCACTTCTACATGTACCTTTCATAAACGCTAATTATAGACGTAATGCATACTTTCATAGAGCCAGTCGCAGCTTTAACAAAATTTCTTGTGAACAGGTCATTGACCTTTTCTGCACCAATGTAAGCACTCTAAGGAAGCTCTTAGCAAAGCCTTTTTTTGTACAAGAGGCATCTGCCTGCACTTGAACGGTGTGTTGTCCTGATTAGCTTTTGGCAAATAGAATTAATATATAATATATATAATAGTATTGAGGGAGAAAAATGGTAATAATTTATTTAATTTATTTGCTTATAAAGTAACTTAGACTATGAGGGAATAATCATTTTGTGTTCATCTATGGGGGCTTGTAATTAGCAACTTAGTTTTATATTATTGATATTATAATTATATTTTTCTGTAAGCCACCCGAAAAGAAAAAAAAAAAAAAATTACGTAATTAGTAACAACTAAGTAGTTAGGTTAGAGAATAAGTATTGTAATAATGAATGATGTGACATTATCTGGTAGGTATGCAATATATTAAGATATGTTACCTTTAAGTATAACCTAGCTAGATGTTAAACGTAATAATACTTTCTGCCCCCTCACAGGGTCATGTCTTTACTCTTAAGTGTTAGCCTAGTCATAGCCTGCAGGCTATGACAAGACTATTTATTTGCAGAGCTGCAGCTCTGCAAATAAATAAATAAATAGTTACCTACTCCGTTGTTGTGTGCCAGCTCGGTGAATAAATGGAGACGATCATTTTTCGTTTGCAGTCAAGTACCCGAATTGCGGTTAAAAGCAGCAGTAACTACGTTTTTAATTTCACAGAAATAAACTTTTGCAAACAAACGAAAACTGTTCTAACTACTTTGTTGTGAAACTTCTAACGAAGCAGTTCTGTCAGTGCAGGCTCCAGTCTAGATAATTGAAGTTTTTCCCTTTATGACATTTGTGAACTCATTAGAACTTTACTTAGTTTCATACAATCCTTATCAGTTGTAATCCGTGTGCTCGTTAAGAACTTTAAATAAAATTCTACCAAAAAGGACATGAGTTTTGATGACGGGTGATAACTAATGCATGAACGCTTATGCTTTGGAATGCGCTTCATCTTTCTGATTAACCGACTCCTTTGTCGATTCAAAAGTGCCTGTAAATGGTTATTTGAAGTAAATGGTTGGAGTTTGAAATACCAAGGGGTTTCGTAGCTGGGTTGTGGAGGTAAGACAGGCAGTTACTCAATGGAAAATGCTGGTACACATCAGCATCCGGTTAGACTGGAAGCCGACCCCAACATATGCAGTTGAGAAAAAACTAGGGAGATGCTGATTAGCATGAAATTCTTCCAATTTAAATAGCAATACTTTAATCATATCGCACCTTCGGTGCAACAAAGTCACAATTCAGGACACTTTTTTTTGTTATGTCTTTTATTAGGATTTTTTGATAATTCAATATAAGATTTTTAACGTAAAACTATAGCAAATAAAATAAACTATTAATTTTATAAAGATTTCAAACCTACTATAAATAGTAATCTAGAAAGGAGGAAATAAATGCGAAAAAAAAATTAAAAGTCCTCTCCTGTAAAATTAAAAAATGAGCTGTTGTGACTTTGTTGCACCGAAGGTCCGATATGTCTAATGAATTCCTTTTGAGTTAAAGTAAAGCAGAAACTACAAATAGCTACAGGGGAATCCTCTCTTCAAGGAATTTCGTTAAAACGGTAGCTCAGTGCATCGGCTCAAGAAAGAAAAGCGAATACAGTTTATTTTTAATAATGCTAGACGTGCTTAGTGTGAGTGCAGGATGTACCCATAGTCATGTGGAATAGACCAGTGATTTTTCGGATAGAAATCAGAGATTAGAGATCGCTATAAGTCATTAGGCCGTTGAGGTATGAAACAAATGATTTTATTGTCTCTTCCTTTTAAATTGTTGTTATAGCGTTTCCAATTATGATACTTTTGGGAAATTAAGTCGATTTTAGATAAAAAATAATACTATTAACACAAATCAAGAGTTATTTTAATTATTCTTAACAAAATTATAATAATTATGACACGATATCCTAAGTCGATGTTTACGAGCACACGCCTGTCGTCCGAAAGAGAGCGCGCGCTTTTTTATTTTTATTTTTAACGAGGGCATCTCGAAGTTGATTTCTGAAATCATGACTTCTTAACCGGACTTTCCTGTGGCTGCCTTAAGCTTCTACACTCAGGGCCTCCAGCCAGGGCCATAAGACTATTCTACTTAATATTAAGTGAGCGCTCGCTAAGGGCACCCCCTGTGGGGTACGAACCTCGGCTTAGGGCATCACTGACGTTTGACGATGTTATTGTTTTGACTTTATTCATGATAGCTGGCATTATTATAAAACTTGATTATATTTTAATAACTAGACAATGTAATTTAAATAAAATATTTGTACGCCTCTGGGCAAAACATAGCAGTTCCACTTATCTGTAACATCTCACATTATGTTGTATTTTTCACCTATGTTTACAAATAAAGCATTCTGATTCTGATTCTGATTCTGATTCTGATTCTGACGGGAGGACAGCAAGACGGGACAGGCTGGATCAAAAGATAAGCGCATTTATCGCATTGGGTTGTCCTGTAATGGTACATGTAAGTTGATGAATAAATAAATAAATAAAATATCAGATACATTATTATTATCAGGGGAATTTAAAGCTACGTGCTCAGCTGCGGCGTGGGCTGGCACTTCATCAGACAAGGGACGGGGGGACGAATTTAATCGGGGTCGCGGTCGCGGAGGACCTGCTTTATGTGCTCCTGAAACGAGAGTTTATCGTCCAGCGTTACACCTAGATATTTAGCTCGCTTCTCCCAGGGGATCGGCTTGCCAAACATGGTGAGTGGACTGGAAACGGGGACTTTCAAGCATTTACGCGATTTCTGGAAGAGAACCGCTTGGCTTTTATCGGGATTTACTTCGATTCGCCACTTTCTAAACCAGGCGCCGAGCTTGTCGACAGCTTCCTGGAGGGCGAGGCGAATCTGATCGGAGCGACGTCCCCTAAGGTAAATGGCCGTATCGTCTGCGAACAGAGCCAACTGTGTCTTTTTACCCTTGAGAATGCCGCCGGTAAACAGAGTGAATATGAGGGGGGACAGCACGGAGCCCTGAGGGACTCTGGCGCGTATGGGTCGGGGGAGAGCGCGCGCCGATTTCCGCTGGCTTCCATAGGGCTGGTCACTCGTTGCTCCCTCTGGTCTGAAGTTGCAGCTAACAATACAACAAAAACTAATTTGTACTACCGACCGTACATATTAATGTAGAATAGAAACAGTCATGAACTTCATTTAGAAATGACATTGGTTAATATTCCCTCAAAATTATTTGAATTTGTAAAGAAAGTGCGCACTACGTTTGTCTTTCTTTGTAATAATGTTTATTTGGCTTATTGCCAACATTAATTTGGTTCAATAAGCTTACCTTTTTACAAGAAGCTAACATTACAATTCAAATATCTCTTTGTTTCAGATAGGTACGTCGGATATTATGAAGGTCATTGCCCCTCTCTAATGGAAAGCTTTTAACTGTTCGTTTTAGCGCTATTTAATTGTTATACATATATTGTTACTGTTTCAAAAGCTCGTCATTGTATCGCCGCCCGTGGTCCGCGCTCCCAAGAACCGTCTTATAGACTTAACTAAATACTTCAAAAATAAAAGCGATATACCCAAATTCAGCCTATTTTCGCGCATTCCTGGTCATCACCCGCAGCCTCATCACCCCGACTCACTGGGGAATCACCTCAATCAACTCAATCAACTCAATCACCACAATCGCCGTAAACAGTTCCGACCCACTGCGAACAATGCGGCACCCGGTTCCGACTCACTGGAACCACAACTGGTACTGGAAAGCATCGCAAGATACAAGACTCAGCCCACTATCGACCTTCGGTCTCCGGAGGGGAGTGATGTGGCGGTAGCTACATCGCCACATTCGACCTACGCATCAAAGACCTGACGTCACACAAAAATCCTGACGTCACAAAAATCCTGCATCGCGCAATTTGAGTTTACCGTGCAGTGAACATATATACAAAAATCCAATATTAATCATTGGGCAGTTGCCCGCCAGACACAACACCCGTCTGGTCGGAGGATCCTCCCTTTTCTATGGTGTATGAGTGAACTTTACACCCTGTTCCTCATACTCCTAAAGGTACAATGGTAGTCTAAACAACTCTTAATTTAATTTTTAAGGTTCCGTACGTCAAAAGGAAAATACGGAACCCTTATAGGATCACTCGTGTGTCTGTCTGCCCGTCCGTCACAGCCTATTTGCTCCGAATCCAATGGGTCCATTAAGTTGAAATTTGGTACACATTATATGTATTTCTGTGACCCAAAGACGAAAGTGTAACGAAAATAAAGGAATTTTGAATATGGGGGTCACATTTGGAGGCCAAAATAGAAAATTAAAAAAAAAGTTTTGCAAACTATACTGTGTGACTCATCAAATGGGGGAAAGGGCTCGTTACGAGTATTTCAATTATTTTTTAATAATTTTAAAATAAATTCCTTTAAAGATATTTAAGAAAATAGATGAAAACAACCGACTTCCAAAAAAACCCCAAGTGAAAAATAACTTTAATTTCGGAAGTCAGTGTCTTTGCTTTTCAATTTTCGTTTTTTGCCACCGACTTCCGAAATTAAAGTTATTTTTCACATTTTTAGTGTTTTTTTTGGAAGTCGGTTGTTTTTCTTTTTTTTGTAAAAAGTTTTTATTTTTCACTTTTTAATTATGTTACCTACCCCACACAAATTCGAATACTACTACCTGCTATGTAAATAACAGTAGCGGAGTCAAATAAGATGTTGTCTACATGGATTAAGTGGGAAAAATACGTAATTATAGAAGCTAACTCAAAAACTACCCAAGCAAAATGAATAAAATTTATATGGGACCACTTCGGGAGTATATCCTTTCGAACAAAAAAAGAAATTTGTAAATCGGTTCACAATTGGCGAAAATATCGACGAACAAACATAAAAAAAAAAAAAAAATATGACGGACATACAACCTCGAAGTCGGTAAAAAATTTACCATTCCTCAATATGTACAAAACTACTGAGCCTAAAATTTAGAAAAAAATGCCGAAAATTTTTCTATACATATAAGAATTAAGTCTATGGTAAAAACATGGTGAATTCATTCGTCCGAACTACGGAACCATTCATTGTGCGTGGCCTGACACGCACCTGGGCGGTATTTTTATTCGTGATATTAGTCCGGAGGTGTTCGGTTGCTAGCCACTTGGATATCATCAGAATGATTTGTTGAGCACCATTTTATGAAATTCTTTCATTCTTAACACTTGTGAAAATGTTTTTTTCTGTGTAACATTTTCGAAGAAAAGAATTATTTTCAGCTGCTATTAAATGATAGAAGTCGAGTTTCTTCTGTGTCACAACACAAGAGAATATTTTCTGTTCCATGATTCCTTAGAGTTAACTTTATTTTATTAAAATAAAATTCAAAGAATATTTTCATATTATTTCATTCGTTTATCCATAATATCACTTTTACCTATCTAGAGTCAGACCAGATTCCGTTTTCAGATTTCGGTGAATTTTGGTCGCACTATCCATTTTCGGCAAATATCGGTTTCGGCCGAAAAAGAAAATATTTTCGGTCGAACTCTGCTATTACCTAAGTAGAATTTTATTATTCCATGTATGTCAGTTCTATAAATCACAAAAAGCGTAAATAAATGGGATTGGTGAGCGAAAAGGATTCTCTGAAAAGAGCCTTTATGCTGGGTACCAATGTACAAAGTGCCTGCGAATGGTTTAATTGAAATTAATGCTTTGAGTTTGAAAGCCCACACTTTTTTTTGTGATTCTAATGGGTTTATTTGATAAGACCCAGATAGTTAGTAACTTCATGCCAGTGCGTGCGCTTGGGTTTATGTACCTAGGTAGGTACCTAATTAAACCTTTGTGGTACGAATGAAACATGTTTGAAGTCATTTGCCTGAAGTCATATGACTTAAAACATGTTTCGTGTATTTATTTATACTTCATGTCCATTCAAAACGTAGCACATAGGGCGGAGTAAATTTAATTACTGTAAAAGGTAATAATAATGTTTAGTTCAGTATCGTAGGTGTGTGGAGCAGTGGTGGCTGGCCCAGCCAGCGGCCCAGTGTCAGCGGCCCCGACTTACGAGTTGTAGGTCGTGGGTTCAAATCCAGCCAGGTGCTTTACTTTGTGTAAATAATTTCATTGCCACTGCTCTTAAAACGGTGAAGAAAAAAATCGTAAGGAAACCGGCATGTGCTACAACCAAAAATTTGAAGACATGTGACATCTACCACCTGCACTGGGCCCGCGTGGTAAATTGCATCCCACTCCCTCTTAAAAGGAGGAGGCCTGTGCCCAGCAGTGGGAACATTATAGGTTGATTATGCTTAAGGCCCTACCCTACCTCAGATTTTATCTCGCTCGCACCATACTACTCGCGGCCTCAGTGAGGGCGAGACGGAGTGGGGTGCTGGCGGCTCCCAAGCCTCGAATAGTTTAGGTAATTGCTTTTTACTGTGAAAATAATGGTAATTAAAAAAAGAAAACATGACCTGCTTTATAGTTAGTTCAGTTATTATGCAAAGTTTAATGATCTAATTTGAAGTATTTTTTGAATACCAGCTAGCGGTTTATAGTTTGTTTTAGAGGTGACTTTGGATTTTTTTCTATCGAGATGCGTGATTCACGCATTTGGCCGGTTTTTATAATTTGAATTTGACGTATTGATATTGATGTCATGTTTTTTGACAGGAAAGTAAGCAGGGCAAATCTTGAAGAGCGTTGATAATAATAAAATATTTTCCAACGGTTAGACACGAATTTGTATGATACGTAAACGAACATCCGTGGTATAACGAATTGAGTACACACACTGAATACGTTTTTCCCCGTTGTTCGTAAAAAAAAAATATTTTTCACTTTTTAGTTGTGGTACCTCCTACCCCACACAAATTCGAATACCACTACCTGCTACGTAAATAACAGTGACGGAGTCTACATAGACTAAGTGGGAAAAATACGTAATTATTGAAGCTAACTCAAAAACTACGCAAGCAAAGTTCATAATAATAATTATATGGGACCACCTTTGAAGCATGACCTACCAAACAAAAAAAGAATCATCAAAATCGATTCATAATCGGCGGAGTAATCGTGTAACATACACAAAAAAAAACATACAGGCGAATTGCGAACCTCCTCCTTTTTGAAGAAGTCGGTTAAAAATAAGTGAAATCCCACTGAGACTGACTCACCTATTCCTATTTAATAACAAAATATTATATTTATTTTAAAACAAGCACGTGGTTCGCGCCACTTAGGAACACATAAATTGTCTATTTTATGGGAAACAAGCTACGGACAAGTGCCGCGAAAGGTCGATGGTAATAATTCAACGAATTCATCCGATTTCTATAACAGACAACAATATCAGTGCCAACATCTGTATACAATTTAGTTGGGCTCAAGCAATTCCAACGGACCCTTTAAAAACAATTGGGAAATTATACAAAAAGCGACTATAGACCGATTCCGGGAAAGCATTCTGATTTTGGGCTGAACGAGGTATTTGTTAGGAATTTAGAAGAAGAGGGGCACTTGGTTTGAAGCCACGATAGGGTACGGACGTCCGTGTCCAGGCTAGCTAAGTTAGGAGGCTTGGTGAATGCCAGAGGCCATGTCCGAGTGGGCTGTCGTAAGATATCGAGTATTGTTATTTAGTATGTCGTTGGGTTAAAGTCCAGATTAGAATAATCTAGTATTTAACGAATTATGTATGTGTGTTTGTTGGTGCGACTGGGTGAGTCTTTCAGTATAATAATTATCCTTGTCTGGTAATGTAATTAAAGTTCTTTTAACTAAACAGACAGAGACGTGGTGCTGGGGAATTTGTTGCGCCACTTCTCCCCAGCTCAAACACTAGGAAGTGGTGAAGGGTGGGCGCTTTGGGACTGTCTAACCATCAAGAGAATTGATCCACAACTCTATTTAATTAATGATTCTTGAGATCTGATTCTCTGCTCTATCACGTAGTATCTACCTATTTCTTGAATCCTGTATCCTTTGCCTCCGACTAATAATAGGACTTTAAGAGAGATTATCCAAAACTCTATTAAATAATGATTCTTGAGATTCGACTCTTGACTCTAATACCTAGTAATTTATGAATTTTGTATTCTTTATCTTAGACTAACAATCCGGTTAGGCTGACATGAACACGTGCCTTGAACTTCCAGGGGTTTGGGTGACCACATCTATCTTAAATTCAGTCCAAGGGAGCATGATGCCGATGTAATGCCGCTGGAACTAGCCGCCCCGTTGCTAGACAAGGACGGTCGCACGGTTGCCGCAAGGAAAGCCGCTTCGTCACGTTTATCAGTTCGAGAGAACTGCTAGGGACCATTTCTCCAAAAGAGTATGATGCCGACGAAATGCAGCTGAAAAGCCGCATGCGTCACTTAAGGAAGTGTTGCTCTGAGTACTCCGAGTGCAGATGTGAGGTATCGTGTGATTAATGACTGACCAAATACCCGCTACACTACCGTAAGGGTTACTCACAGATTTAAATACTAATATACTTTGCATCCCTCTAATCAACTTTATAAAATCTCATCCAATGTATTCATAACCATGAATTCATAAGTCTTATTTACAATCTCATTTAATCCTGTCCTTGGCTGATTAATGGGACAAGGCACCGGACTTCTTTGGCTTGGCCGTTTTGCTACCGTCACATGGACGTAAGACGAAAAATGTATTCACTGTTCACTTTTCTGTTATACAATAGTTAATTATTCATTCATTTATATGCAGATGAATTATATGAATAACACGCAGATCATATTATAAATTGTCAGTTTGTGACATTTTACGATGATTCATAATATTTTTATATTATGATTCTACTAAAGTGACCGTCTTAAGCCCACTGATAACTTTTTGACAGTGCGAGCCATATGGTCTCGTCTTGGCAACATTTTAGTTGAAAATGTTTTTGGTGGGATAAATATTAGCGATTCCTATGAATGCTTGTACTTCAAGCTGCAATTGCAAATAGTCAAGCTTATATTTAGATTTACCAAAAATGGGTGTCAACTCAGATGGCCAAAATGGAATAGTAAGTACCTAAAAGAAAATTATTGTAAGTCCTAGTTCGAATGTTCTTCTAATATTTCGTTGCAAACCTGTAAAGACCCATAGTTAGGTACGTGTAGCAACACCATCAATGCTTGTACTTCAAGCTGCAATTGCCAGATATCTGTGGCGATTTCCGTCAAATAAAAGAATCACTGTGAAGCAACCTCATTTAGTTGCGAGCGAGTCGTCCCGTGTCGCCATACGACAGAAACCTCCGCTCATTGCAACTATTTGCTGTCAACACAGATTTATAGACAACTGTATGTATGTATGGATGACGCAGACAACTCTCTCGGGTGGTAAGGTCAACCGCGCGTCACCTAACACTTAAACGGTTGAATCATGAAACTGCTCTTACTGCTAAGAAATAAAGGAACTTCTAATATTGTCATGTCCGTGAGGTTGACTGTACGCTGTGTTGTGAAGAGAAAAAATAATAGTGCTTCGTTATTTAGAGGAAAAGGAATGCAAGGGAACAAAGTTTATTCTGGTCCTAGTTGTGGCGTTGATTACAACTCTGACTGTTGCGTTGGAGTTTTGGAGAAGAGGGGAATAGTTTATCACATGCAGCTTGCCGAATTTAGCTACATTTACAGTAAATTGACGAGTGTCCTCCACAACCTAGTTACTGTTTTTTTTATACGACATAAATGTATAACATTGTTAATTTAGCACGTGATTTTACCTTGTGCTCAAGAGTGGATTTGCCAAGGGACTTCAGTAATTTTGTAACCGACTTCAAAAAATAAGGAATGTATATGTTTATGTTCGTCTGTATGTATTTTTTTTGACTCCATTCTTCAATAGTTCTGGCCAGAAATCAAAGTCAAAGTCAAATAATTTATTTCAAATAGGCACATAAAAGGCACTTTTGAACGTCAATGAAAAACAAAGAAATAGAATTGATTCTAGTTACCCATTCCAAAAGGTAGCTTTCGTATGGGCAAGAAACTCCACCGTTACTCTTTTCAAAAATGTTTACAATATTTTGTATACATGAATTATATAATTATATGTGAAGACCATGCACCCACAATAAGATTACTGTCCCACAAAAGGCAAAAAAAATATAAATGGAGCAATGACAAACAAATCAGTTATGTGATAGGTACATGGTGCTCACATATTTACAAACATTGTAAAAGTATACGATATTACAATATTCCTAACATCTTTACAAGTAATACTAATAAGTCAGTGCGTGATTCCAAGCAATCACAGAGTGTAAAAATCGATGACATACAAATAATAAAATATACAACTAAATTAGCAACCAGTTCGATTTTGTCCAGACTTTAAATTGTCCTATGGAGCAAGACCAGCATGTTTCCAAGCATTCTTATCTTGGATATAAGTATGTTGATTACAATCTAACGGGGTCTATTGATTTGTTTTATAATTAGCACAAAAAATCCTCAAACATCTTGAAAGCCACTGTG
The DNA here is from genome assembly GCA_949152455.1 of Lithophane leautieri. Taxonomy (NCBI): domain Eukaryota; kingdom Metazoa; phylum Arthropoda; class Insecta; order Lepidoptera; family Noctuidae; genus Lithophane; species Lithophane leautieri. Next base: position 14,381,464 of record OX424480.1, on the reverse strand, counting down.
ATTTTTTAATTAAAAACCACTATGTACTTACTTCTTTTTGCCTGACTCAACAAGAAAGTTCCACTATTCAGCTCTATTTTTTAGCACGACATAAACCCCCAAGCAATCCGCAAAAGGTTATCACAAGTAAACATAATTTAGTACATTTTACAAAGTATGTATAACAACATCAGCCTATCTATTCTGTAAAAACTCACCGTGAAAACTTAGTAGAAGTGAGCTTGAAGTGAGTTGTCAATAGTCTCAATCCCTAACATCAGGTGAAATGACAGCTCACTTCACCTAAGTTTTCACGGTGATATTTTACAGAATAGACCGGCAGCTGTATTGTCGCTAGTTGATGTGTACCAGCGACGCCTGAGAGGTCAAGTGCGGCAACAGGTAGCCAGCTCGCGTCGCCGCTTCGCCACCTCGCCACGCCTCGGGTCGTCTTGTGCCTCGCGCCTCTAGGCATCGCCCGCCGGCCGACGCCCCGGTAACGAGCCGATACGTATACAGGGTGAATATTTTGAGTTTGAGTAACTAGGAGGGAAACCTCGAACCCTCTGTCGTTTAAATCATTCATGAATTGTTCAGTGCTATTTATGAATATTTACTTGCTTCACTATAAGGTGCTATATAGTCAGTTTAGTAATATACGTTAGAAAAAATTATTTTGAAAGACTAATTTTTAGCCTAAAACTCGTGGGTATATATAGGTTCGTGAAAAATGAAATGATTGTATAGGTACAGTAATTTTTGAATAGTAGCATAAAAGCTTGACACATTAAAAAATATCATGCCTGTATCAGAATCGATACCAAATGATTCGTTCACTCGGACACTATTCCATCTCCAAAATTCGTGTCAACAATAGAAATGCGCGCGGTATTCCCATACCGCGCGCATTTGTATTGCGCTACCAGTCGGGCCGAACATTCGGAGCGTGCTATGTACTCGTAGACGTAGGTACGCACACTGAACCTCGTATTTGCATTCCCATTTTAGACAATATCTAACTGTCACATAGGCAAAGTAACCTTATAGTTTGTCGACCCACGCAAAATAAGGGGTCCCGTAGTTAGGATGATATTTATCAAACATAAGCTTGTAATTGAAAAACATGTTCTCTCATACGAAATGTAGTTCATATAATCGTATTGAAGGACTATTTCATGAGGGGATTATTCTAACTTAAGGAGGTGTATTGCTGATTCTAATGTGTTTAATTCTATAAATCCGTATTTGTTACGGTCGTGAATCATATTGTAACCAATGTAAAACCTTTTTTTTTTTTTTTGATGGTGGAAAATCATCAAATGACTTCTCCCGCTCTGGGCGGAGCGAAAGGGCGTGTCAGACTTTTACTGACTAAAACCCACCCGTGTTCCTTCATTTGCCTGTTGCCGAGGTCCCGGTATCCCTTTCGGACTTTCCCGCAACCCTGGCAGGCATCGGTCCTAGCGGACCCCGCTAATTGTGCTGACATCTCTTTGAGGCGCGCGTGGAACACGACGCGCCATCGACCCGGGCCTGGTCCTTATCGGACGGCGAGCTGCCCGTTGCTCGCCGTCCGCAAGCCCGCGCCTATGGTGGCCGGGAATCCGCCTGGGATTCCCGACACCCAGGGCGTCTCCAACGGCGGCGGTTAGGGGCGTGAGGGCGCAAACTTTGCCTTTCCCTCACGCGTTCCGCCTCCTCCTTCACGAGCATTACTGCTTCGCAGAAGGAGGTGACGGCTTCCCATGCCCTCTCGCTCCATACCATGGCCTGGACCAGGGCTGGACGCGAGAGGTCATTGCCGCCAATCGCCTCCGCGAGGACACGGCGGTGCTCCGCCCAAGGAGGGCATACCTCCACCGTATGCTCCACCGTGTCCTCCGGGTGATCCGCACAGTGGTGACACCCGGGCGTTTCCTCCTAATCCTACACAGGAACCTCCCGAAGCTGCCATGTCCGGTGAGGACCTGTGTCAGGCGGAAGGTGAGGACACCGTGGCGCTTCTCTAGCCACTCCTCAAAGAGGGGACTTATCACCGCTATTGTGGCGTGCCCAGCACTGGGTTGCGACAATCGCACTCTCCATGCCGCCATGAGATCTTGCCGGAGCTCTGTCCGCTGTGCCGCGATTTCTCTTGGCAGCGGAGTTACACCCCGGCGCTTCATCTCCTCGCGCCACTCCCAGATGTGCGCGAGGACCTTCGCCTCCAGATCCCATGGCGGTAATCCGGCAAGGAGGCTCGCCGCCTCACGGGAGACCGTGCGGCATCCCCGGGCCAGCCGAATGGCCATGACCCTTTGGGACGCGTTCAACCGGCGGGCTGGCCGCAGCCTAAGGGAACGCGCCCACACCGGTGCCCCGTAAAGGGCCATGGACCGCACGACCCCCGCGTAGAGCCTCCGGCAGGAGGCGTTTGCACCCCCTAGATTGGGCAGGAGCCGCCTCAAGGCGGCCCCAGCCCGGTCCAGCCTTGGAGCCAAACGTCGGAAATGCTCCACGAAGTTCCACCGGCTGTCGAGGACGAGTCCTATGTAGGTAATTCATCGTCGACTCGACGCCGATGTGAAACCCTCATTTTTTTTATTTTTTTTTGTTTGCGCTGGGAAAAAATGCATTACGCATACCCTCCCATCGGGGGATGCCCTCCTACCGTAACCAACGTACAACCTGACACTGATCTGCAAATTTTAAAAAACTTAAGAAAATTTGAATTTCGCGGGCTACCCTGAAGCTTAATATTTCGCCTTAAAGCTTAATATTTCGCAAACGGATCCCTGAATACAAAAATGGCTTTCATAAACTCACAATATTTTTTCAACTAAATTCATCCCAACTAAGGAACCCTTCATTGTGCGTGGTTCGACATGCACTTGGCCGGGTTTTTTTTTATTCATGATTTTGCTTTACCACTTTACCGGCGTGATTAATATTTATATCCATGCCAAATTACAGTTTTATATTACTAAGAGTCTCTGAGCTGTGCCGCGGACAGACGGACAGACAGATGGACGACACTATAAGGTCTTCTTATTGACTACAGAACCCTAAAAATTTATGACATGAAATTATATTTATTTCTGTAAATAAGTCCAAAATACACTTTTCTTTATGCTGTAAAACTAGACGAGATAGGATGCTAAAGGAATAGAGAGGCCGACTGTACATACATCCCACCTGTCCATTGATTGGCACGGCTCAATGAATTCACAGCTATTCAGAGAGAACCGCGGAGCATGTAGACATATGTTGTATATTGTACGTTTAGTATCAAAAGAGAGATCTACATAACATCACGCCTGTATTTCCCATAAAGGGTAGACAGAGGTACACCCACGATTCATAATTATATTGCCAGTATGAAAGTATGTTCTGCGTGGAGGTAGGTAGTGGGTATTACTTACATGTTGGAATCTACGAGACAGCTTCCACCCCGTGTGGAGTTCGGAAGCAAAATGCTTCCTTTGCGTCTTATTTTTGTTTATTTTATGTTAACCTAGCTATTAGGTAATGTAAACGAGGTATTCCACCTTTGGCACTGATTTCAACGGCACTTCTCCGAACCGCACTTGATCACGTCTAATAATAGCACTGAAACGAAAATTTTGTAAGTGCGGTTCGGTGGAACAGTTTATTCATAATATTTTTAGTCTCCGAACGGCACCTACGTAAAATATTTTTTTAGTGATGGGACGTATTTTTCGTCCAAGGCATTATCAAACAAAACATATCGATACAAATCAGCAGAAGTTTAGTTAAGTCTTGTACCGGATAATTCCACCTTGTTCACCTGAAGCAAGGAGTAGATAATTATTGCACGCCATGAGAAATGGCAGATATGTCGTGAGCCACCCTTATTTAAGATCTTGCATGTATGTATTATTTTAATACTGTATGTATACACATGTTCGAGCAAATAAAACTTTCTTTCTTTCTTTCTTTCCGTCTTTCTTTCTTAACCAGGACTTGAAATACCGTTAAAAATATGGTATCGTTACAGCCTTCTGATGTAGATATCGTTAACTAATAAATAACGTTATAATATTTAACATTATATCGGGCACATTTTATCGTTAAACATACGTAACGTTAAAATCTACGCTATCAAAAATTGTATCGTTATGATTTAGTTTTGTCACCGTCGCTCTGGATATCGTTAAAAATTTCGGACTGTATCGATGCTAAGACTGTGCCGTACGAATATTTGCGTGTATAATAGGTATTCTCTTTGCTATTCTGTGTTGTGCTTGTTCTTGCTTGGTTTGTTCGTCGGCCGCCTTTAAGAAAACGGGCCAGCAACGTCGCATAAAATATCAAAAATAATACCGGTAATGTTTTACCGCTATTTTTACAATAACATTAAAAATACTTTTTACCACAATTTTTAACGTTATTATTATGTTATGCTACTAAGTAACGCTACCAAATCGTACCGATATCCAGATATCTTTACGGAAATACCGTTACTTAACGTTACTTTTAATGTGAATTGGTAACGTTTTCAAGCCCTGTTCTTAACTACAACTTTTAGGGCCAATACATACTCATAATTTTTTTTAACTTTTTAGATGCTTTGTTTTTGTTCGGGGGTTATAATCTCCTTCGAATTAAAAATCAGTATCCATAAGTTCTCCAAATACGAATTACTTTTTAGACTTATTATAGTTTCACCCGACTGCGCGACAGCAAAGACAGGGTTATGTTTTTCACGCGTATCTTTATATTTATGTCAAGTAGTGCTACAACCAAATGTAGTTACCTAATCAAGTACTCTTTTTTTTCCAGTATAGAATTCCTGACAACAGACATTTTTTTTTTTGGATTTTCTTATAAGTTTGTCTAAGACGTCTTTAAGATCTTGGTTAATCATTTTTATTGGGCACGTGGCTTGGTAATCTTTACTATCTCTTCTTTGGTATACATTGTCAAGTACCTAGCACACGGTTGAGACAAGCACCGCCAAAGGAGTGACCGCTTCTGTATACCCTAAATTTTCTATACTACTTTTTGTTATAATTAAGAGTTACGGCCCCTTTTCTACTAGATCCGTAACTGATGTCACTTTTGCTGTTGCAACCGGCTGCAGACTCCATTTTATATCTTAGCCACGGACCGAAAAATTATATTATACATAGTTTAAATAGCCTTGTAGCAAGCTTGTAACAGGAGCAGTCTTAGACAAAAGCTACGCTGTCATAATATGGTTCCTATGTCAAATAACGGTTCGAATCATAAAAAAAATACAAATTATTATCGGTCATCTATAAGATCAGAGCAACCTTACGCATTATCGGACGTCCAATCGCTTCGCTCGAAGCCGAGAGAGAGCGCAATAAAAAAATATCTTTCTTTAATTTGTAAAGCAACCTCTGTCCTAAAAACTATTTCAGAGACATTGGAATATATAACGCCGGTTACAAACCTACCAGAAGACCTCAATATTCAAACATTGCGGTATAGGCGACGAGGAGACTTGACGAAGTTTTTCAAACGCTGCCTCACACAATTGAATCCTTTACAACTTCGAGAAGCGACCCTTCGATGTAGATTGGTATCGGCAAAAGGTGTGAATTGTACATATTTTTCGTCTTGTCCAAAGTCATCCCCGTCCAGAGACTCCATTTAGGCTGTGCAACATCTGGCCAAACTATTTGAGCGTCTCTGCCATTATGACGATATCATCGGCGAAGCGAAGGTAGAGCGGTGTACTCGCCGTTCACGTTGATACCCCTATATATAATAGTAATCTATGGTTGATACCCTGTCCAGTCCAGTTCAGCGTCTTTAAAATCCTCCAAAGCATTGGTGAACAGTTATGGGGATATCACATCTCCTATCTCACCCCTTTGAGCAGTTGGTTGGATTTTATTGTTCTGAATCTCGACAGTCATCGTGGCAGCATCATACAAACATCTCAATACCTCGATGTAACGCCAGTCAATTCAGTCCACGAGATCAGGAAATAAAAAAACTAAGCGAGATAACCCTTTTGTCACACCGTGGTTTGCGGCTTCGACTAACGGCGTTACATAATAGAATGTCATTGATTAGTTTCTACTATAGAGGTTCCTTTACAAATGAATATTCCCCTTTTTAATGGGGAAGGTCGGTAATCACATTTTTTTTTTCTTTCCGACGTAACCCTCGAACTCTGTTAAATAAAATAAATGCAGGTTTGGAAGGGAAAAGGGAGGGTCTTTTGCCAAGCAGTGGGACACAAACAATGACCCCCGTCAGGAACGAAGTTCCTTCTTACATAATGATTTAAAACAAATACTAAATTTTCGCAGACGTCATCATGGATTTACATTTTGACCTCACGATTGACTTTAGCGCCCTCGAAAACTGTGAAAATGACACCTATGACGAAAAATATGAAAGTATAAAATATTCAAAGTATTAAGGAACACAACAACGAGTCATTTTCGCAAAAGTTAAATAAAACCACCTCACGTCTTATACTATTAGCTTATTTTAGAAACTAGATACGTCTACGCCATTTTGACAATGTCTTCCCCATTCACCATTACGTACAATAACCGAGCCCTATATGCCGCTTGTAATTTCACGCTAAGGAATTTCACCGTGTCAGCTGCAGATAGGACCAATTCATCATGTACATGACAAGAATTTTGTCGGATCTAGGCACGAAAACCCCCCGACTCCATTCCGCACCGCAGGAACATCGCGTGTCGGGTCTAGCGCAGATAAGATTTTTTTCTTGGTCAGCGCCGATAAGCAATGTTCAAGAGTTCGTGTGTAGAAACGACGGCGGCGGCTTTATATAGCGTGTACAAGCGGCCTTACTGTGCGTGGTTCGACATGCAGTTGCCGTATCGATATGTTATAGTTGGTAATGTCCTGGACAAAGAATACATACGTCCCATCACTACAAACTGTACGCAGGTTCCGTTCGTAGACTGAAAATAATATGAATAAACTGTTCCACCGAACCGCACTTATCAAATTTTGTTTCAGTGCTTATAGTAGACGTGCTCAAGCGCGGTTCGGAGAAGTGCCGTTAAAATCAGTGCCATTAAAATCAGTGCTAAAAGTAGAATACCGACTATATGGAAATGTAAAGCACTATTTTTAGCAAATAAACATTGTCATACCTCTTTGGTATGATTATTGGCAAATAACATTTTTAATATTTTTCAATTTCTTTATTCAAGGCCTTAGCAGGACCATCCCCTAATCAACCACTGAACAGTGCCATTGTGTGTCCATTACATCAACCGTAACAATACAAACATACAGTAATAATATTATAGGGGTATTGATAACAACGAGCTATTCTGATTGTAATGGTACATTATTGTATGAGACTGCCACTAATAATTACGTTCATGTAGGTAATAATGACACAGTAATCCTTTGCGATAATGTAGTATTGGATTCAATAATATTGTGTAATTGTCTACCTAGTGCTTTTAATATTATTCGTGCTTATATTTTTGTCCATAATCTATCTATATAATAAAAGGCAAGGGTGACTGACTGATTGACTTTCGTTTGTATGGAAAATCTTATTCCTTGAGTTAATAGACTTGAAACTTGGCAAGAATATTTATCTGAATAAATAATAAAGTTTGCCATTTTTTGTTTTTGTAAACTACCTCCTTAACGGGGCAGGAGGGGTGTTAAAAAATCGACCCCTGACGGGGTGAAAATGGGTATCTCTATCACAGCTCAAACCACTGAACGAATTGGGCTGTTTGGCACACAGATAAGTAATATGACGTAGGCATCCATGATTATGAAAGGGTTTTTGGAAATTCTTTTACCATAGAGGAATAACGGGGTGTCAAACTAAGTTAAATTTTAACGCGCTGTTGGATTAACTCAAAACTCAGTACGGTACTAATACTTAAAACAAAAAATAAAAAGTACGTGTTTCGGGGTTTTTCAAAAATCAGCACCTAACGGGATGTAAAAGGGTTTAAGGGGTAAAGATCGTAAATAAATATTAAACATCGTAAATATTAATTTTAAAAACTACCTTTCAAAGGGGGTGGAGGGGTTGTTGAAATTTTTAGAGGAATGTACGAAATCCACGCGGACGATGTCGCGGGCAAAGTGCTAGTGTTAGTATATTATCAACGTGACGTGTATTTTATTGTGCGAGGAGAAAATTATCTATAAACATAATTAGTAATCTTATTAAGTGAGTACCTATGCGCTGAGTTTATTATTAATTTATTTGTGTGCTACGCTCGTCATTTTTTCTATCTAACTGTCTTGTGTAATAAATTAATCACTTTTGATAAAGACATTACACTCCTTTTTGGGCAGTCGTGTAAAAATAAGGGTGCCAGCTAACGTAGTCATGGCCGATGTGGTAGTTTCCAATAGTCGCTTCTGCTATTAAAAAAGAAAATTAAAAACTAAAACCCATCTACGACAAAAACGCCAACTAAAAGGTCAAATATCTTAACAAAATAACATAATTTTTGGTAAAACCGGAGTCACAGGTCATAAATCGTACAAATTACGTGAAACAATTTGAAATACTTTAACAGAAATAGGTATATTATAATAACAATTTTTTTTATTTGTTAACATAATATTGGGTATTAAATGAAAAGGCTTAAAATATAATAAAAGAAAAGATTACCTACTTCATGGACAAAAGGAAAACATTATATATAAAGGAAGGGCTCATAGGGCGTCAAAAAATTCTGCCGCATCGCTGTCAGTGGGAAAAGTGCCCAAAAGGCTGGCAGCATTGCCACGTTGGATGGCAATGCTGATTCTTTGACCTAGAAATTGGCCAGCCCTCTGGTCACGTGAAGAGTCGACCAACCGCTTGGCGATGTCCCGAAATACTCGATGAGCAGTCGGACCCCACGGCCCTAGTGTTTCAACCCCAAACGGCTCAAAGATATAGCTACCAATGAGGTTGTTATATTTGCGCCGTTTGAGATTTTCTGCACCTGCAGCAGCCGCCCCAGCACAGCCCGCCGTGCTAGGAAGATGGGATAGCGCGAGGGTCTCGACACAGGTTGCATCCCACACCAAAGGCCTACCCAACTTCCAAGGCATTATGGTCATTCCGTCTGGTCTCTTCCCATCGTCGCGTGCCAAGCCATTGGGTTCTAAAACAGCTGGCACCCCGGCGGTGACAAGAGCCCGACGGATGATGTCATTAATGCTTGCGTGCCGTGCCAACCGACCAGCGCTCTTACTGCAGGAAAGGCCATGGTGACCGAGGCAGTCGACACCTTCACCGCACTGGCAGCGATGCGGAGCCACGCAAGGAGCGCCCAGACGCAGACAAGTAGCGAGCCGGAAGGTGGTGTCACCCAGCATAGTGCCTATGTTGGGTGACGGTAGTGCCTGAAGCCAGAGGCCCGACTCCCATTCACCCACAGCCAGCAGGCGGGCACGCTCTGCAGAATTGGTGGACGTATTAATAAGATTATTCCGTACCAACCTGCAGAGCAGCTCATCCCCTTGCCTCTCGGAAAACGGGTTCACGGGCCAATCTGTACCCGGGCAAGCCGCTTTCCAGGCGTTCTCTGCATCAGTCAAGCACGGCACTTCAGGGACAACCTGGCAGGGGGCTAATATTTTCCCGGTCAACTTTTCAGTGCTGCGGACAGAGGACAGGAACGCCGGTAAGCTAATACTCGTAATTTTGCGGACGCCGAGGCCACCAAAACGGATGGGTAGTGTGGCTTGCAGCCACGCTCGGTCGTCCAGGGCCACATTTAGGATGGATGTTAGTGTGCTGCGAATAATTTGGTCAATTTTGTCCAAGAGGTGTGACTGCTTCCATAAAGGGGAAGAGCGTAGAAAATATATAAAATTTGGACCAAAACAACAGTATCTAATTAGGGTGAATGCTGAAAAATAGGTATATTTGATTTCCATCCGCTGAGTCCGCCGACTGTCCTCGCAGTCCCTCGCCTCATTAAACCGACGGAGCGAGCGTCCTCGTAACACTATGTATACGGACAGAGTCCTCGGTCCACGTTGTCTCAGTGGCAGTTGGTATTATTATGCAGAGACACGCTCTTTGATCGCGAGACCTCCAAGTACTGAGGATGTGTATAATTTGATTTGTGATGCGTTGCCTCCGCATCAGGGATACTTCAGTTTGTTTCTCTGACGTGTTGTTCGGACGATTATTGAAGTTGATAATTCATCGAAATAGTTAAAGTAAATCGATATCAACTCGATATTATTTATCATCCGTACTTTTAAATCACAACTTTAATTTCCTGAATATTAAACGTTGCTTAAAGTTAAGACAAGCAAAAATGGTAAAGTCGACGTTAATCATTATTAATTTAACTTTAGGCAACGTTTATAACTACGAGAGTTAGTCTTTAATATTCCTGTGAAATGGCTGTAACACGGGGAATGTACGTTGTGTGTCAATCTGTTGCTAAGGTAGCACAGGTGGTTAACTAGCGTTGGTACATACATAATAATGTACGCTAAACCTGAGTGTGAGCTCCATACCACCCCAGTTACTAGGAAAACCTGTCAAAACAGAGTCCACAGTGCACAGCAACACGATCACAAACTGGCGCAAATTATTATTCGCGGGTTCATGAACATTTGTTGATAGTCGAATATTCCCATATCTGTCATCTATTGTAAACAGATCAAGCATTACGTCGCACAGTTCTATTAATTACTGTTGGGGGCATTGAAGATCCTTTTCACTTTTGTGAGTTGAAATAAATAATACTTTTACTTCTTTTCTACTGCTATTTTATTGTAAAGATTTCAAAACCAAAAAATGACAGCTCATGACATTGACAAAAAAAAAACTTAACTTAGATAGTGGACTGTATAAAAAATGAGGTGTGTTAAAAAAAGTTTACTTTAATTCGAACAATTACCATTCAGCTTATTACCTTCACAATACATAATAATAACAACAGCTGTGTTGGCTCCCGGGGGTGTTAGGGGGTGAAGCCAGGGGAGAAAGGGTAAGAGGATGTTCCGCAAGTGAGAACCCGATCAATTGATAATAATTGTACATTTTATTTGCGGCTACGTACACACGGCTACACATCAAGCTATACATTTCCAGTATAAGCTGACTTCACATTTATTTATTTATTCATTTATTTCAAGCAACAGGACTCATAGCGTAAGTAAATAAACAACTCATACATTAAATTACATTACAAAAATTCAAACTAAACTAATTCAAACTATTATAAATTCCAAACAGATAGAAACCCAAAATAAAAATGTGATTAATAAAATTTCATTACGCAAAATAATTAAAATTGTCAACAATAAAATAAAATAAATTAAAATGTCAAATCTAAAATTCTCAAATTGTAAAATGTTATAATCAAAGTCAAAAAAATAAAAAAATATATATTAATTACAAACACATTTTCATTCCAAATTACTACCTGCCCCAGGCTCGATATACGGGTGCATGTACGGCCTGCCAGTGCTGCATGATACATTATACGAAAATCCTATAAAATGCGAGATCAGCCTAAACTGGAAATGTATAGCTTGATGTGCAGCCGTGAGTACCGCTGCCCGACCTGTGGATACTCGTCAAATACTTAGTCGAACAGTTTTCTTACCTACATTTTACAATGTTGGATGCATTTTAGAGGGCTTATGTTGTCGGAAGTGCACATCGAAGAATGAATGTTTTAAGAAGTCTATTCAAAACAAGGAGAACTCATTCAAATGATTCTGCAATTGAAGAAGCTAACACCCAGTAATAAAACTACCTACATACATGTATAAGTCTATGAAATGAACTGAAGAGATCAAGCATTGTGTTGTGGAGGCGTCGACCGGTACATAATTATACACATACAGAGTCATTTATTAGTTTACCTTTATCATTTGCCAATAGAACAACTCAATCTTAATTTTTACCCGACTACGGCGAAGAAAAAAGGAGGGTTATGATTTTGACCGGTATGTATGTATGTATGTTCATCTGTTCCCTTCTATCTTCTAAACCACTCATCACAATTTGACAAGTGAGGTATCGTTGGAAGCGTCTTGATCGTCCGCTGGTTATAGGCTATGAGACGTCACATTAAATGGCGCCCTCTAGAGGACATAAAGTCAGGAACTTAAAAAAAAAATGTTTAATCGTACCATGTTGGGTATCAAATGAAAGGGCTTAATGAGCACATTCCAAAAATATATATATTATAACCCCAAAAGAATTAAAAAAAAAAAAAATAATAAAAACTATAACCCAACTACGACTACACCACAGACAGACAAATTAAAAATCCGGAGTCACACGTAATCTGTTCGATTTATGCCCTAACACGTGTGACTCCCGATTTTTAATTTGTCTGTCTGTGGTGTCTTGTTTATACCTTTTTAGTCGTAGTCGGGTTATAGTTTTTATTACTTAATTTTTTTTGCTCATTGTATATGCGTTCGCCTTGAGTTTATCGCCCAAGTCCTTTAAATAGTAGAAGCAGTTATTGATTGTTACAGGACCAACACGAAATTCTAGGATCTTAAATCACCTTTAAGATGTTTTTAATCAACTTCAAAAAGGAGGAATTTCTCAATTCGTTTGTATGTTTTTATTTGTTACGCTATTAATCCGCCAATTATGAATTGAACATTAAAAAATCAAAACCAAAGTCACCGACTTCCGAAATTAAAGTTATTTTTCACAATTTAGTGTTTTTTTTCTTAAAAAATAAAAGTCCGCAGTTTTGAATAACACATCTATTATTCATTTATCACAAAGTATTGATAAGATGTAATATCAAAATTTAATTCGTTAATTGAATAGAAATAGTTGTAACATAACACAAGCTTATTGCAATCGCCGTCTTCTCAGTTCATCGGTCACATATGTACGTCAGTCTCGTCTAGGTAGGGCTGCTTCAGCGTCAAAGCCGAATAACTTGGCTATTGGTTTTAATGTACGCCTCGTGCCGCGAATGCACATGATCGTAAGCAAAGGAATCGCTAAGAATTTATTTATTTATTTAAACTTTTCGCACTCAAAAAAGAGGTACAAAGGCGGACTTAATGCCTTAGGCATTCTCTACCAGTCAACCAAGGGTGGTGAAGAGATTAGATGGCAGGTGCTCTGACTGTGACGAACAAAGAGAAAAAAAAAAAAATTAATAATATTATATTATATCATAATGCATAGATAAGACAGGTTTTACAGAATAAGAAGCTATAAACTTATGATACATTTACCTATATACTGATTCACTATATATATATATATATATATATATATATACATTAATAATATACAAATTCTAGGGAGAGAGGTGTAGATATGACTCTACTCTATTTGTTCAGAAAAAAACTCTGCAATTTCCGCTTAAATGCATACCGACTGGTGGCCGTCCTGATATCAAGAGGAAGCGCATTCCAAAGAAGAATGGACTGAATATGAAAAGAAGAATGAACGAAGTCAGAAGTATGAGAAGGACAGAGTAGGAGAAGATTGTTAGAAGAACGCAGATTCCTAGTGTGTGAAGAACATAGATATTGGAAGTGAGACACAAGATAAGAAGGAGGAGAGGGAGAATTGAGAACGGAGAAAAGCGTGGTCAAAGCACGCAAACTTCGTCTTTGGCGAATGGACATCCATTTGAGCTCAGACCTATAGCTCGACACATGATCATATTTCCTCAGGTTGAATATGAACCGGATACAGTTGTTGAGTAGTCTGTCAAGCTTATCCAGCAAAACTGCATTCAAGTCAAAGTAGCACACATCACCATAGTCGATGATGGGGAAAATTAAAGTCTGCACAAGCAATAAAAAAAAAGCAAAGAATCGGTGTAATCAGATGATACGCAACGCCAAACTCTGAATAATATCACTTCGTCTAATCCTGCCGATATTTGGAAGTTCCTTGGAACTTTAGACATCGGCAAATCACGAAATTTAGACCTTCCTAATACATTTGGATTGGATGATCTAAATCGTCATTTCGCCACTGTTCCCACTCTAGATAGTCTAACCAAATGTCAAACTCTCGACTACCTTTCTGGTCTGACGCGACCCAATATTAACCCTTTTGTCTTCACCCCAGTCGACTCGGGAGAGATCAAAAAGATTATCCTTTCCATTAAGTCCAAAGCCGTGGGCTGTGATAAAATCAGCCGCCATATGATCGTAACGGCTCTTGATCAACTTCTTCCTGCAATCTCCCACATCATAAACTACTCCCTTTACACCGGTGTTTTCCCTTCCCTGTGGCATAAAGCCCTTGTTCGGCCCCTTCAAATTACCTAATTCCTCTCTTCCTAGTCACTTTTGCCCAATTTCCATCCTTCCCTTTCTGTCTAAGGTGCTCGAGGCCAGTGTCCATAAACACTTTTCCCGCTTTATTCACCACAACTCTCTCATCAGTCCCTTTCAATCCGGTTTCAGGCCCGGGCACGGTACCGTTTCAGCTCTCCTTAAAGTGACTGACGATATTAGGCGGGGAATGGAAGACACTAAAGTAACAGTCTTAGTGTTAATTGACTTCTCCAATGCTTTTAATACCGTCAGTCACGAAGTCCTTTTATCCATTCTTTCCTATCTTATGGTCTCTCCGGAGGTATTGGAATGGTTTTCTTCTTATCTTCGGGGGCGTCAGTAGTCTGTTCATGCTGGAGACTCGTCGTCGAGTTGGTGTGATCTTGAGGCTGGCGTCCCTCGAGGCGGTATATTATCTCTTCTTCTGTTCTCCATTTTTATTAATCTCATTACAACTGTGCTTTCAACTGCGTATCATCTTTATGCTGACGATTTGCAGCTTTATTGCCAGGCAAGCGTTGACAATATTTCCGATGCCATTGAGGAGTTGAACCGGGATTTAGATGCGGTAAAAAACTGGTCTGATCGATTTGGGGTGGCGGTTAACCCTACCAAGTATCAGGCCATCATAGTAGGGAGCCCCTATAGCATGAGGAAGCTGAATGGCATAACTGTTCCAACTGTAATATTTGACAACTCTGTCATTCCGTTTAGCTCGGATGTAAAGGATCTTGGTTTGCATGTCGACACTTGTCTTGACTGGCAAAAGCAGGTCACGACAGTTAGCAGTAAAGTCACCGAAACGTTGCGGTCGCTCTATCGGTTGAAAAACCTTCTCCCATCACACATAAAGGCAATGCTTGTACAGTCCCTAATCTTTCCCATAATTGACTATGGTGATGTGTGTTACTATGACCTGAATGCAGATCTCTAAACTAGATCGCCTTCTCAATAATTGCATTCGATTCGTTTTCAATCTTCGCAAGTATGACCATGTATCCGCGCATGGATTGTTTTTGAAATTGAAATGGTTACCCATTCGTCAGCGCAGAGAGTTGAGGGCTTTGTCTATGTTGTTTTCTATACTCGACAAACCCTCTTCTCCTTCTTACCTGACTTCCCATGTTCAATACTTATGCTCTGCTCATAGTAAAAATCTTCGTTCTACCAACAATCGTCTTCTACGATGTTCTTCTCACCGCTCTGGTTTCATCCACTCTTCTCTCTTCGTCCAGGCGGTCTTTCTTTGGAATGCGCTCCCCCTGGACATCAGGACGGCAACTAGTCGCTTATCATTTAAAGTTAAGGCACGTTATCACATTCGTAAGAAGTTGGCAGGATCATCCCAGCGTTAATTAGCTGGATTCGTTTTTCTCCTCTACCTGTTGTTATTTCTCTGGACTAAGTTTATTTTGTTTGTATGTATGTATCTATGTATGTATTAATTAGTATTCATTATTTGTCAAGTTATATGTATTGTCTTTTGTTGCACCTGCCATGTCTGTCTCTGCATCACCCGAAGGTCGACTGGTAGAAAATGCCTCAGGCATTAAGTCCGCCTTTGTACAGTAGTTTTTTTATTTGTGCATAAAGTTTTGATAAATTAATAAACATGAACATCTGTAGGGAAAAGCAAATGCTTAAGAGGCATAATAAGAGCTAGAAGGCATCGTTTTCAGTGTTGATCTCATGGAATCTATATATCTACTATTACTTCCTTGATTGATCTAACTACACTTAATATGGTAGGTATTTGTTTGTCAACTTGATCCATACTCCCCATAGTATGTTATCACATAATCCGCTTGTATCCTACTTAACATTTATGTATTGCGTGTGAGCCCTTAGCGGTACTCCGACACCCCCTCCGTTCGTCTATTTACAATAGGTATTAAATTATCTACATACAGTCCGGCCGGCGAGAGAATGCTTACTGACACCTGTTGGTTGGACAATTTCTAGTAGTAATAAGGATCAAATTCGCAAATCACATATTCGTTAGTATGAAACTGACAGGTTTCAAGAACGCATTCCCTCGACGGCTTCTTTGTATACATTCGTGGTATCTGTAGTTATCTCGGTAGATCTGATCAAATGATCATGTTCTGTGTCGTCTAAGAGAGTTAGAAATACCAAAGAGATTTTGGTATGAGACTGAAGGAAAGAAAGAAAATACATTTATTTAACACAGGTTTAAGGCACACAATATACACACAAAACAAATAAGCTTGTTCTTGGCTACCATGTAAAGCTGTTATTTGTAACTGATTCATGGTAGCCAACAGTTGATAGACGAATGGTAATGGGAAATATTTAATTGACCCATAAAACAATTACTGATCTTTTAAAGACGATCGCACTTTTTGACCCTCTGGAAAAGTTTTGCTCTTGTACTGATGGTTGATTTTTTAAATAACTCGAACCGACGCGACCAACTTGGATGCATCACATCCAAGTTGCTCGCAGTTACTAGGGCTAGGGCTACGGTTACAAGACAATAATCCTTTGACGTGAACATATTATTTGCTGATAATCTCCCGCACTTACAATAATTTTTAACTGACTTCATAAAAGGAGGCGGTACAGATCCAAAGATATCGACTTTCGTAATTAAAGTAATTTTTCACTTTGTCGTGTCTTTCTTAGTAACAACACAACCACTTAATGGTTGCTAATCTCTGAGTTCAACTCGCTTTACTAACTTTAATATTTAACTCAACTTCATCAAAGGCGTAATTTAAATGATTAACAAGAAAGTTCACGTTCAAGTTTCAAGTTTTACTTTGAACAATACTTTGAACTTTGAATATTCAATTTATTTATAATACAGCTATTAAAAGCTAGAAAGAACAACTTTTTTTTGTCTTACTGCTCCAAAAATTATTTTTTGAAAGTTGTAGGAGAATATGAATTTACTACTACGAATTCCCCTGTATTTTCTGTGATTAATCAATAATCTAATTGTATATCTATCTCAACGGAACCACAGACGAGTCTAACAGTTTTCCAACTATACCCGTCTTTCAAAATGAACGCCGAACTCAATGATTACAAAACAATGTAGTTTTGTCCCTGCGGACCACAGCGCCTGACAACTCGATCGCGGGAACTAATCTCAGGGGTTCAGGGGAAACAGCAACTGAACCACATCATTTGTGTTATAACTTTTCGCTGCTGATTTAACGCTTTGTATTGTTTTAAGGATTATGGAAAAGTGGGTATTGTAATGTTCGTATTTTAGTTTTGATGGCTTAGTTAAAGTTCTATTTATTGGGGCTAGTGTAACGGCTAGGACTTTGCAGGTAGACTGCGGCCATTAACGATTAGGTAGGTAGTGTTATACATTAAATAGGTAGAACAGGTAGAGTAGGTCGCGGGTAAGGTCGCTAATCTTTCCGAGCACTCGCACACTTAGGTAGGTAGGGTACCGTCCTTGTCCATCCGTTGTAGTCGTGGGGGTCTGCCAGTACAGACTCAGCGAGACGCCGTAAGGCCTTCGTTAGACCCCGGTAGCACGGGTCGAAGACACGTGGCCGACGAAGAGGCTTGTCAGCACAGGCCTGCAGGTAGATCACGGCGGTAGGCCGCAGGTAGGCTAGGCCTTCGTAAAGCCTCGGTAGAGTGCATAGGTTCCCATGTCCACGTGTCATGTCCTCAGCCGAGACGTAGAACCTCTAGACTCGGGCACATGGTGTAAATCTAGGGGTTCTACATAATGAATCGCTAGTATGGCTGGTTGCAGATGAAATGCACGAGTAATGTCAATCAACTAGTGTTGGGCATGTATTTTAGTGTTGTGCTTAACCACTTAGTAACACAGTAGCTAATCGACTAAGTTCAGTTGCGAAGCCACAACGTTACACTAGCTTACTTCCTTTATCAAGCACTCATGTAGTTGCACTGTTACAGTAGGTACCTACTATGAAAAAGTAAGTTTAAAAGCAAGTTGTATCTTTTGCGGAACGCGTGATAAGAATGCTTGTTAAATTGGTTTAATGCTGATGTCAATCAGAAAATAGATGAAAATTTACTATTACCCGCCCTTATCTCCGAAACTGTCAAGCCTAAAATTAAAAAACAAATACAGAGAATGGTTCTTTACTCATAGATTGCAGGAAAACCTATTAGAAATCTATGGTTTTTAAATAACATGACAAATCTCTCAATAAGTGTGTTTAAAGTTACATTTGAAGTTGGAGTATATGTGGGAACATGTTTTTCAGCTACATGCAATATTAAATTTGTTCTTGGCATAAATTTGTTCTTGGCATAAATTTGTTCTTGGCATAATTTTGTTCTTGGCATAAATTTGATCTTGGCATAAATTCATACCAACTACGGAAATCTTCATTGTGCCACGCAAAATTAAGGGTTCCTAACACGCAGATGGCCGGTTCTTAATTGAACGCCAGCTAATAAACTAAACTAATGCAGTAATTTAAGAGAAATATAACAGTCGATAAATAGAAAAACACGTCATCGGCCAATACCATAATAGGTTACTTTTCCTCCCGGAAAAAACTTTTCCGGAAGGTGGAGTCCCGGACATAGATAGCATTAAGTATATTCCGTACTTACAAATGAGTCCCAATAACAAGGTTTCCATACATAATACATTTCCTTATCATAATGTTTCCTGGATGTGTCCTGCGGCAGTTCGGGAGAATCTTTTAGTTTCTTAAGGAATAATAAATTACTCGTAGTAACATGTTTGTGAACCACGTCGCGGGGCTTGTTGCGGATGCTACTTGTAATGTAATAAAAGACAAGTCTGGATGACAACTGTTTAATGTCATGTTTAACCATAGATAATACCACAACACCTTCCCCTTAAGTAAGATGAAATAATAATAAAGCACAAACTTAAAATCCAATAATTCCATATAAGTAAAGTTAAAACAATAATAATAAAGAAACTTAAAATAATAATTAGTTCAACATGTTAAAAATACGTAAGTAATGTAAGTATACAATTTGTTAAATCTTACTGCGGGTATGAGGTGGCGAGTAAGATGACGATACATTTATTTCGGTACTTGGCACATAATCATCATTCCTATCATCCCCCGAAAAATACTCATCATCAATATCAGACAAAATATTATCGGCTGGATCCTTTACCGGTCTTATCAAATGTCGACGATTACGGCGATAAATACCTTTTTTGTTTTTAACAATATAAGAACGTGGAGTCGACGCTTTTCCAATTATTTTACCACGTCTTCTTTTATTTGCGTTTCCTAACATTATAACCTCGTCACCCACATTCAACTCAGGTAGCGGTTTACAATGCTGATCATAGTAACTTTTAATTTTTATTTGTTTTTCCAATAATTTTTTATGTTGTAGGTCACTATTTGTTTGTTTTAATAAATCTGGATGGACTGGTAGTCTACAATTTAAACGTCGGCCCATCATTAACTGTGCAGGAGAATTCAAATTTTCCCGCGGTGTATTCCTGTAACTTAGTAAATTTAAATAAAAGTCCGATTTACTATCTATTGATTTTTTCAATATATTTTTAATGGTTTGAACTGCCCTTTCACTCTTACCATTAGATTGAGCATAATACGGAGATGAAGTGACGTGTTTAAAACCCCATTCCAAGGTAAATTTAACAAAATTACGACTAGAATATTGTGGACCATTGTCACTGATGACCGTATCCGGTATACCATACCGCGCAAAATTTTCTTTCATTATACATATTACTGAATTTGACGAAGTGTCTTTCAAATATGCGACCTCAATAAAACCAGAATAATAATCAATTAATATTAAATAACTTTGCTTTCCATACTCAAATATATCCGTTCCAATTTTATTCCATGGTAATTCTGGTATAGCGACCAGAATCATAGGTTCCCTACACGGTTTGTTTGCTGTTTCTTGACATATTTTACATCTCCTCACATAATCCTCAATATCTCTTGTTATACCCGGCCAAAATATTACTTCACGAGCACGTCTCTTACAACGATCAATTCCTAAATGCCCTTCGTGAATAAGCTTTAACATATCCCTTTGCATAGAATGTGGTATCAAAACCTGTTTGTCCTTAAATATTACACCATCTACACAGTACAGTTCATCTCTTATAGACCAAAAGTATCTTAAATCGTTGTGTATATTAAACTTATTAGGCCACCCTTGATTAATATATTTAAGCAACAATTTTAAACACTCATCGTTACCAGTTTCCCGCTTGACGAGAGTAAACTTATTCCGCGACATGGGTACATTATTGACTACCATTTTAATTTGAGATAGTATAGCCCTGCTAATTTTATCATCATACAAATCTGGAAGAGGTGCCCGCGATAATGTATCAGCTATGTACATATACTTCCCAGGCTTATATGTGACCGCCAACTCATAACCTTGAATCTTCAACATCATTCGCTGCAAGCGAGCTGGAACTGAGTCTAGAGACTTTCTAAAAATGCTTTCTAGAGGTTTATGGTCCGATTCGACGACCACACTACTTTTTCCATAAATATACTGATGAAACTTTTCACAACTTTTCTATTGCCAACATTTCCTTTTCTATTTGTGCGTATCTTTGTTGTGTGTCAGTGAGTGTGCGTGACGCATACTCTACTGGACGCCCCTCCTGCATGAGCACGGCGCCCAGTGCCACGCTGCTCGCATCCACTGACAACACCACCGGACTACTAACCTTGAATAAAGAAAGAACTGGTGCATTACATATTAATTCTTTTAGTTCATTGAATGCCTCTTTATGACCAACTTCCCAACACCAAGTCATATCTTTTTTCAACAATCTGGTCAGGGGAAAAATATGTTGTGAGTAATTAGGTATAAATTTAGAAAGATAATTTACAGCCCCTAAAAACCTTTCTAAACTTTTCCGATCCATCGGTTCTGGCATATTATATATCGCTCTTACTTTCTCAGAATCAATTTTCATTCCATCTTTGTTAAAAATATGACCCAAATAAGTTACTTCCTCAACACATATACGACATTTATCTTTGTTAAATTTTAAATTAATTTCCCGTGCCCTGTTTAACAACTCTTTCAAACGCAGATCGTGTTCGTTTTTATTCCTTCCCCAACAAATGATATCGTCGACAAACGAATCTACCCCTTCTAGGCCTTCCAGTAATTGCTTGATTTTCGCATGAAACACTTCAGGTGCACAATTAAGACCAAATGGCAATCGCAAATATTGATATCGCCCAAACGGTGTACTGAATGTGCATAAGTCTGCACTTGCGTTATCCAGTTTTACCGACCAAAACCCTGAAAATGCGTCTAAAACTGAGAAATACTTAGCACCACAAAACTTAGTAGCCAATTCATTTATTGTTGGCAGTTGAAAATGTGCACGCTGTATCGCCTTATTAAGCGGCCTCGGGTCTAAACATATACGCAACTGCCCATTTTTCTTAGCAACAATAACTAATGAATTCACCCATGGAGTTGGATGACTCACTTTCCTAATGACACCTAAATCAATCATTCTATTTAACTCATCTTTTAACATATCGCGAACTCCTAATGGTACCTTACGAGTTGCACAAATCACCGGCATCACAGTTTTGTCTACAACAATGTGATATTCACCTGGCAAACAGCCTAACCCATTAAACAAATCTTGATAATCTGTAAGATTTATATTATGAATTCTTTTAATTAAACCTAAAATTAGACAAGCTTGCAACCCCAGCACACTCTGACAATCACTAACCGCAATTGCAAATTTCAATTCATACAAAACACCCTTATACCACCATTTTAATTTGCAAATACCTTTTATAGGAATAAAATCACCACTATAAGATTGCAATCTAATACCTTGTTTGCCACTAATTAGGTTACTGTCATAGCCTAACAATAAAAATCGATTATACGATAAAACATTAATGTCAGCTCCCGTATCTAATTAAAATTTTTCGGATCCACACTTCCCTTGGAGTGTTTCATACCAATCCTCCGACAAAGAGTTAATCTCTGAAACATTATACAAGACTGATATAAAAAATGACTCACAATCATCTTCTTCATTGATTTTTTCTTCAGTTAAACCTATGTCGTACATTTTCTTAACTCCTTTTTTCAATTTGCACATTCTCGCAAAATGTCCATGATTTTCGCATACATAACACTGCACAGAAATAGCTGGACATAGTCTGGGTTCATTGCATTGACCTCCGCACCTGAGACAATTTCCGGTCTCACTTGAATGAACGAATTTTCGGGCTGTATTGGAACCAGCAAAAACACTGGCCTCACCACGCCCTTGTCGACGTCCGCTGCCGCGCCCACCGCGTCTGCCTACACCGCGCATACCAACTGCGTCGACCTGTACCAATCCAGAAGTACCAGCAACACGCGATTCCAATAATCGTCGATTATCTATTGAAATTTGGTCAACCTGGACAATTTTAATAGCTTTTTCTAACGTCAAGTCTTCTGCTCTCAATAAACGATCTCTTGCTCCAGTGCTTTGTATCCCACAAACAATACGGTCGCGAATCAACTCTTCTTCCAAATTTTTGAATTTACAATTTTTGCTCAGTAATCGCAATGCCGTAACATACTGATCAATAGATTCTCCTTCTTCCTGACCTCTTGTAAAAAAGTTGTACCTTGCTAATGTTATATTTTCTTTGACTCCAAAATATTCATCAAATTTCGTAAGCAATAGTTTGACATCATCCCTATCGCTCTCCTTGTCAAAAGAAAATGTCTCAAAAACTTCAAAACCTTGAGGTCCTATTAAATTTATCATTAAGCTAGCTTGAATACTAGTTTCTTCTTTTAGCACCCCGATGCTTTTAAAAATACCATAAATTGCGACCTCCAACGCCGCCATGCGTCAGCCCGGCTGACGGAGCTGCCCTCCAAACATAATTCTGTGGGAGGTCGCGCGTGTTCCATAGCGCTAGAACCGTGACGTTCTTAAAACCCACAACGTGCCTTTCTTTAACTTTCTTACCGACTTTAAACCAATTAAATTAAATATTTTTTTACCGCTGCCACCATGTAATGTAATAAAAGACAAGTCTGGATGACAAATGTTTAATGTCATGTTTAACCATAGATAATACCACAACACTACTAATAGGAAGCAGAATATATGAGCAGTAATAATATGATGTATGTCTGTGAGTACAACAGAAACAGGATGCAAATAAATTATAATCACTAAGCGTGAGTTTTCATTCATTTGTTTTTATAATTGGACTATGAAAAGTTTTCTTCCGAATGCTAGGACTGAAGTTTATGCACGTTTTAAAACATGAGGTACTAAAGCATAAGGAACTTTTCTTTCGACAACTTGGCGATTTTAGCATTCAGACTGTAACTCAGTGTTAGTGTATAATTATGTAAGCATCTTTGCGCGTAATGAGTACGTAGGTGCTCATAACACTACAGCAAAGTTAACAAAACAGAACTCGCACGCCCTTTCCCGCTAATCCCGTCGCTGGGATTATGATGCAAATCAACAAAGTAATTCTAAACAAAAAGCTGTCGATACTAAGAGCTTCTTTCTCCTTAATACATTTTTACTTCGCCCCGAATCCCTCGTATCGTTAATATCTCAAGGAGTCTTAAGTGCCGACAGACAGGCAGACATGCTAATTTCACAAACAATTTGCAGCGATTGTGTTGAGAGGAATCTGTCTTTCTGTCTATAGAACTGACACTGTTTTGGGAGAGCGCTAGTTTAATTCATTATAGGTTCTGACAGATTTCATTGTGTGTGTCCAGAGGGCCTAGACAAGTGACATTCGCTTCGAAAGCGTTTCGTATTTCTACAACGACTTTCAACAGGATTGACTTGTGCTTTTCGATAGCTTATGTCAGTCCTATTCATTTTTGCCTTTCCCATCATCGTTATCGTTGATAGAATGTCACTTTGAATAGGGCCTCAGATACATAGTTATACTGAGGTATGATAATGCTATTATATACTTCCTGTACCGGATTGGAAAGGTTTACCATGTATATCTGTACATATTATAAATTAAAGTAGGTCTTCGTGTATGTCTGTGTGTTTGTGACCACATTGGTTTTTTTAAACTACGCAATTGATTTTGATGCGGTTTTCATCATCATTTCGTTGATTGGCCTTTAGAAGGCCGATAACAATTAAAATTCTATTGTGTCTCATTAGTGACAGTAAGAGGTTTATATATTCCGGAAGGTTTATGTGTGTAATAAGGTAAAATTACTTCATAAATAGGTAATAAGCAAATCGATGTTTTGTGGAGTCGAAAAACCGTGCGAAGCAGGGGCCGGTCGCTAGTTTTGTTACAAACGACGCGTAATTTCAGACTCAAGGTTACTAAACCATACTTCAATTAGGTATACATTCATATACCTTAAGATAGCTTACAAACTGAGTGAATACCATAGGGTATTCGATGTTTCAGAAAGTAACCTTAAAATATGTTTTGAAACCTGAAGTTACATTTTGTCTATTCAATAACGTAAACTCTCTACATTACATTGATCAAAGCACTTGCCGAACCTAAACATTCCAATCACATTCATAAACTAAACTATCTTACTGTTACTAGACGAACCTTTCCCATTAAAAACTCACAACACAACACAGACCCTGACATCAAGGACTTTGTAACTACTTGCTCCAAGTTTGGACATCTCGTGATCAATTCCCTCATACATTGCAGTGCTTTGATCTTGAAACGGTATTGGTCACCGCTCGCGCAGATTGCTCGGATGCTGTAGGTACTACTCTAAGGTGTCGAGTGAGCGATGTTCTTTGTGAAAGGTCAAGTGAGGTCAGAGCTGTTCAAACTTGTTGACGCAGCAATGTGAAGGTCAAACTATCGATTGTAAAAATCTATAAAAACTGACAGAACGTTTAAGAATCATATCGTGTATAAAAGCACTGGCTTGTGCTTTCAATAAATGCTAAAGGGTTATAATACTTAGTGATAATGAGCAAACAGGACGTGTGTTATATTTATTTGAGGAAGTTTGATTTCCTCTAGTACCGTGATAACAAGATTATTGCCAACAGCCAGCAAGTTCTATAAAAGGATTAAACTAAAATATAATCATTACCTATCTAAAAATATAAAAAAACATCAAATATGTACGATGTTAAGGCAGAATCTATTTTTATCATTCTCTTATCTTTCACTACAGTTACATCAAGGTTATCAAATAAATCAAACAATGTATTCTTTATTCTATGTGTTGACATTCCCATATTAACATGGCGGCATAAACAGTAACGATTCTTGCTGCCGATGCCATCATCGGCAAAATATTCAGTAAAACGCTATACCACCCCATGGTGGTATAGCGTTTTACTGAATATTTTATTATTGTTTACACGTATATTTCGGAAATCTTAACAAAGTATAGAAGCAAATAGATAAAATATAACATCACAACAAATATGTATCATAAATTACAGTAAAATAAATTATAGGGATAATACATATAGGCAATTCGAGCTTCAACATTCAAACAAGTTCAAGTATCTTTAGGAAGACGAAACACAAACTATTACAAAAACCACAAGTTGGTCGTCACGCCACAGTTTCTTGTCTGTCGGTCGTCGCCCGTAACAGTTGTCTCCTACCAAAATTATTTCATTTCCCCAGTCTATGTACGGATGCCATGCCGGGGCATGTGACTCAACGATAACGAGTAACCGCAGTCGAAGGCACTTTGTAACTTAGGTATACAAACATTGAATGAAAAGTTTAGCACTAACTTTCATATGCAAACTCGAACTAACAAAAGTTGTAAAAAGAAGTTCATTTATGGAGTTAGCCAAAACCAAGTCAAGTTACGCCAAGAGTTTTATATGAAGATAACCAAAAGGTCTTTCGTTATCATTGAGTAAATCAGCTTGTTATATTTATATAACTAAGCTAGTATCATACGTTAGATCTCCTGAATTCATTTCTAAAGTAATCTTACTTACTACTTTATTTTCCTACCTGCCTTCTCTTTCTAGCCATATAATCATCTTTCATCGTTCATCCATCGTTTTATTGGTCAAAGTTATGCCAAACATAATCTTCAAAAATCTGAAAGTTATAGTGATTGTAACTAACTCTGCGACTAAGGGTGTAAGGAGTCGCTTAGTTTGTGGGAGATTATCAGAAAACAACGAATTTGAAAAGTGATTGGTTTATCATTCGATCTCATAACACAGCTATAACTGTAATCAACCTATAATATTCCCACTGCTGGGATACAGGCCTCATCTCGGTGAGAGGGAGTGGACCGTAATTCACCACGCGGGCCGAGTGCGGGTTGGTAGATGTCACATACCTTCGTATTTTTGGTTCTAGGACATGCCGGTTTCCTCACGATGTTTCCCTTCCCCGTTCTGAGAGCAGTGGTGATGAAATAATTTACACAAAGTAAAGCGTCTGTCAGGGTTCGAACCTACGACTGGTAAGTCGCGGCCGTTACCACTGCGCCACCGCTGCTCGCACAGAGCCATAATTTATGTAAATATTGTTGCGTTAATTTACTGCATAACGCTTGTCCGGATATTGCATTATTGGGATATTAATATATCACAGCATTATCTGTATATTTAGTGGGTGTCCGCTGTTTTCTCATACATCGAGTTAGCTGCACGCGCCGAGCTATGCTAGCTACGTCCTCTGACTTTACTTAAACTATTACAAACCAACCTAACACCAATACATAATTATGTAGTTGGCGCCTGCTGTTAAAATAATTCAAGCAGATTAACGAAGTACCTAAGTTTTTGACATCTTTACTTTACTCTCATTATTTACTTACTCTTTTGACATCGTCCAGTGATTGCGGTAAATGGAATACTTCGATTTAAGACTTTTTCCGCTACACAAAATTCCTGTATTTACAATTTTATTCACACAGCTATAATATAAAGTCAAAGTCAAAGTCAAATAATTTATTTCAAATAGGCACATAAAAGGCACTTTTGAACGTCAATGAAAAACAAAGAAATAGAATTGGTTCTAGTTGCCCATTCCAAAAGGTAGCTTTCGTATGGGCAAGAAACTCCACCGTTACTCTTTTCAAAAATGTTTTACAATATTTTGTATACATGAATTATATAATTATATGTGAAGACGATGCACCTACAATAAGATTACTGTCCCACAAAAGGCAAAAAGAATTATAAATGGAGCAATGACAAATAAATCAGTTATGTGATAGGTACATGGTGCTCACATATTTACAAACATTGTAAAAGTATACGATATTACAATATTCCTAACATCTATCATCCTAACATCATCATTCCTATCATCCTAACATCATCATCATATAATTATGATCTTGTATTATTAGTACCCCAAAATTCACTTTATCTAACAACGTACAACTTCACAAAGTTGTACGTTCTGTATTCAATACTTAACCTCCGAAGTCCTACAAGTCCCACTTGTCTACAAATAGCGTTCTCACGAACAAAACGTTGAGTTTTCCTTATTGCTGTATAAATAGCTCTCTTAGGAGCGATAGCTGTGTAACCGCTGTGCGATATATGCATTAGTTTTGTTCCCAATTTATTGAACGTACTGGAAACGAAATGTTATAGTAGAGTAGAATGATAGCTAGTATGATGTGTATTGTGTAGACTCTGACGAATAAATATTCAAAACTAATGAACAAAAGCCAGGATTAGTCCAACAGGAAACATATACCGTCTTATACACATGCATACCTTTGTCGATAAGCTTTTTAGGAATTCGTTTAAATCCCAGGAGTAATGGAAAAATAATAATTATTGGTGTCCCCATTAATAATTTTAAACAAATTCGCTCACGTGATTATCGCAGTTCTGGATAATTACTTACTTGAATATTTTAATTGCCCTGTGACCAAAACAGTGTCATAAAGTTTATTATTAATAAGAGTCTGTTGTCTTATAAAACAATACATGTGTTGTTAAAAACTGAGCAGTACAATGCCGTGTGAAACGAGCCTCAGTACATCGGTTATACAAATTCGCTTTTCGTGTCTCTGTGTGACCACTTAATTCTTCTAATATACTCGTACGCGATGGATTTATTCCGAAAGGTTCATGTGTATAGTACATTAGTATTAAACTTCTATGCATATTATAGATTAAAGTCGTTTTTCGTGTTTGTCTGTATGTCCGCATTGTTCTTCTAAACCACGCAACAGATTTGATGAGGTTTTCACCATAAGAAGTTATAAGTGTATAAATAACTAAGAAATGTTTTGTCAAGTCGTAAAAACCGTACGAAACAGGGGCGGGTTAATCTTTCTTCCATCTCATGTGTATATAAAAAGCAATTTCTGTGCCCTAGTCTCGCAAAAACTCGGAAATGGCTCGACAGATTTGTTTTTTTTTCACCTGAAAGTTAGTACATGGGTCCACCCAAGTTGTATCTGTATCTATACCCATGGCAAGACATACAATAAAAAATCCTTTCCAGAAGCAAATATATTATAATGTTATAATTATCTCGAGTATCATAACGTCAGCAGCTTACTAGAAGTGACCCTCGAGCCGCAGGGAGCCATTTCCTTGTAAAAGCCGTGGCGTATCGCGATAGTAGCCGTACCTTCTGTGAGCCTGCTCGCCATACCTCACAGGGACGAGTTACGGGCAGATAAGAGTTGGTAGACTGAGCTGAAGGACAGAGCATTTGTTTCTGTTTATTTTACTGCAGGACAAAACTTTAAAAAAAATTGTTACAATACTTACTTAATAATGAAATTGAGAAAATAAACACAAAGTTGCCTGTTTTACTTTGGGTTTGATTTTTGTTCTTTGCAATTGACGTAAATACAAACTAATAGCCATGTAAGACTGACTTGTTTTAGGTACAGTGTAGCTGAAGGTATCTTACTCGTAACTTTGTGTTTACGTCAATTGCAACGAACGACAAATAGAACCTTTCAAATTAAGTGAAGTAAAACTCTTTTTCCTCAAGTTATCAAGCAAAGTTAACTGGAACTATTACTTGAGTATATTTTAATACATGGATTTATGGCACTTTGATACAGCCGACCACACATTGAAGTTACCAAACTATAAGATACACTTTATGTTTTCAGTTACATACAGGCTTCCATCCTTAATCTTGGCTCAGGCTAAGAGCAGCCTCGCTTTATAAACACACGATACATGTTGATCCCGGTGACGCACTAAGTGACGTCAGTAAACACTGTTCACGACCTACCGCCTGAATCCCGGGAATCCCGACAATCCCGGGACGATGTTGATACTGTTTATAGTGATCGAGGAACTGAATTTTAATGTGCGACTGGGATTTGTTTACGACATATTAGGGTGGGATGTGGATTCAATTAAATTAAATGTTATTTTCAATTTCACTGTAAATCTATTTGGAAGATTCTTTAGTAGGCAAAAATCTTGAGTTACGAAGACTTCTTTGCAAACTAGTAGTTATCTTAAAATATTATTTCCTTGAATTTACTGTGTAATAAAACCGGCCAAGTGCATGTCGATTCACGCACAATGAAGGGTTCCATAGTTGGGATGAATTTATCCAACAAATTGAACATTGTAGTTGAAAAACTTGTTCTCATGTTTTTGCAATGCAAGTTTAAGTTGGTCGATTATTACTCGGTAACTTGTGGAGCCTACGTAGCGGTGATAGTTGTCCTTTTAATTTCGTTATAATATATACTACTGCCGTGAATTTTTTCACATACCCAAAACCAACCATTTAGCTGGCAGGGGGGGGGGGGGGGGGACACTTAACTCTAACAAAAATTTGCACTTTAAACATTAATATTTCGCAAACGGATCCCTGAATCCAAAAATGGTTTCGACAAACTCACATTATTTTTAAACGACTTTTCTAACGATACCCCACACCATGGGATTGACGAGAAATAAAAACCATCCCCACTTTACGTGTAGGGACTAAAAAAAAAACAAAAAAAAAAAACGATTTTCTTTTACCACTTTTTCGGCGTTATTTATATGTATACCCATACCAAATTACAGCTTTCTAGTACCAACCTTTTCTGAGCTAAGCCGCGGACAGACGGACGGATAGACAGACAGACAGACAGACATGGCGAAACTATAAGGGTTCCTTGTTGACTACGGAACCCTAAAAAACATTACCCTCTTTTTAGGCCACAGTCTTCGCCACAGTCGGGTAAAGTAAGAAAGAAATAAATTATTTAAAAAAAATCTGAAACGGATTGTTGCTACGCCGTAGCGCTACGCCGTATTCGTAGCAGCTAGAGATTTGACTTAAGTTGATTAGGCAAATATCAAATAAAACTAAATCCGTCCTTGTATTTAAGTAAGCGAAGTGTTATTTGATATTCGTATGTTTGAAACTCTATTTCTTGCCTGTGTGTGGTGTCGGAGCAGTTCTGAGGTAACGAGTTTTATTAGACTAATCAGAGACTGCGGATAGACCGCCTGCCAAGAAGGAGAGATAATTAAAGGGAATACTTCTATTAGCAGGGTGGTGAGTATTACGCGTGTGTACCGATACATGACATAAATAAATAAAAAAAAAAAAAAAAACATTTATTTCAGGTCCTTGACCCATATTACATTCAAAAACAATACAATTTAGTGTCACAATGTTGAATTACATAAGTTATAAAGTCGTTATAGCTATGATGATAATAATTAAATAAATGTCAGATCAAGATGGTAGGTATATCAAAACGCAAAATAACAATCAATTAAATAGGAAAATGAATTAAATTAAGTTAATTCCGTTATTGTCAGAATCAAAATATAATATGATGTCGCAGGTTTAATTTAAAAGATATTACCTTTAACCTCTGGTTTCTGAAAGTTTATTTAATTTAATCTGTTGTGGCTTTGTTTATTCTGTCAACTTACTATCGCCCTTTAAGAAACCAGATGCACCTACATCGTTCTGGTAGATATTGGTATTAAAAAAGCCCTAAAAACGTAGAATTATTACAACCAAGAGATGTGACCGTCACCTTAATAATTAAGGTGATGTGAGACAAATTAGCCCTTACTTATTAAGGGCAATTTTTCTGGTCATTGTACGATAGAATCTGCTTTACCGACTCAGCATTATATATTGCGTCATTGTGTCATTACCGCAGAATGAAACTCAGCTTCTCGCCGAAATAAAAATGTGACACTGACAGACTGACAAGGAAAAGATTTATGTGTCATAAATTGGCTAGGCCATTAAAAAGGATTTAGTTTGATATCAACTCGACATTGGTCAAAGGTGTGGGCCATTTCGATCTTTGTTATCAAGTAATTAAATACCTATAGTTTTCCATGCAATAGTCTGCTCAGTGCCGTAGCTTGAATTCATATTGTGTGCCTGATTGTATAAAAAAATGAATTGAAAACTAACAAACATTCCAAATCAAAATCAAACCACATAAACCTACATAGGCACTTATGAAACATCAGAAGCTCGGTGTACGGTTCCAATTGGTCGTTTCCTATGGAGGAGAGCCGGCAAGAAACACCAGGGTTACCCTTTAAAAAAAAAATTGTCTTTTACAATATTTTCGAATTATAAATATAGTGTTAATATTACGGGAGGACAGTATAGGCCTTTCAAAAAAATAGAAAATATTAAAAAAAAACTACAGTCCACTAAACCTACAACGTTGTCACATTCACAAGGTAGAAAAGAATCTATATAAAAGATAAATAAGATAAGTACTAAAAATAAAAACCTATTTAAACCAAATGATTTGATTGTCATTACAACATTTAAAAGATATTCTACTTATAAAAATTAAATAACGGAACCCCAAGCCCTATTCACAATATCCAATAGCCCGCTCTCCGTACTATTCATTTACAAAGTATTAGCTTTCGCAGTCGCCCAGTCTGTGGTTGACCTAATTGTCGCGAGCGAGCAACTGATTGCTCGCTTGAGCAACACAAAAGAAGCAAATAATTGATGACTTCCGAGTCGTTCCGAGCTCGCCCGAGTGGAACCGAGCGGAGCGAGTGTGGTGGTAAAACTATTAGCTAAGCTGCGACTGTTGTGGTGGACTAGAGCTACGGCTTCCGACATAAGGTTTGTTCGCCTGGCTTGTTTTTTTTATATTTACAGAAAGTGGATTGTTTCGTTCTAGGATTATTTTCTTGTTCCTATGTGTTATTTATTATTATAATATTTGAATTGAGTTATGTAGAATGGTATGAAAGGTTGTTAGCAAGCTTTCTTGTTATATTGCCATACTATAGGAATTGTCATACACGGGCTGGTCAATAGTGACGAATTTTACCTATTTGAATTATAATTATGATTTGACTTTGTAGCAGGGTTTCACACCGTCAGTCAATGTTGTACAATCTTGGCTGTCCAGCGAGGCTTCCATCACGGTTGCTCGCACCGTTGCATCACGGTTGCTCTATCAAATTGCTCGGGCACGAGATGAGATTTTTTTTTTGTACTGCTGCACAAACGATCGCAACTTTACGAAGCTTTGTAAATGGCGTTGCTTTCCATACATACAAGCAGTACTAAGTACGTTATAATTGCAGCACACTGAACAAACTGGCTGTAATGGCTTTTAAATGTGACGCCGCCATTGTAGACGTGCAACTGAATATGATGAATGGAGCATGTTAGTGTCCGCACACACGACGCGATATAACGCGTCCATCGAAAATTACGTATGGAGTATTTGCGAGTTTTCTTTAACACATAACATTTTAAGGAGGAACAAAATAATTATAAGCTTTGACTGAATTTACGAAATTATCATTGCCTGCGCTTTTCCGGAAAAATCAGGCCCGTGGGTCTCGTTTCAAGAAACTGCACGGCCTTGTCAAGTTATGTCTTTTTATATGGAAGTTATTCAATAAAACAAAATACGGGTTTGCTGATATACCCTAGACCTGAGTACTAACGTGAGAGACGGCACTAGTTTAAAGCTAAGTGCGCTATATTCATGATTGATTGGCGCCCGAACCGCGGCAGCATGTGTTAAATGCTGTGTAATGTACCACTCAATGCCGTGATAAAAGGTTTCAAATAAGAGCTTTACTATGAGATATATTAAATTGAATACAATAAAGTATTTACGGCTAAAATATGGATTTTATGATGCAAGCTGCAAACCAATTTAATATTTAGTAATTTCGTGGTTCGAAATTGGTTAAAGGTTCTATTTGATTTAGAAACTAGTCGTACAATCCTGAAAAGCGACAGCACAAAACCGAAAATAAATTGCTGGTTTTTGGATTGTGTCTGTCTGTATGTATGAGTGTCGAGTGGGTATGCAAAACTTTAAAACTCAAATGAATATTCATCTATATCTCTCACAGAGGTCTTTGCGAATGTTAAAGTATGATTTGATTTAGTAATGTGGATAGGTACTCCGTCGCTATTTAGGAAGTGAGTGCAAAACCATTTGATCAAAAACTCTCAAAATGATACCTAGCATCATACGAATATTCTCTTCAGAATACTATAACTTCATAAAAACGTACAATTACATGTTCGTGGTAATGATTTGATATGATCACCGTCTTTACTTCATAGCAGTTAGAACTGGTTTCGTAGTTCAAGTAAGCTACAGACGTGCAGTTGATCTTACTGTACCAGGATAAATGAAACACTTGTTTGTGATATAAATCGAATACTTAGAATCTTTTAGTTTTTAAATTATTTTATGCCATAGTTATTATAATAACTAGAACAGGTTGTATATTGACTAAATACGTATTAACTAAATACGTAAGTTAAGATCTCTACAGTAACCATGTCCTCGTATAAACTCCTTTCAGTACAATCTAGCCGAGCCTCAGGTCATGGCGGATCACGGTCAGTGTAACCGATGAGAGGACGGAGGGACGACACGCACTCTGTCGCGTTACTCTTAAGGACCATAGTTTCGTCACTTGACCTTCCGCATTTGGGCGGAGCTAAACCCCTACTCCCCGAATACGTAAAACGCGCGCGGTGGCGCGCTGAACTAAAACGACGATAAAAGAAAATGCAGGGGCGCAGACTTGCGCGCATAGGACGCCAATTCTACCTACGATTCCAGAAAGGAATGGCTGAGAGGAGATGTAATGCTGATATTAGTATAGATAGATGCATAAGTTACGAATATTTTAAGTTTTTACTGGACATTATTTTTTAGCATGCGTTTGGAAGAAAATATTGGTGTATCTTTTCATACACGAAATATTTTAAGGGGTCATTGTACTCATCATTATGAACAACTTTCACTATGGAACCAAGCCTGAAATCACGAAAAAAAATCTGCTGTCCCCTATTTTATGTTCGCATAACTCGTCAAAATCTAGGGAACAGATGATTTTTCTTTCGCGATTTCAGGGTTGGTTCCTTAAGGAGTGAAAGTTGTTCATAATGATGAGTACACACGGCTGCACATCAAGCTATACAATTCCAGTTTATGGTGATCTCGCATTGTATATTATTTCCATACAACGCAAGGTCAGCTTATACTGGGAATATGTACCTTGATGTGTAGCCGTGTGTCAATGACCCCTTAAAATATTTCCTACCTACATACCTACCTACATATCTACCTACATACCTAACTACATACCTACCTACATACTTACCTACATACGTACCTATATACCTACCTACATACCTACCTACATATCTACCTACATACCTAACTACATACCTACCTACATACTTACCTACATACGTACCTATATACCTACCTACATACCTACCTACATATCTACCTACATACCTAACTACATACCTACCTACATACTTACCTACATACGTACCTATATACCTACCTACAGGCCTACCTACATACTTACATACCTACATGTACTTACAGCAACCGCTCAAAACTTCAGTACCTACATTACATTTATTTCTGTTGCATTTAGAATCGCGTCATAGTCTCGACCTGTTCTTACCATTGCATTGCTAAAATTCAATTATAACTAACATGTACAAGTAGCTGTATGGAGTAAGTAATGGATTCGGAATCAATGAGGTCTGGGTTTTTAATTTCTTTGAAATCATAATATTTTATCAGTTAGTATTTTTAGCAAAAACTTGTTAAGTATTTATGTTTATTTATAATCTATTCATTCTTATTATTTATTTTTTATGAAGTTAAGTATTAGTTATTGTATTATTATTTAACTATTTATAGGTATCAGTATTCAGCAGACTTTATAGAAAACTAATAATAATATGATTTAGACTTTATGCATGTTCTTTTTTAAATGTAACGTACGTAACGTATGAACTCGAGTACGATACAGCCAGTGCGTTTGCGTGTATGAGTGATGTCTCAACATTCCACAGAGAACACACACATAATTATGAACTGTCATACTACGCAAAATATAACAGTGTAGGTATTTCTGTTGCATTTAGACTACGCGTTATAGTGGCAACCTGTTATTACCATTCGATTGCTAAAATGCGCAAGCTTTTTTCATGTGGTAGTAGCTGTATGAGCAAAGTAATGGATTGGCGATCAATGAGGTCTAGGTTCGAATCCATATCACAATGCTGATTTACTTTCATTGAAATAAAACATTTTTTTTTGTATTTTAAGCAAAAACTTGTTATAATCTAATGCTTATTATTTATTTTTATGAAGTTAAATATTAGTAATTGTATTATTATTTAACTATTTATAGGTATCAGTATTCAGCAGACTGTATTGAAAACTAATAATATGATTCAGACTATGCATGTTTTTTTTTTAAATGTAACGTCACAATGAATGTATTATACTTCCGTCCCAAATCAAGTAAAAACTAACAAAAAGTTTTAGTACTGAGTGAGATTTGAACTCACGGCTCACTGATTACACGTCCACATGTAGCTGCCCGCTAGGTAATTTTGACTCAAAAAAATATTACGTTGAAATTATGAACTAGAACCATTTGTTGATGACAATGATGATGTGTCTCTTGAAAATAGAAGGTCGTAAGCATACAAATATAAGGGTCAGCACAGACCGCGAAGTTTACAAATTATGTATTAGTACGAAAAAGTTTATAAATTAAGGAACCACTTGCTTATCATAATTATCAGCACAAGTGGGTATTTTATTATATTTGTCGTGAAAATCATGATAAACAACAAATCGGAAAATATTTCTTGCCTTTACTACATTATTTTTGTTTTCATATATCATAGCGACTGTACTATTTTTGTAATGAATACATTGCTTCATAACCACTACCTAAGTGTGTCGCTAAGTGACTGGAAAAGCAATGTAAATATCACAAAACGATACTTTGTAGCGGTTGCATCGCGCACGTAATACAGCCGTTGTAGGGTAGCTTGCGACAAGCCAGTGATTTCGTGTGAGTAAGTTGTACCTAGGCTACAGTGCATGATACATGCACGTTGTTCTTGATGAGATAAGGTTTATAATTGATTGTGCAGTACGTTCTGATTTATGAATGTGTGTTCGCGACTTCGTATTTCGTACCTATATTCGTATTGGTTTTTACTGAATTGCATTTGTATGTGGTGACGTGGATAGTTATAAGTACATAATTTATTATTATAGATTTACACAATATTTTATGTCAACGACTGCCCCGTTAGTCTAGCGGTGGCAAGCGCTACTGCTGAGCATGAGGTCCCGGGTTCGATTCATGGGTCGGGCAAAGTGTTATTGCGTTTTTAGGGTTCAGTAGTCAACAAGGAACCCTTACCTATAGTTTCACACTGTCCGTCTGTCTGTCCGCGACTTAGATCATAGACTCTTACTACTAGAAAGCTGTAATTAGCACGGGTGAACATATTAATTAAGCTGAGTGGTACAATCAAATCATGAAAAATTTTTTTTCTAGTGTTCACCTACACGTACAGTTTGTATGGTTTTCTTGTGTTCCCATAGTGTGGAGTGTCGTTGGAAATATCGTTCAAAAATATTGTGAGTGTGTAAAAACCATTTTTGGATTCATGGATCTGTTTGCGAAATATTAAACTTTGAAGTGTTGATTTTTGTTAGAGTCAAGTATCTCCCCCCCCTGCCAGCTAAATGGTTGGTTTTGGATATGTGAAAAAATTCACGGCAGTAGTAGTTATAGGTATATAAAGAAATTAAAAGGAAAACTATCACAGCTAAGTAGGCTCTACAAGTTAACGAGTAATAATCGACCAACTTAAATTTGCAGTTGCAAAAAATGTTTTTCAACTACAATGTTGAGTTTGTTCTTGGCATTAATTCATCCCAACTACGGAACCCTTCATTTTGTGTGGTCCGACACGAATTTGGCCGGTTTTTACTTCTGAAATTGCTCAGTAGCAGCCCGGAGTCCGGATTTGTGCCTAGTTGATGGCAATAGGCTCGCCCCTAGTACATGGGACATAACTGGCAAAATGTGAGTGTACTAACTAAAAGTACACCTCTGCCTAACCCTTCGGGAAACACAGGCGTGATGTTATGTTATATTTTATATTTAATTTTTTTTTTGGTTTACTTATATTGTAAATTGTTAATTTGTATGTAAATTTGGTCAATGTAAATAAAAAGAGTATTATACGTAATAACACATTAAAAAAAAAACAACAATAAAGCGCCTACGCGCGCAATTGAATTGGGCTCTCTGCAGCGAGCTAGTCTATAAACGCACATTGATACAATTCGAACGTAAATATTTGCACTAATACACGCAAACGCGCGTATCGGTCCATAGCCGAGGCGGAGCAGCGAGCGACACAGCCATCCCGTCTCAATGCTAACGCGCGACTGCCGCCCGCGTCCCGCGCAGAGCACCTCTGAACCTCTATCTCTAAATGGGGTCATTATCTTTGCAAATATTGATTGATTTAAAAATGCTCTAACAGTTTTGTAGTCCTTGTAACCATCAATTTTTCAGTGTAAAAATATTTCCAAAATTCAAAGCCGTTTAGAAGTAGTAGCGAATATTAGCCAAAAATAGCGTTTTAGTAAATATTTTTTTAAGGCAAAACTATTAGCCATACGCAAAAACCCTTTAACAAAAATGTTGTACATGAATCTATGGCAAACATATATTTTTTTCAGATCGTTTAACCAAGTCGTTAATGAGGAGTAGGCTTTTTAAAGTGACCGTTTTACGGTACTAAACGGGACTTAGCGCCTTAACTTAGAGCGGGATCAATCAAAATCAAAATCTATTATATCACATAAACCTTCATGGGCACTTATGAAAAGTCAGAAGCTAGGTGCACGGTTCCAATTGATTGTTTCCTATGGAGAAGAGCCGGCAAGAAACTCAAAGGGTAATCTTGTAAAAATAATTATCTTTTACAAAATTTTCTAATTACAGTGTTAATAGGTATGGGAGGACAGTATAGGCATTTCAACAAGTACCAGGTAGGTACTTAACAAAATAGAAAATGTTCCACATACGAGTATCTACAGTCTACACAACGTCCTCACATTCACAAGATAGAAAATAATCTATATAAAAGATAAATAAGATAATAAAAATAAAAACCTGTTAAACCAAATGACATGATTGCCATTACAACTATAACAAATCTGAATAATTATCATGTCCACAAAAGCTACTAATAAAGAGTTGAAATTAAATTGTAGGTATATCCACACACTCACACACCCACACAATCACCCATACAATTACATATCTACTAACATTCGTCTCGCATACTTAACCTAGATTTTAATCATAATAAATAAATTATAAAATGTCGTATGATTCCTTACATTCTGTCAGCGCGCCTAGTACATAATTTTAGAAATGGAAATGTAAAGGGGTGGGACCCTGGTGTCCTGAAACACAGGCCATGAGCCTAGCTTAGGCACCAGTCTCCCACAATATATATTTACCTGAATTGTGTATCATTGTCGAATCTAACAAATGTAAAATAATGTATTTTGTGAGAGAAAATAAAGTTGATTGATTGGTTGATTGATTGATATAATGTCAAATATCAGATGTCAGTCAAGGATGAATGTAAAAAATAAACATGTTAATTTGAGAGCAGTTAATAGACTCTTACATAATTATGCCGTTAATGAGGTAGCTGGGAAGTTACATGTGAAAAAGGAATTATTGCCAAACTTCCTTGTCTTCAATGTAGTCTTTAATATTATAATATGCTTTTTTTGATAAGGACACGTGTGATGTGGGTTTTGAACTTTTCATTGCTATGTTCTGTGACCGACTTTGGCAACTTGTTATAAAAGCGGATACTGTTTGTAAGAAATGACTTACTAGTTTCAGTTAATCTTTTTGGTACCACAATTTCATTTTTTACTACGTCTATTTATGTTATGGTAATCATCATCAATGTGGTAATGGTATCACTTGACATACTGCGTGGTTGATATGTAGATCTTGTCCTCTTACCAGCATTTCTCGATAATAACAGGTTACTGCTCATTTATTAGATGCTGACTATTATACCTAATAGATAAAGAGAAAAATAAAGTGGGTAGCCTAGAAATCATTGCCACCAATTAATCCCAGGGGAATCGTTAATACAGTATCGACTTCAATAGGCCACATTTGCAATAACTATTATTCAATCTAAACAGTAAATTGTTGACCATTATCACGTAGCACATGGCTGACTAAACGCGTGATGCTTACAATTCCACGGTGAGATGGGGTCAATTACGCGCAGTATAATGTTACAGATAGTGTAGCGCTGACCGCTGCTGTGCAGACACGTGACTCCTGTGACCGCACGATAAGATATCGGTACGAAACATATTCTATCTACTTAATTAATAAAAATCTTAAATTCGCAGACAACGACCAAGCTAAGCAACTAAGGTTTAAAAGCATGAAATGTTGCGCAGAT
This sequence comes from Lithophane leautieri, assembly GCA_949152455.1. NCBI lineage: Eukaryota > Metazoa > Arthropoda > Insecta > Lepidoptera > Noctuidae > Lithophane > Lithophane leautieri. The sequence goes on along the minus strand of OX424480.1, from coordinate 14,341,514 downwards.
TCTTTATGTAGCGAAGGTGAGCGCTAAGAAGGGGTCGTTGAAAATGAATAGTGGTGGTGGTGGTTAAATAGTGGATGAAGGTTTGTACGTTCGTCATTTTTTGCCGATGATAGGAAATTCCATGGCTCGACTTGTAAGAAGGTACAATATAACTGCATACTTTAAATCTGCAGGATTCAGTTCATATTTGCGTTGTGTGGTCATAATTCTGGTTGAAAAAGCCAACTGTAAGCAGCATAGCAGCTATACAAATAATTTCTTCCACGAATCGAAATGTGAACTGTAAACAACATATCATTTTGTTTTTGTAAAACAAATGACGCCCAATATTACCCGTTGTACTCTTCCCCTGGGCGTGTTTTGTCACAAATAATTATGTAATTAAAGTAACAACCTTCAATAATCATAATTGGTATTAAAATAGGTAATTTACGCAAAACCGTAGCAATTACTGACCTCAAGTTTAAAACATTCTGTTATTATGACGTTATGTACTACGGAGCGAGAAATTATCATAAACACATTTGACCGATACTTTTACTAGAATTTGTTATTTCATTCTGATCAAACATTTTAGAAGACACATTGAACAGTCATAAAATAAATCTCTTCTGTAGCGGGCGGGTCCACTAAGAGTTTGCCTTCTCGGCGGAATACTTAATCATGTACTCGCACGCAGTTACTAGCTACCACGAACATTGGTCAAGTGGGGCAATAAGGGAGCCTTAGTCCATTAAACTGAAAGCCTTTTAATTTTTTAGTCCTTTAAACTGAAAGATTTTATTATACATTTTTAATGAAGTTCTTTAACGCGGCTTATGGTAGGAGTAAACTGGTACAAATCATCACGTAACGAAACTGCGTTTTCAATCTTGATGATTGGCTAATCTGTTCACCAAGTCACGGGCTATTGTCGTGCAGGTTTTACCAACACAAGAAAACAGATTTATTTTATTTTAAATCATAATCCCGATAATATCGCTGGATGATGATTTTCACCTAAAAACGTCAATTACCTGCTTTACAGCCATCACGTTTTTTTTCTAAATAAAAATAAAACTTTGTTAAACTTGTACTATAATGTCTCTCAGGGATTGGTTGTCCATAAGTAATGAGATTGTTACGTCATCGCTTTCATGTTTTTGCTGGTTAGATGTTGAAATTGAGCAATTCCCATAGACAATACGTTTGTCCTTGTCAAAACAAGTAATCCATTAATATTAGTTACACATAACACTGATCACTTCTTGGTGTATCTACTTGTTGAACTACTATAACTGATCACTTCTTGGTGCACCTACTTGTTGAACTACTATAAGTGATCACTTCTTGGTGTACCTACCTGTTGAACTACTATAACTGATCACTTCTTGGTGCACCTACCTGTTGAACTACTATAACTGATCACTTCTTGGTGCACCTACTTGTTGAACTACTATAACTGATCACTTCTTGGTGTACCTACTTGTTGAACTACTATAACTGATCACTTCTTGGTGCACCTACCTGTTGAACTACTATAACTGATCACTTCTTGGTGCACCTACTTGTTGAACTACTATAACTGATCACTTCTTGGTGTACCTACTTGTTGAACTACTATAACTGATCACTTCTTGGTGTACCTACCTGTTGAACTACTATAACTGATCACTTCTAGGTGTACCTATTTGTTGAACTACTATAACTGATCACTTCTTGGTGCACCTACCTGTTGAACTACTATAACTGATCACTTCTTGGTGCACCTACTTGTTGAACTACTATAACTGATCACTTCTTGGTGCACCTACCTGTTGAACTACTATAACTGATCACTTCTAGGTGTACCTATTTGTTGAACTACTATAACTCCGTTTTATTAACAACAAAGCTGTAAACATTTATGACTACGAAGCTCCAATACGTATTATAGATTTCGGCCATTAGAAAAAATAAAAAGACTTACTCTGTAGAATTCCGACTAGTCTTTCCGGCTTTTATTAGTCTTTAATGTACTACTAATCTATGTCGGGGAGCAGTTTGATGCTTATGGTGTCTACACACCAAAGCCCAACCCGGCTTAACCGCCGAGCTCATTTTAAACAAAAGTTGTCCGCCGCCGAACCGGCTCTGATGTGTAGACACCTAAGCAATCAATATTAGTCACTCCCTTTTTAAGGATATTTTAAAAGTCACGCAACAAATAACGCAGCTTACTGTAGGTACTCGTACATACTAGACACTGAACCTGCATGTGTTTAAAATAGTAGAAAGTAATAGTTTAATTTTGGTAGTTGCCTAGAAGATGCGTTTGTAAAGCAAACAGAAAAACTTAGCCAAACAACATCGTTAATAACTAGTGAACTGTGACAACACGATCACCTTGTTATAGAAGCAGCATTATTTTCAAGTTTTGAACAACAACAAAAATGTATTGTGTATGAGTTGTACTAGTAGGAATTTCGAGGTAGTAAGTAGCTCTTTAAAAAGACAAGATTTTGTCCATTCTAATTACTCAATGCGTTGTTTGTGGTGTAGCTTTGAGCCAATAAATAATTTATTTTCATTAATTTGCCATACAGCAAATAATGCAAAATAATTTAAAAAAAATTAATAGCCAAAAACGACCTTGTAAAATTCCTTAATTACAAACCAACAAACATACCACATGATGTCGCAAGTTATATTGTTTGAATGAACGAAACCATCGCGAGATCTAACTCGGTCCGCACGCCATCTAGTTACGATATAACTTGAAAACTGCTTTTAACACAAGTAAAACTTTCAGAGAGAGAGAGAGAGTTTCACATTCGCATTTCGGTTTGGATAACAATATAGTTTCAGAAGAACCACTGATTTTCTTTATGCTCTCAAGTATTAGAAAGAAAATTCATAATTATTATTACTATGTTATACTATACTTCAGTTACACTGTTCACGTAATAAGATGTCCAAAAATGTGTAGAAACTACGTTAGATTTGTGAAGAATGTGTTTTGCAACCTCTTTGTGTGGATGCTACGTCGTAGCTGCAGCTTGAAATATTGGCTACGACGTAGCAGCTAGCAGTAGCTACGACGTAGCCTGTTTTATAGCGGAATTAAATTATGTCTGATAGTAAAAGCGTGTTTTTCGTTCTGAAAACATTCAGTTTTATTATAAAAATCATTAATTACCTGACGGGGCAGAATAAATTATTTGAATAATATTTAGGTTACGTACAAAAAAAAAAAACTTGCTATAACATAACTATAATTTTGTAAATTTATGTATCATAATGAGTAACAATAAACTTTGTTTGTTTCAGGTCTATAAACGCTGCATTTAATATTATATTAAATACTTCCATATAAAATGAAAACGCGTTGAAATAAGATAAGGTGTGTAAAAGTGCGCGGTTAAGGTGCAAATGAAATCGTATAAGTGTCGTAAAAGAGTGCTATAAAACGCTATGGCCGGGGGAAATGCACCTTTGAACACGCCTCGTAAAGTTACGCAGTGGAAGTGGGTTAAAGCTGCGGTAAATGTAAAAATATAACAGTTTGATGTGTACTCTAATGTGATTTGTGTGACAATAAAAGACGGTGAAATTGAAAAAGTAATACCTAATATTTATTCAGTGAATTATACAGTCGAAAGAGGCCATGTTTGTACTGAACTAAATCATAAACATTTCAACTAAACAGTCAAAGTAAAATTTAATATGACAGAAGTTTACGTTTTTATTAGTACCTACGCGTAGTTACTCGTCTGGGTAATAGTGATCATCGGGTAATAGTGCTCATGGGTAATGGTGCGCGTGGGTAATAGTGCGCGTTGGGTAATAGGTAAGCGTGGACAATAGTGCGCCGGCGCAGGATGCAGACGAACGTGCAGATCGACACGAAGGCGCTGCGCCACTCCCCCGAGCACGGCAAGGGGGGGAAGGGGGGCAGCCGATACACTGCTGAGGTAAGAATACAATCATTGTGACATTCATACTATAACCTTGTGAACGTCATAAGCACTGGCAAGCTATGAAACGGAAAACCTTATAGATTGGTTAAACGTCACGTGAAATATAAAACAACTAGGCGAATTTATTTGCACAGTCAGCAACAAAATTAGGTTAACAGTGTCTTTAGCTGCAGCATAAATGAAATCTTGTTCATTATTAATTTCTCCTTTGACAAATTATTAAAAAGTTGCGAAGATTGTTGTTGTTGTTGTGATAAGTATCCTGTCCTGTTTTTATAAAAAACAAGTATACATTCAGAGTATAATATTGTTTAACATCTCACACCAAGTATATAATTTATAACATAAAAAAACCATACTCTTAATGGAAACCAAACTTTTTCCTCTTCTTAATTTAGCAGTTTTTTTCCGCAGAATCCAACCTTCCATAATACAATAAAATTATCAATTTATAACATTGCTCACCTTCAAACTTCGCAACGACCGTGGAAGCCATTATAATACTTTCTCAAATTCCTCAGATAATCGAGTTTGAGGGAAGATAGTAAAAGATTATTATTTGCCCCAAATTAATTGTCTGCTCGAGAAGTTCCAAATTCTAGGTTAATGGGAATAATTGGATTGTGTTGATTATGCATAGATATATTTGTGATGTACTCATTTCGTATACAACAATTCACAACCGAAAAACTCTTGTACGTATACTTTAGACAACAGCTGCTAGAACTTCGTTTAAAAAAGTGTCAGTTTTGATACTAGTCGACCCAAGTCAAGATTATATTTGAGTCTCCACTTTCTTCGTTCGTGTTTTTTTAGACTGAAAACTTGCAAGATGGGATGATCAATGATTATTTATTTATTTTATTAGGTTCACCAACAATTGATTACACTGATACAAACACATAATACATTAAAAAAATAACAGTGCATCAGTTACTTATAGGTAAACACCACATGCAGAAAACAATGAATCGTAACTTACTTAGTAACAATAATAAAAAAAAAAATTGGTAAAATAGGTAAAAAGTTATAATTAAATGAACTTAAAAGGTAACGAATTTAAAAAAAAAAATGGTGAAGAAAAGATTTAATATTCTTTGACATTAGTAAAATTGAGAACAATTAAATAAAAATAAGAACAGTTAACATTTATAAATTAAAAAATGGTTAAAATAATAAAATTAAATAAATTCATAAAAAATATTTACATCGGCATGTACATAGTGATGAAATTAAGATAAATGCAAATTATTTCAGCCGAAAGACGCCCACATTGGTGAACATAGGCCTCCCCCAAGCACCGCTACTTCGACCGGTTCTGTGTTTCTCGCATCCAACCCATTCCCGCGGCCTTCACCAGGTCATTGGTCCACCTTGTGGCGGGCCTTCCAACGCTACGTCTTCCGCTACGCGGTCGCCACTCCAGAACCTCTCGGCCCCGTCGGCCATCTGTTCTGCGAGCAATGTGCCCTGTCCACTGCCACTTAAGTTTGGCAATACTTCGGGCTATGTCGGTTACCTTTTTTCTCCTACGGATCTCCGAGCATAGCCCTCTCAATTGCCCTTTGATTGAATTTCAACCTTCTAATGAGGCCCATTGTGAGCGACCACGTTTCAGTGCCATAGGTCATCACTGGCACCACACACTGGTCTAAAACTTTTGTCTTGAGACACTTTAACTTTTTTAACTTTTAACTTTATTTATTTGAACATTGTTACAATTATTACCTTAAAATTATTTGACGTGTTACTTAATTCTGTTTGTAACTGTCGGTGACAATCATTTTGGTAATGCGGTGGTCCCCAAACTAGGCAGTGCCTGTATCTTGGGGACCTGAGTTGTGATACAGAACTAAATTTTTATTAGTGTTGTTATTAGGGAATCTAATAGGTAATTAGTTGCAAACAATTAGGTATAAAAATTCTTAGTTAAAATTTGAAATGAGATCAAAGATAAAACATACAACTTGTTTTAAACACAATACAAAACTTAAATTGTATTAAACAAAATAGGAACATATTGGTTAAGACTTAAACTAAAGAATAATAAATCAAAATAAGGTGTGGGCGTATTTGCGTGTGGATGTGGAGTGTAGTGAGTAGGTATGTGGGTGTGTGTGAGTGTGAAAGTGTGTCGTGTTAGTGTGATTCCGAGTGTGAGTTATGTTATGAGAAAGCTTTCAGATTCGTCGTATGAAAGACCTAATAGCCATTTTTTTAACACTTTTTTACATGCAAAGAGGGTGAGATCTTTGAAGTCACAAGGTAAGTTACTGGTAACTTTGTTATATACAAAAGTGTGTAGATACGCAAGACATCATCTGGCTAAGAGAGAGGAGGTTCTTTGCAGCGGAATGTGGAAGACGCGTTTGGAAGTGAATGAGTGGTAGTCTGGACTGATTTTAATGTTTTTGTGTGTGTGTAGGCATGCATTGAGGGTAAATAGTTGGCGGACACGGAGAACTCGAAACTCTTTGTACAGAGAGTCGGTGGGGTAGAAAAATTTCTTTTTTAAAACTACTTTTATAACAGCTCTCTGGGCTCTTTCGAGCTCAAGCATTGTTGTTTTCCAGTCCCGCCCCAAATTGATATGCCATATTTCATGATGGACTGGCATAATGCGAAATAAACCGTTCGCAGGATGTCTTTTGGAGTACGGTCTCAATTTTTTGACTATATGTATTAGTTTCCTAACTCGGCCAGAAAGAAGTTTGATGTGCGCTTTAAAAGATAGGTTTTCATCAACGAGTAGCCCTAAGTAACGAATTGAAGATGTCCGGTTAATGCACTCGCATGCGCAGTCTTCACGTGAGGTTTTTAGATGGTTCTGACAAGTGTGGAACTTTAAAGTTAGGTTACGAGGAGGGCTTGAAAAATGTGTTTTGCAAAATGTAATTAGTTTGGTTTTCTTTAAATTGAGAGTAAGTAGGTTGTGGTTGAGTGTTTGCGCTACTGCTACTAGACCTTCTTCTGTGAGACTGTTCCCAGGTGCGGGCATGAAACGTGATGACCATGTCGTCTGCGTAGGAAATTAGAGAGTGAGGTTCAATATGTCGTTCATATAGATTATAAATAGTGTTGGGCCTAGTAAGCTACCCTACGGAATTCCAAAATTGATTGGGAGTTCACCACTTCAGTGTTCGCCTGATTTCACGTATTGTCGGCGGTTGGTGAAATAGCTGTGAAACCACTCGAGCGGTTTTCCCTTTATCCCTACAGCATCAAGTTTTTTAAGAAGAAGATCTGTTGAAATTGTGTCGAAGGCTTTAGCTAAGTCTAAGAAGACCGCCAAGCATCGTTCACCCTTTTCTATATTTGCTGATATTGAATTAGTAAGTAGTGAAGCTGCATCTTCAGTTGATTTGCCTTTTCTAAAACAAAATTTTCAAGAAAATTTACTAGTCGGGTGTTTACTACTTTTTCCAGGGTTTTTGATAAGATACTGAGAAGTGCTATTGGTCTGTAATTTTCAGGTTTATCTTTGGGACCACTTTTATGTATTGGGCTTACTGCTGCACCTTCCACTGTTCGGGAAATACGCCTGTTTCCAGGCTGAGGTTTATCAGGTGGGTTAAAGGTTGTTAACGCCAATTTAAGCTATTTAAAGAGACGCATGAACCTATATCGAGTTAGTTGCCAATAAACCTTGTAAAGGATAGACGCATTTCATTTTAAAAATCCATTGACACAGTGCTATCAAAAGTCAACCCTATCACCTCAACATATGGTCGAATACGAGCCGGATTAAACCTCATTAAACATTGACGGAGCGCCGCCGTGAGAACAAAAGAACCGCATTCCATTGAGCGATAAGGGAACACCTGGTGTTGTTTTGCACGGATTTCTTAGAATTGGTCAATTAGTGTGTGTGTAAAGTGTATCATTTGAACATTAATAACTTAGCAAATAGACAACATTTTGAAGATTCTTGTGATTCACGCATAAACAATGACAAGTCAAGCAGATCAAGCGTTAAGTGTACTAGAAGATTTGGCGTCAATACTCAAAAAGACTCAGATAAACCTTAAAAAGTGCCCAAAAGAACGGTTATCGAAACCTGGATATTTACAAACTCGTATCCAAACTATTGAAGAATACTGGGTAGCTTTTAAGAAAGCACATCATGATCTGTTGAAAAATACAACTCGGGAACAACGTGGACTGATTCCGTACTACGTGAATGAAGAATTTCTCCTTCATGAAGACTTATACCTTTGTATGTTAGGAGATCTTAGAGACATGTTGACTTCATGCACTTTGAAGACGACTGACCAACCTTCATGCAGCAATACGTCGTGTGATGGAAAATTACGGGCTAAAGTGATGCTACCTAACATACAACTCCCTCCGTTTTCCGGTAACTACGAAGAATGGCCTACATTTAAGGACTTGTATGTGTCATTAATTCATGAATGCACTACACTAAGTGAAGTTGAAAAGTTACACTATTTGAAGACCAGTATAACAGGCGAAGCGGCATCATTACTTAAGCACATTCCGGTGACGGGTGCTAATTATGTTCAAGCTTGGGAAACGCTGAATCACCGATACAATAATAGGCGCATAATAGTAAATGCATTGATGAAGCGATTATTTTATCAGAAAAAATGTACCAATCAAACTGCAGCACAGCTGAAAGCCCTTCTGGATTGTACCACTGAGGTTATTAACAGCCTAAAAAACATAAAAGTGCCTACCGATTCCTGGGATCCAGTAATTATATTTCTGGTTGTGCAGAAGTTGGACCCGGAGTCACACAAAGAATGGGAACAGAGTGCCTACTCGGTGAACGACCAAGAGCTGCCTACATGGAAGGAATTGTGCGAGTTTTTAGAATCCAAATTCCGGACGCTTGAAATGGTTTCCCCGACGTCTACCACTAAGCCTACTAAAGAGCGTGTTCTTCATGTAACAGCAACAGAAACTGATAAACAAAAACCATGTGCTTTGTGTAAAGAAACGCACACACTGTGTCATTGCAGCATATTCAATAAAATGACGATTAATGAAAGAAGCGAACATGTCAAAGCAAACAAACTATGTTTCAACTGCCTTGGGGCGGGACATGCGGTGTATAAGTGCCGTATGCCAATGTCTTGCCGCATCTGTAAGAGACGACATCACACACTTTTACATCAACCAAAGAAGATTGATGAAGCGGCTCCAAATGTAGAAACCAAACAACCGACTTCATCCAGCCAAGCAGATGTAGAAGAGAAGAAAGTTCACACAATGATTGCGTCTCATTATACCGCGGGGCATAAGATATCTCTATTGGCTACCGCAGTAGTAATTTTGAAGAGTGAATACGGACACTCTACTGTTCTAAGAGCGCTGATAGACTCAGGATCTCAAGCATGTTTTATAAGTGAGAAGGCAACTCAGATCCTGAACCTAGAAAAATCACCAGTAAATCTAATCGTCTCCGGAATGGAATCCATGAAAGTTAGAGTCAAGCATGAGGTCAAGTTACAAGTATTGTCACGATGGGAAAACCAATTCAATTTACCTATCAGAGCCTACGTGATGTCCAAGCACTTGACCTCCAACATACCTAGAACCACCACGATGGGAACCGATTGGCCGCATATAGCAAACCTCCAACTAGCAGATACAAATTATTATGCATCAGGACCTATTGATCTGTTGTTGGGTGTAAATGAATATGCAACAATTCTTAAGCAAGGACTTATTAAAGGTCCACCAAATACACCATGCGCCCAAAATACCTACTTGGGATGGATATTAATGGGTGGAATATCAATTAAACTGAACGCACGAGAAAAATCCTTGACGGCCATGAAGCAAGAAATTAACATGGAAGATTTACTGACCACAATATGGGAAGTTGATACGGACACGAAAAGAAAACTTACCCTAACTGAACAGCTATGTGAAAACATATACGAGAAGACACACAAGCGAGATAATGATGGAAAATACATAGTCAAGCTACCGTTTAAAACAGAACAACCAAAATCAGTAGAAGGCAACACAAGAGAAATAGCAAAAAGAAGACTCCTTCAACTAGAAAAAAGATTTAATCAAAACACAGAATTGAAGCAAGAATACACAAAGGTGATCAAAGAATATAAAGAATTAAAACATATAGAAGAAATACCTAAAGACGAAATAAATAATAAATCAGTATACTTACCTCACCACGCGGTGATCCGTAGTGACAAAGAAACAACAAAGACTCGTGTTGTATTCGATGCCTCGTGCAAGGGTTCCAACGGTACTTCACTAAACGATGAACTCTTGTTGGGTCCAATGTTACAAGATGACTTGAGAACCATTATCATTAGATGGAGAATTCATGCTGTGTGCTACGTTTCTGACATTCATAAAATGTACAGAATGATTTGGACAAACAAAGAAGACATTGATTATCAAAGAATTCTATGGAGAGATAATACATCGGAAGACATTAAAGACTACAGACTTTTGACTGTGACATTCGGAACAGCTTCCGCACCCTATCTCGCCGTAAAGACACTCATGCAATTGGCTGATGACGAAGGTGACAAATATCCCGAAGCTGCAAAGATATTGCGCGAAGACTTTTACGTCGACGATGTTATGTCCGGACACGATGATCTGGAACAAGCTATAAGAATCAGTCAAGATCTCAAAAAGCTACTGCGTCTAGGTGGTTTCGAACTGAAAAAATGGTCTTCTAACAACCGTGATTTTATGGAGACTATTGAACCAAGCGAAAGATCATCCAATGCTCATCTAGAACTAAAAATTGATGGAACAATTAAAGCCCTGGGCATACAATGGAATTTGGGTAAAGACCAATTCGAATATAATCTGAACTTACCTGTTATCGGCAAAGCAATCACGAAGCGAAGCATTCTTTCCGACATTCAAAAGTTATTCGACCCCCTCGGATGGATTGCACCTTGCCTTGTTATGGCGAAGATTTTAATTCAACAACTCTGGCAAGAAAAGATTGATTGGGACGAAGTCTTGAATACGACACTGGCTGAAAAATGGGCTACAATACGATTTGACCTCGAACATGTAAATGGAATCTACATAAATAGATGGATGGGAACGTCTAGCACAAGAAAGGATTCTATAGAAATCCACGGATTCTGCGATGCCTCTGTACAAGCATATGGCGCTGTCGTATACTGCCGAGTCATAAACTCAGATGGCACCGTAAAAAGCACAATCATTGCTGCAAGAACAAGAGTAGCTCCTTTGAAAACTATTTCATTGCCTCGACTAGAACTGTGTGGAGCTTTGCTTCTATCCAAGCTACTTAAGCAAATAATGCAAGCAATGAGGATACCTATAACACAAATCTATGCTTGGACAGATTCTTCTATTGTTATCTCCTGGTTACATGGAGATCCGAACAAATGGAAGGCGTTTGTGGCAAACCGCGTTGTCGAGATCACAACCAATGTAAGTTGCAGTCAGTGGCACCATGTCCAATCTCACGATAATCCAGCTGACATTGCGTCAAGGGGTATGTCAGTAGCCAACTTGAAAGGTTGTGCCCTATGGTGGAACGGACCACAGTGGTTATTACACCAGAAGATACAGTTCACTAGACTAAACATAATACCAATAGACCTAGAAAGAAAGAAAAACACAATACAAGCTCTGAAAATAACAAAAAACGAAAACGAAGTAAGTAATAAACTATCCGCACAACTCGACGACTTTGATACACTGACTGAACTACTGAGAGCAATCACCTACTGCCGAAGATTCCTGAAACAAAAAAAATTAAGGGAAAACATAGATAGTACAATCACAACTGAAGAACTCCAACGCTCACTGCAAACCTGTATAAAAAGAGAACAAGAGGAAGAATTTACAGAAGAGATAGAAAGCTTAAAGAGAAAGAAAAGAGTAAAAAAGTCAAGCAAAATAAAATCATTAAATCCTTACCTTGACGAAAATGGCGTCCTCAAGGTGGGCGGCCGGCTCAGGAACGCAGAGTTGAATGACGAATGCAAGCATCCAATCATTCTGGGTCGTAACAGTAAACTTACCCATCTTGTGATAGCAGAAGCCCACTCGAAGACGTTGCATGGAGGCATACAGTTGATGCTTACTTACCTCAGATCCAAGTATTGGATACTGCGAGCAAAAACGCTGGTCAAACAATACATCCATCGTTGTTTGGTATGCGCCAAACTAAATGCAAAAGTGAGAACACAAGTAATGGGTGACTTACCAAGCGTACGGGTGAAACCAGCACGAGCATTCCTCAATTCAGGTGTCGACTTTGCGGGGCCATTCCAAATATTGCTGAGCAAGGGCAGAGGAGCTAGAACTAGCAAGGCCTATATAGCCATATTTATTTGCATGTCCACCAAGGCACTACATTTGGAATTGGTTGGTGACCTGAGTACCGCAGCATTCATAGGCGCCTTCAAAAGGTTTTGCGCACGCAGAGGAAAATGCATAAATCTGTGGAGCGACCAAGGGCGAAATTTTGTTGGCGCTAACAAACAACTATTTGAAGCCTGGAAGGAAGCTGGTTTGCAATTTGATGGAAAATTCGCTGAATTACTTGCTAACGACGGGACTCAGTGGCATTTTATACCGGCATATTCACCCAATTTCGGAGGACTATGGGAGGCCGGAGTAAAATCCATAAAATATCACATGAAGAGAGTTCTCACTACAAACTTGACATTCGAAGAGATGACGACGGTTCTCTGCGAAATAGAAGCATGCTTGAACTCGCGGCCGTTATGTCCAATGGACGACGACACCATGCAAGCACTGACACCTGGTCATTTTTTAATAACGGAAGCACCAGTCACCGTCCCTAACGCAAACATAAAGGACGCTAAAATAAGCAATTTGACACGCTGGCAATATACTCAGAAATTGTTGAGTGACTTCTGGTCGAGATGGCAAAAAGAGTACTTAACGAGACTCCAGCAGAGACCAAAGTGGTTAACACGCAAAGAAGAGTTTAAGAAGGGAGATATAGTGCTGATCAAGCAAGACAACCTCCCGCCGGGAAAATGGTCTATGGGACGCATTACCGACAAGCATCCCGGCCCCGACGGTTTAACCAGAGTGTACAGCGTAAAGAGCGGTGACAGTATAACCAAGCGATGTGTGACAAAGTTGTGTGCTTTACCAATCGATACAGTACCAGATGATGAGATGATTGTTTAATGTAACTTAGCTTTATTTTGCATGAAATTTGATAAATTATTGTTTTTAAAGGACTAGCATAGTCCTTTGGTGGGCGGCTTATGTTAACGCCAATTTAAGCTATTTAAAGAGACGCATGAACCTATATCGAGTTAGTTGCCAATAAACCTTGTAAAGGATAGACGCATTTCATTTTAAAAATCCATTGACACAGTGCTATCAAAAGTCAACCCTATCACCTCAACAAAGGTGTTATAATCAAATTTTGTGTTTTTTTTATGAGTCTAACACTGATTTTGTCAGGACCTGGGGAGCTGTTATTTTTTAATTGATTGATATAGTTTGAGATTTCTATTTCATCAGTGGGGTGTAAAAAGAAAGAGTAGGGTGAAGTTTTTGGTGGCAAGTACTTGCTGGAGAGGGATTTCTGAGTTTCTGATAGTCTTGTCAGTATAGTAGCGGCCAGGTTTTTGTCTACAGATGTGAAGTAGGAGTTGCACTTGTTAAGAGAGTCGACAGGATCGGAAGAGCTTGTGACTAAATTGGATGTATTGTATGCTTGGCCACTGGGGTCGTACATTGATTTTAGAACTTTCCATAGTTTCTGGGAGTTTTTGTGATTTTACTGTATTTGTTGGCTGTCATACTCAATTCTAAGTTTCCGTAATAGATTGTTGCAGAAGTTTTTATAACGGTGAAAGATTACTTTTTTTGTTTCGTTTTCGGGGTCAGATCTTAATGATATATGTAGCCTGTCCCGGTGGATTATGCATCTTATAAGACCAGGTGTGATCCATGGCTGAATGTTATGTTTGCTACGGGGAATTTTGACTTTATGTGTGTGTGATTTTATTAAGTTTGCAAGAATTCCTGTAAAAGATGCAGCGGCAGTGGCCAAACAATGCTGGTTTAGGGTGTCAGTCCAATCTACTTTGGCTAAGCCAGTGACTAAGTCGTCCTCGTTTAATTTAAGTGCCCAACGATTTTTATTGATTCTACTAGTGTTACTATGCTTGAGAGGGATGTGAGCCATTACTATGTCGTGATCTGTGATAGAGCTTTTGCATACTATGCCTTTGGGTTTGGTATTGCATTTGACAAATATGTGATCAAGACAAGATTTTTGTCTAGTAGGTTTGGTTATAACGGGTAGTAGACCATACGAAGCCATAAGGCACATATAATCGTGGTATTTATTATTTGTGGTGCAACATATGTCTATGACACTGTGGTATAAGAGACGAGAAGATAGCACGCAGCTTCCCGAACGCCGTCTAGCCGAGTCGGATTCGACGATGAACTGCTTTCTCGAAGTTGGACCTACCCAACAGGACAGCAGAAAAAAATAAACAGAATTCATAAAAAATTTAAATTGATAAATAATTATTGAATTAAATTGACAACTACAAATAAAATGGATACATTTCTAAACTACATTATTTAAACTACGCTTTGGAATGAGCTTCGTATTTCTGACTGACCGATTCCTTGACAATTCAAAAGTGCTTGTAAATGGTTTAAATGAAATAAATGCTTTGAGTTTGAGTTTATAACAGTGATACGATTAAGACAATTCATATACTTGATTAGAATTAAGGGTTCCTCAGTAAACGTTTAAGGATGGCTTTCTGTTGCGATGAACCCAAACATTTTCGAAGCTCTCTTTATACTACCTTGATTATAAGGAAATCCTGCTTATTGGGTTAGCGGTTACAAGCACACATACGGTCAGACAGTGACCTGTCTGACCGTATGTGTGCTTATATATTTTTCCGCACAGTGCCGATTTAAAAAAGAACAATTCTGTTTGCTTGTATAAAGCCTCTCGATGAACGAATAGAAAATGATTTGTTGAAGCAAGTAAGTGAAGCATCCAGCATACTGTCACTCGCAGACCCTACCACAATCAATTTCTCTCGATCGACATCTTCACGACAGCATTACGATAATTCACAATATTGTCGAGTTGCGAACACGAAACAGCTTACAAATATTTGTGGAAAAGCTAACACAAAATGGAGGATTTCCGGTTGAGTAGATTTCTTTGATACATCACCACATTTAAATACCTTCACCGAAACGAGTGATTTTCCAGCATAAATAAACTTTTATCATGACTTATAAAGCTTAACATTTATGGAAAACCTAGCCTTTTAATTAAAACTCCAAAATAAACAATACCAAAGTACTTTCTGAAGATAATTGAAGGCAAAAATCGAAGCGTAAAGCTCGCTCGCTAGGGTAGCTGATTCTGTTATAAATAATTATTAAAATTGAGTTGATGCTGTAATATCTGATTTTAAATAAAGCCCTGTAAGAATGAATATGATAGAGGGTTGTTTCGGGGGTTTTCATTACGTGCGTACGATGAAAAAATATTGAAAAATGAATAACCGCCTCGAAATTCATTTTACGGTGCGTGTCGTGGAGACGGATGATCTTGAAATGCATCATGTTTATTTGTCTATTATTTATTGTAGTTTTGTGTATCGTACGTTTTGTTATACGTCTATACATAATTATTATAAATTAAAGACGTTTTTCGTGTCTGCCGGTGTGACTGCGTTGTTCTTTTACGATTTTGATGTGGTTTCACCATCATTTAGAGAATGTATCCCGGCGGGTTTATCTGTCCAAGTCGTAAAACCGTGCGAAGCAAGGGCGGGTCGCTAGAAAGATAACAACGTACAAAAAAAAAACGTACATTTTAATTCCTCAATAATTCAACAAAAAAAAACGCCAAAAGACAGATCTTTAAGATGATGCGGAAACCGTCAGTAGCACGTTACTGAGACCCGGTCATCATTCCACGCCCGCTGTTTTACTTCACTTTACGCAACTTTACTCGACCGCCGATAAAAACGACATCAAATATTTTCGACGACAAAAGAAACGGCACTAAAGTTTTATTATATGTTGTAAAGTAATGAAATCCGCGCGCGGAACGAGGCATAAACGATTGCGGTGCGCAGAGGTGGCGGGCGGCGGCGCCGGCGCTCAGGGACACCAGGTTTTATCAACCTTGCCTTGCGTTTGATTTGCACCCTGTATTCAAAGACAGCAGGTCTTTTACTTAGGAAAGCTAATATTTATCATACAAAGTAGAGAGGTGTCTTGGGACACCCGGTTGGAAAGAAATTCCTTTCGCTATATATTAATGTTGTAAATAACAGGCACAATGAAATAAATTAAGAACGTTTGAAAGTAACTATCAATCTGCCAATCTGCCTAGCCTTTTCCCAAGTATGTTGAGGTCGGCTTTCAGTCTAACCAGATTTAGCTTAATATAATGTATTTTGTATGGAGCGACTGCCTATCTGACCTCCACTACTCAGTAACTGGGTAAAACGATAAGACCTAAGACCAAGGATGGTAAGACTGGTTATCAGACTTTTGGGCTTCTGACGACCCGTAACGACTGTCAAAGATCCACGAATGACAAAGTAACTAAACGACAAAAACATACTAGGTGTAGCTAAAGTGTCGTGAGTCACGACACTCGAGACTGTCAAAGTTTTACACTTTTTTCGGTTTAGCTCTCATTCGCCACGTATGCAGAAGCCATAAGGAACTTCGTCCCGATAAAGTCTCAAAGAATGTTTTAAGCAAATGGACGCCCTACGTCAATTAGCCGTGGTATAGCAATTTAATAACTGTTAAATCCGGCTGAACCGGGAGTCGATCCTACAACGGCCCCGTGTGCCCAGACATGGCAACACTCGGTATAATCGCCAAATGGGTCATTTTCACATAATCCCTGACATCATCATTATACGGAACCCTTGTAATAACTTGAGTCAAGCTGTTTGCGCTAAGACGGGGTGGGCTCAAGTTTCAAACTGCACTTCATTTTAATCTGCGACTTTGTTTCTAACTCGACAAGATATTGTTACTTATCGCGAAGCGACAGCTATGTTAACAGTCTGTTGTGTACTCAGCAACTTTATATTTTTTGAATTAAGGATTTAATATGTCATTAAAAGGAAATGGTTATCCTTTTAATGACATATTAAATCCTTATTTCCTTCCTAATATTATAAATGCGAAAGTAACTCTGTCTGTCTGTCGCGCTTTCAAGGCAAAACTACTGAACCGATTTAAATTAAATTTGGTGCACAGATAGTCTAGAGCCTGAGAAAGGACATATGCTTCTTTTTATCGACATACCAAGCAGGTGAAGCCGCGGGCGGAAGCTAGTATTAAAATAAAGCTAAAAATATAATTATGTGATCAGATTTTGTTTTTTATAAGTTTAAACATTTTTTAACAACAGTTAATAACAGTTAATATCAAAAATTAAATTATGAAACTGAGGCCACTTAATCATGAGGCAAATAATTCATCCATACTTATTTTTTGATTATCCCAGTAATTTAATATCTTATGTTTTACGGAAAAACACCAAGGGGCAGAGGACAAAAATTAAAAAATAATATGAAAAAATATTGCTATTATTATTAATTAGTAATATTATTGAAAATTTATTGATTACTAAATAATTTTTATAAATGTTCAAGAAATATAATTTTCTTACGTTTTTAACAGAAATCTGCTTTAGTATACTAATTTTGAACCCTGGGAAGGGTAGGTATATAATATTCAGGATTATATTAAAGCTATTCTGCTCATACACGTAATATTGTTTTCTGTGGGACCGAAATTTGACGTCGGGTTGAAGAAAAAAAGAATCGTCACATATTTATTATAATCAAAAATTACGTAACTAAAAAACAAACTTATATAACAATTTTCCTTGTTGATATGGAATAAAAATTTTATCACTTGTAATATGATCTTTATTTTTTAATTTATATTAGAATAATTTTATAATCATCATATCCAAATCACTCCCACAGAAATTAAGTTTTATTAACCAATTATAGAAACTGGTATACCAATTATAGTTTAATTTTATTAATAGTAAGATCTTTTGTGATCTTTTGTCTTGATAATTTAATTTAATGCTGGGAATTGCTTTTACTCACGGAAAGCGGCAAACTGTATAACGAAATTATTTTGAAAGTTAATATTCATACATTCGCTTTAAAAGCTGTGGGTCATATAAGAAAGTCACAATTTTTTGGTGCGAAAAAGTTCTACATACCTGTCGCCATGTTTTTTCGCACTAGAAAAATATATTTTTAGCTACCTTATGGAGGAAAGAATGAAAATAAATTAATTTAACCCAGGTTCACGAAATAAAAAACAGGAAGAACTTATAAGTTATGCTATTGGAACTTAAAAATATGAACTAGGTACTTCTATGGTTTACTATAATAGATGTAATAGATTCGGTATAACCGCTAAAATAATTAACTGCCAAAAGAGTCGTTGCCATAATTATTTACACCACGTTTTTCGGTCGATGAGGGGTGCTCCGCGCTTGTTCGGGTCAGGGGTGCTCCACGCTTGTTCGGGTCAGGGGTGCTCCACGCTTGTTCGGGTCAGGGGTGCTCCGAGCTTGTTCGAGTCAGGGGTGCTCCGCGCTTGTTCGGGTCTGCATGACTCGGCACAGCACGGCGGCACAAACGAACAAAGATTTTACCGCCTGGCTGTGCCGAATCATGAAGTGTATTGCAAGCCTTACAAAGCCACAAGTAGCAGCCTTTTAACGAATTTCTTAGTCAGTTTTTCATTGTGGTATGTCAGGAGATGATCATCATCATCATCATCATCATTTCAGCCGAAAGAAGTCCACTGCTGGACACAGGCCTCCCCCAAGCACCGCCACTTCGACCGGTTCTGTGCTTCTCGCATCCAGCGCAGGAGATGATCATTTGTTTCTAAATTACCCTACCTGTTTGATTTTCATGACGGACAATTTTTTTTTTAAACTTACTTCATTCTTATAATTTAGAAACAGCACCATCTTTTCAGTTCTGAAAGAAACTTTTCCAATGCTATAGTTTCGCTACTCGCCGCTGTATGTCACTACTGTTCAGAAATTTTATTCAACCCAGTTTTTCAGTCCGATGCTTGGCCTCGTAGTATGTTTAGCTATTCATAGATGGCGTTCCAAGTAACATGATATGTATTGCCTTTAGAGGAATTTAGGCAGAAAGTAAAGATGGGCCTCTCCATACTAAAGTTTTAAAAGTCATATCTTTGAGTTGACTTTTAAAAACTTTAACTTTAAAAGGCTTTATTAAAGTGTAATTAAAGATTAAAATAACTATCTATGGTTTTTCCTTTCATTCAGACACGAAAATTAAACTATATTTGGCGCTTCGGTGATTATTTAAAACATGGGGAGAAGACACCGACAAGCTCGTTTGCCCCATATAGCATAAAATAAGACTTTGCCCTGCAGTGGGACAATAATAAGCTGGTATTATGGTTTTATCCTGGCCTAGTTTAGGTACAGTACCTAACCTATGCTAGGATAAAGCAATCATACCATACTAACATACCTATGTTACCTAGATAGTTTCCGATCTAGATAGGTAGATAGGTTCGCAAGTTAGTGTCTTCGCTGTGACCATGATCCTCTCCCTCCCCCCTGAAGTTCTCCAACAACCCTCCCCTAACTATCCCTGTTTATTGCTTCAATCCTTTACTAAGTTGGACAAATAGTTTCCTAAACTAAAATACATGTTGATGTGTTGTAAGTTACTTACAGTTCTATTATTTTACTCGAAAATAAAATTCGTGTAGGTACCTACTTAAGTTTTTTTTCCTCAAATTACAACTTTGTATTGAAAAAGCCTCCACA
This sequence comes from Lithophane leautieri, assembly GCA_949152455.1. Lineage (NCBI taxonomy): Eukaryota > Metazoa > Arthropoda > Insecta > Lepidoptera > Noctuidae > Lithophane > Lithophane leautieri. The sequence continues at coordinate 14,321,726 of OX424480.1, read as the reverse complement.
AGTGACGACTGACGTTACTCAAGAACACCAGGTAGTTCAGCACACCTGTAGCAGAAAAATTAATGAAAAAAAAAAATCAACTCATTCTCTCATTTACTCATTCTTAATGAATACAGCATTCTGATTCTGAATGAACCGTAAATCTTTCCACAGCATCGTCATGAGCAGGTACTCTCGTCTGTAGCTATAGTTACTCTTCAGTAAAAAGCTAAGTTTATCTTCTAATGAAACATTTATTAACTCAACTAAACGTTTTCATTGAAGAGTAAGAGATATTTTCAACTTAATATATCTTTCCAATGACTTAATAAAAATCTAAGCGCTCAAGTTACGGACGTTAATTAGATGTAGGTACTCTGTAAAGTAATAATTAATATCGACGCAGAATGTTTAATATGTGGCAAGAAAAGGGGTGACTATTGAGATGAGGATTAATAGAGAAGTAACGAAGAAGAGAACAAGTTGCGCCGACGCCGAATAAATTGGCATTAGGGCAAGAGACATGGATTAAACTGGCATTAGGGCAAGAGACATGGATTAAACTGGCATTAGGGCAAGAGACATGGATCAAACTTAACCCGGTAATTAACGTTACCTGATTCGACTTATTGTCATCGAAGGATACAGCAAATTGATTAAAAGTATATCGTCGCCCGTGCACGCTGGCCGGCTCAATAAGGTCACTGAGGTCCGCGTTTCAATGAGGTCACAAGGACTGGCCGGAGGTCAACGAGATGTGATACACTGGCGTAAGCTTACCGAGGTTACCAGTTAACACTTTTATAGGTATGCTAGTGATACTAAAATACTAAATTGTTTGAATACTTTGGTGAGTAGGTTGAAGCATGTTCCGCTTCTGGAAAATAGTCCAGAAGCGATAGGTGATTTGAGTTCATAAAATTACTTTTGAGATACTAATGGATGAATCATAAAATCAGATATTTTTTCCGAGCTGTTCATAGTAATATATTTATGCTCGTGACTGTACCTACAGCAGGTACAGTAGGCCGCACGTCAGTGGTAACAAAACCACTACAAGCAGGCCTCATATTCTATTGAAACGTCGTCCTACGCTAGGCCAGCTCAAGGTCCAAGTCTACTTAGGTAGATAAGCATCATTTCATAAAAGTAGCATGTTCCTTACGAGTATCTCTGTTATCAGCCGGTGACTCAAGGCAGCAGGTAATTCATTAAAGCTTGAGCAAGATAAACCGACCAATAAGCGTGGTCCTTGCACCCGAGCCCCGAGGTCAGCGCGACCTAATAAACTGGTCTTGTTATAGATACCTATGTACCTGTTAACGTGAAATGGTTATGAATATACAGAGTTTAAATGGACAAGTTTAGATAGACGTTTAATTAAGTCAAAGTCAAAGTCAAAGTCAAATAATTTATTTCAAATAGGCACATAAAAGGCACTTTTGAACGTCAATGAAAAACAAACAAAGAAATAGAATTGATTCTAGTTGCCCATTCCAAAAGGTAGATTTCGTATGGAGAAGAATGGGCAAGAAACTCCACCGTTACTCTTTTCAAAAATGTTTACAATATTTTGTATACATGAATTATATAATTATATGTGAAGACCATGCACCCACAATAAGATTACTGTCCCACAAAAGGCAAAAAAAAAAAAATATAAATGGAGCAATGACAAATAAATCAGTTATGTGATAGGTACATGGTGCTCACATATTTACAAACATTGTAAAAGTATACGATATTACAATATTCCTAACATCTTTACAAGTAATACTAATAAATCAGTGCGTGATTCCATGCAATCACAGAGTGTAAAAATCTATGACATACAAATAATAAAATATACAACTAAATTAACAACCAGTTTGATTTTGTCCAGACTCTAAATTGTCCTATGGAGCAAGACCAGCATGTTTCCAAGCATTCTTATCCTGGATATAATCCTCTAATTTGTAATAAGCTTGTTTACAAAGTGTACTTTTTATATGAGTTTTAAATTTTCTTTCATTTAATTGCAATATATCACAAGGTATTTTGTTATAGCATTTAACGCAGTACCCCATAAAAGATGTTTGTACTTTAGCTAATCTGAAAAATGGTTGATCTATTTTATCTTTATTTCTAGTATTAAAATTATGTCTGTCACTTATTTTCTTAAATAGATTTAAATTTTTTCTTACATACATAATATTCTCATAAATAAATTGGCAAGGTACCGTCATAATATTAATCCTTTTAAATAGTTCCCTGAGAGATTCGCGGCGACATAGATTATAAATGGCTCTGACAGCTCTCTTTTGCAAAATAAAGATGGATTCAATGTCAGCAGCCCACAGTAAAATGCCATACGACATAATGCTGTGGAAGTAACTGAAATAGACCAAACGCGCGGTTTCTACATCTGTTAACTGTCTTATCTTTCTGACAGCATAAGCGGCCGAGCTTAACCGCCCCGCAAGAGATTTTATATGAGGTCCCCACTGTAATTTCTCGTCTAGCGTGATACCCAGGAAAACTGTTTCATTAATAAACTCTAGTTTTTCTCCATTCAATATGATGTCACATTCGCTACTTCTAACATTAGGTAATGTAAATCGAATACATTTGGTTTTTTTTTCATTGAGTACCAAATTATTTACCGTAAACCAATCTTGGACCTGAAGAATAGAGCTATTCACGTCGTCAAGATTTTGTGATCGTCGATTTATTTTAAAAATCAATGATGTGTCATCTGCAAATAACACCATCTTCGGTTGATTTAGAAGTAATTGGGGTAAATCATTAATATAAACTAAGAAGAGGAATGGACCTAATATCGAGCCTTGAGGAACGCCCATTGCCATTTCAGACCCCAATGAGTTTACGCCGTTTACTTGAACTTTAACTTTCCTATCTTTCAGATATGACAATACTAAGATGCATGAGTATGATAAGACTAAGATGCATAAGGAAAACAAATGAATTAGTCTGTCCGTCCGTCTCTCCACGGCTAATTGTTTTATGTGGTGTATAATAAATAACAATAATAATAGAAATGGTGAAAAAATCCAAGAGAGCCTCACTTAAAAGGGTTGTCGAGCCGACCTATGACACTCAGTTGAGCTGATAAGCTGGCAAAGCGGCTAACCAATAAGCTTCAGTCGCTCGATGCAAAATGATGGTATTCAACTGCATCCAATGAGACTGAACGTCGATCCTAGGGTCGGTATACCCAGTGACACACTGGGTATGCACAGGACAACACACACGTATAAAGAAGTAAAGTGTCTGAAGTTGTAACGTTTCACAGTCTACAATGAACTGTCTTAATTTAGCTATGAACCATTCATTTAAAAGGTAAAATCTTTCCGATTAATTTATTTGAATAATGACTCGGTTGAAGTAAGATAGCATGGATCTGAAATTCTGAACCTTTTAACTTGTCCCTTTAATTAAAGGACCGCTAAGATGGTTTTCGTTCTTAGTTGATAAAGAATGAACGAGTCGTTGGGTATATGCCAATAGTTGTATCTATTATGTTAAAGGAACAAGGGGAAAAAATCGTTAGCATGATAAACCCCGATAATAATCAGTTAGCTATAGCAACAGAGTCATGCCAGACATCTGGAGAATAATGTGTATAAATCCCATCACCTATCACCAAACCAACAGTCACAGTCTTTCCGTCATTGATGTTCAGAATCCATTTTCGCCCGGGTGATGGGTCACTTTAGACCTTACAATTATGTAAACTGTAAGGTCATGAACACAAAACACATAAACATGTCGTCCATTCATTGTCTCAGCCGGATATCCTGCAGAACAATAAGATGAAAATCACACTCACAACAATAAGATTAGCATAGGTAGGCAATGCTTCAATGCTATAAGGAGCATGTTGATTTTAATAGCGTGTACTCAGACCGAAATGCACTGGGATCGCATTGTGAATGGATCATAAGTTGATCGCGAACGGCGCGGCGGTGGCGCGGCTGTGGCGCGGCGGTGGCGCGGCGGTGGCGCGGCGGTGGCGCGGCGGTCCGCATGGCGATGCCACGAAGCGTTCAGCTTGCCCTGGAAATTGACGGTCTATGTACAGTCGACTTACGAAAACCTCCATAGTTAGATCCTTGTCACATTATACGAAGCAAATGATGATATTAAACATATGTTGATGTCAAACATATCATGAGTCAACAAAAGACTTTAATGTGACAAAGACCCAAAGCGGTCAACGGCTTCGTAAGGAATCGTACAGGCTGATAAAATGGTGTATTAAATACTGTACAACTATGTAGTTAGATTTGGTTTTATTATTTAAGCCAGTATGAATACCCCACAATAATTAATACCTACACAAGCCCTTGCAGTTGCTTCAAAAAATTGAGCCTTTATCTCTGCTTTCCGCTTTCAACCGCATTTTACACCGACAAGTTGGGCAGAGGAGCCCACAGTTGTAATAAAATCACTCCATGATTACCAATTTGAGTAGCGGGCGTGATAATGATATGCAATATCCCTCTGGGCCAGACGATATAATATAGTTACCATCATCGGGATCATTTCATTATTTATTTATTGCATAATGTACACTCAGTTACAGACTAGGCTAAAACTTATGAGTACATGATCCTGTTAGGGCGCAGCAAGTAGTTATTACATGTATCTTAAATGTAGGTTAAATATTTAGAGGTTAACATTATATTACATAAGTAACTAACTACTAGATATCAATATCACATGATTTATTATTATTACATTATAATACATTTATTTTTATTTTAAATCATGTCTTGAACTTTAAGATCAAAAATGTATTAAAAGGGCCTCAATGAATCCCAATAATAAAGTGCGTCTGGTATATAGGGGCAGTACCTAGTTCAGCAGCAAAATCGAAAAGATCCAAAACATTTTCATCAATGCAAAACATCTTTGACCTAAATCAAATAAAATAAAAGTCATTACTATTAAACCTCCCAGGAAAAAGCGAACTAAGAAAGCACAACCGCATGCATATAAGTTCTCTCATTTATTTTATTCGAAGAAGCAAAAGCTTACAGTGTATACAACTATCTCCTGTGTTCAATAACACGAAACACAAGTTCAATTTCCTTGTACGAATAAATCGAGATGCTCTCCCTTGTACTAGCGTAATACTCTATCGACACACCAGTACATGCGTGATGTGAACACTCGAACAAGCTATTTGATATATACATATATGCAAAAATATTCATCTTTCCAGTACACTGACAGTTTTCATTTTTTATTGTGTGTGATAACTATTAATGCTTTACACTTATTAAGAGTGATGTAAAAGACTTGACTACTCGGCACACTCACAACATCATTAGAAAGTAGTTGTTAGCTGCCTGCATACCCATCACTTTGTTCATCATAAGGATATTCAGACTATAACGTTCCTACAGCTGGGACACAGGCCTCCTCTCTTCTAGAGGGAGTGGGCTGTAATCCACCACGCGGGCCTAGTGTGGGTCGGTAGATGTCACATCTCTCTGAATATTTGGTTCCAAGACATGCCAGTTTCCCTACGATGTTTTCCTTCACCGTTTTGAGAGCAGTGGTGATAAAATTATTTACCTAAAGTAAAGCGCCTATTTTGGTTCGAACCCATGACCTACAACTCGTAATTTACCGGGACAGTTACCACTGGGCCACCACCACTCAAATGTATTCACTTAGCTAAACTCAAAAGCGATCTTCTTCTTAATTATATAATTAAATATCATGTTGTAACGAACATAGAATTTTCGAACCCATTAAAGATGAACCGTATTTCAAAGTAAGTATCGTTATTTCATGAGAACATCGCTTCTGAATGTTGCTTTATTCCATTTGAAATAAGATTAGAAAGGACCATGCGACATTTTGGACCAAAAGCTCAACAGTGATGAAACGTATGCCATATGAAAGCTTTTGGGGTATTATTGAATTCATACTATGGCAGCTAGGTCGAAATCGAGTGCGAACATGGTGTTTTTGAACATTCCAAAATGTAAATAGTAGGTTAGGTTATATTAGGTTTGTATAGGCTACGTTAGGTTAGGTTAGGTTAGATTATGCTCATGTAGGTAGATATGTAGGTACCCTCTTTATTATTAACTAGCGATCCGCCGCTGCTTCGCACGGGTGTGTTAGAATATGCATGATGTGTTTTTTTATTTTATAAATTGAAATTAAAATTAAAATCATTACTATAACTGGTAAGGTAATATTTATTGATAACATATCATCACGCTTGTAATCCCCAAAAGGTTAGACAGAGATGTACCAGTACACCCACATTTTACTTGTTTTGTTTAAGTTCCATGTAATGGGGGGCGAGTCTATTGCCATCAATCGGGCACAAATGTAGACTCCTGGCTGCTACTGAGTTATCGTCAGGCTTTGAACCAAACTCTTAACAGTGATGAAACTTATGCCATGTGAAAGAAAGCTTTGGGGTATTATTTAATTCATACCATGGCAGTTAAGTCGAAATCGAGCGCGAACATAGTGTTTTGGAACATTTTCAATACTGAGAAACTTAGTGGCCATAGTATGAATTATATAATACCCCAAAAGCTTTCACGTGGCACCACTGTTGAAGCTAACCTAACCTTATTTTTGAATGTTCAAAACCACCATGTTCGCCCTCGATTACGACTTAGCTGCCATAGTATGAATGAAATAATACCCTAAAAGCTTTCACATGGTATAAGTTACATCACTGTTAAAGCTAACCTAACCTAACCTAATTTTTCAATGTCAAATAAAACCATGTTCGCCCATGATTTCGACTTAGCTGCCATAGTATGAATTAAATAATACCCCAAAAGCTTTCACATAGCATAAGTTACATCACTGTTGAAGCTAACCTAACCTAATTTTTTAATGTTCAAAAACACCATGTTCGCCCTCGATTTCGACTTAGCTGCCATAGTATGAATTCAATAATATCCCAAAAGCTTTCATATGGCATAAGTTACACCACTGTAGAAGCTAACCTAACCTAACCTAACTTTTGAATGTTCAAAAACACCATGTACGCCTTTGATTTCTACTTAGCTGTCATAGGATGAATTGAATAACACCCCAAAAGCTTTCATATGGCATATTTATGTTAAAAAGGGCTTATTTAAATGTCTAATCTTATTTCAAATGGAGTATAGGTGTATACATATTAGTGCTCGCGACTGCATATAGGTACACTAGCCCCAACGGGTAGGGGCCTAGCAGTAGCGTACGCGCGAAGTAAACGCACAATAACTTTTAAAACTAAATCAATTTTATGTGTGAACATTTGTATCTGACCTCCACAAACCAGTGACTTGATAATATGGGCAGTCGCTCCATGTAAAGTACTGGTATACGGCTGCATCTGGTTAGATGGAAGCCAACCCATAGTTGGAAAAGGCTAGGCAGATGATGATGTATGAAACAATTATTTCCAAAACAAAAGTATTGTTCTAATTTACGTTACGTTCACTTCGTTCGTACAAGGCCCACCGGTACAGTATACAGTATCGCCCTGGGACGTATTGCACAGCCTCGGTTTGAAGGTTCGTCGTAGCGATGAATAATATCTCAGGTATTTGTCTCCCCCTCCTGAACACAGAGCAGATTCCCGTAATATCGAGGATGCTCCACTTTCCAAGTATTAGGTCATATCATTAGTGGGAGGTATATCTAGGTCGCTGTTGTGATGTCCTTTTGAAGTCTTAGTAGTGGTTAAGTTTTAAAAGGTTGTTGGAAAAGCTTGGCATTAACTGGTTTGTTATCTGGAGGTGAAAAGTGATTATGGATATGTTCCCTAATTAATATCTCCTAGCAACTTTATTGGTGAGCTCAGTATGTTTTAAAACTCTAGTAATAGAGTTCAGAATGTCCCGAAATACTGTGAACTATCTGAAACTTACACCTTGCAATAAAAATCTCCGTTATAATAATCTAATCACATATCTAAAATTGAATTGGTTTTTAAAGTTCAAATAGACAACGCTTCTGTGCCCACTCTCTGTTATTAACCAACCTTGAACCATATTTACCATTTATATATATTGTCAATTTACCTCATCTAACTACCCCACAGAACTCGATGCTAACTCCTTCTGCTAAGGATACCTAACTGATAACGATGCTTGCATCTGTTCCCGGCGGCGGCGGCGGCGGGCGCGGCAGTGGCCGACAGACGCGCGGCGAGAGCGCTCCGCTCGCTCCGCTCACCGCCCGCTCCGCTCCAAAGTTAAAGCGATATTTTTATACATACCACTTTAGTATTTATATTTATACACCCTGTAGATTAGCTAGTGTAGTGAAGTGTCTTATTGTGGTATTGTTTGATTTTTTTGTAAGTATTTTCTGAAAGTGAGAGAAAATAAGAATTGGTAACATCGGACAGCTTTTAGTGGGAAAAGTGCTTTTAGTATAATTTGGTTACGCTAAAACGAACACAATGGTTTGCAAAAACGATGGAATTTCATTCAAAACCGCGAGACAGCGTCTGGAAAATGCGCGTAAAGAAAAACTACGAGCAGTTCCAATGTCTGTGTTTTCATTTACGTACGTATAAATTGCGATTGTGAGTGCATACCGAACAAAACTCAATCAGCATTTCGTGTAAAATTTATCAAAATCAGTTTACATTTCGTTGGATCGCAAAAACAATTCGTAGAAAGTTGGATTGTTAAAATAAACAAATTGAATGTTTTTGACGAGAATCCCAAGAACGCGGTCAATCAACCGAATAAACTTTAAAAACTGTGCGATTTTACAAAAGAGTAACAATTTAAAACAACGTGGTTTCTATGGCTTTGTATATCGGAGTTCTGTTTACATTTTGTAAAGAATTGTGAATGTGAACGGATACAGGGTTGTAGGTGAAACACAAAACACACATTATATTACTCAATTCGCGGTATTTTTCTCTTGCATTGAATTATTTATAGTACGTGCATTCGCCCAAACACTCTATGAAACGATATTAGAATTCAACAAAGGATTCTAATATGTAGGTACCAACTTAAGATATACGATACGACTTGAGATAATATAATATATTATTATGAATATGTAGTTTACATTAATCCATGTGATCATTTGTAGAGTAATCGATAAACGTGCTAGAGGTACTTGTTTAAGGTACGTTGAAATGATCCATTTGAAAAATTATATTTACTGTTTAAACTATGTATTTTTTTTTTTTAAATTATATTTGTAATTTGTATTGTTATAGATATACTCAAAGATGAGTAAACTCAAAACTTATAACGTCAATAGTATTCATCTATGGCTATCTTTAGTTGAAGTATTCACTTTGTAGATCACTAAACAAAGTAATAGCAGTTAAGATATTACGAGAACTAAATAACTCCAGGCGTAAAATTATGTATAAGCAAGTATACCCGCGGCTCTGCCCGTCAAAACTTCAGTTTCCCACGAATCTCGATGAAAACTACTCTATGTGCTAATTCAGGATATATCTCACCTCTATGCCGCAGCTGTTGCCCTGAGATTGAGAGACGGACGTACATACACAGTTTAATATGAGTGTTTGTGAGAATATTGCAGGTCTTAGACACTGAGATATTAAATCTGAGGGCCTAGCACGAACGCGCAACGTAAACGTAACGTAAATTGGAAGGATTTTTGAATTGTTTTTTTTTTTTGTAAAAAAACGGCCAAGGCCAAGTTAAAGACAAAGACAGAAACACAATATTAGATTACAGTAACAAAAGTATACAATATCCGTTTATGTACCCTTCGAACTTTCTTTTAAGCGGTTTAGGATACAATTCTCTCGAAGTTAGAAGTAAAAATGATCAAATTATATGAGATGATCATATGAGCCAGATCCTTCACATAAAAACAGACGCTCCTGAACTGCATGGCGAACTGTCACATCTTTTTGCTCCGTTAAAGTACAACCGTGGCAGAAGGCATAGATTATTCGCCGTGCCTCAAGAGTGGAACCGTCGTTCGAGCCCAGTCTCCTATCCCTCGCAAACTCTCTGCGCTCAACACTCTCTTGGACGCTAAGCCTGACTGTTATGTGTTTGCGGATGAATGGAAGAAGATCTTGTTAGTATGTCTGGAGTATTGTGAGATGAGCGTATGACTGTCGAGTAGATATCCATTCAAACGTTTATAAAGATACCTAAGATAAGCATTTTGTACTTTTTCTAAGAGTAAAGTGTATTTCTTTTCATGCGGGTTCCAGACGCATGCCCTGGACGCTAGTTTACTACAAACAAGTACATTGAAAATAGATTTAATAGCGCTGATGTTGCTAATATCTATAGCATTGCGCAGTATGAAACCTAATTGTTTAAATAAATCTTTTACTACCAAAGCTATGTGCTCATAATACGTAACCTTGTTGTCAAATATAACATCCAGATCCTTCATTTCAGTTGTTCTAGAAATGGCGTGGCCATTCATTTTATAAGTAAAGGTGACTGGCGAAGAATTAAATTTCATTTAGTTCTGAACACTCCACTCCTCTATCGCCTCAATATCACGCTGCAGCGCCAGACCATCGGCTTCAGAGTGAATTTCAGAAAGGAGTTTCAAATCATCTGCATACGCCGTATGTCGTTGAACATTATCAAGAAAAAAAGTAGTCCCAGGATGGATCCTTGACTGACTCCGGAACGCATACCTGTGATTGGGCTGGGATTCATAAAGGCCCAGTCTGATAAACTGCTGACGATCGCGGAGGTAGTCAGCGAGAAGCCGTAACAGACCTGGCAGAAATACGATGGCGCATAATTTTGCCAGCAGAATATCATCATTGACCCTATCAAACGTCTTCTGAAAATCAAAGTACAAGACATCGACCTGACTTCGACAGTTCAATCGTTTTGATATTGTGTAGTCTACAGTATGTTTTCAAAAACTTTATCCGTTGATGCCAAATAGCAATGGGACGGAATTCGTCTACTAATGTTTTATTTAAACTCTTGGGAATAGGAGTGATCCTTGAAAACTTCCATTGTGGTGGGTATATTACGGTTTTTAAGGATAGATTAAATATATGAAATAATGGTAAGCAAAAGAGTTTTTAAAACTCTTAATTTCTGGAGGAATGTTGTCAGGCCCTACCGAACTACCATGTTTGAGTTTACCTATTCCTGATATGACATCTTGAGGAATGAATTTAAATATCTATATTTATATAATTACTGCTAACATTAGTATCACAAAGAGAAACCTTTTCAACATCAAGTCACAGAACATCGGGAAGATAAACGCTAACAAAGAAATCAGCGAAGGCGTCAGCCGCGCGATCACCTGAAATTTTTCATCATTGTAAGCAACACTCGGCTCAAAACCACCTTTTGAGCGCAAGCTGGTAATATGTTGCGAGAAATTACGCGGATTGGCTCTTAAATTATTTTCGATCATTTTTGTATACGATGCATAAGCAAGTACCTACCACCCGTATTGTAAGGCTAGCTCTCATATGTGAAAAGTTTTTATAGGCTACTGTACTTTTAGTGTGCTTCTAAGCAGCATGCCACTTGAGCTTAAGTCTAGTGTTCTGAATTATGTCTTTGGTGCCCCGCACTGGGTAACGCCTACTTGTAGTTACACATCGACGTTTCTTTGGTACACACGCATCGAAGATGGAATAAATTGACTCATAAAAGTATTATGTAGCTAAACATAAATCGTCAGTCAGTACAACCTTCTCCCATGAATTTTTCGTAAGTTAATCAAAAAGCTTATCTCGGTTATTTTTTTTAAATTACTGTCTTTACTGGCATCAATATTACTTGGTTCAATTATATAAGAAATATGTCTAGATTTAATTTTAATATCAATTATCTAATGGCGGGTGATAATGATTGATGTGAGGATAATAAAACTATCCTATGATAATATGTATAAAGTCTTAAAACTAAGTTAAATTATGTATAGTATAAGAACATATTTTAATATCGTTCGTAGTTTCGTTACGACCACTTTTCGCAATTGAGGAAAAAAAAAAAAACGATAGTCATTTACTCAAACTAGGCTGAGAATCATTTTTAGTGCTGATTCTCAGCCAGTAAGGTCATAAGTTTGAATCGTAGGAACTCATTGGTATTTTAACATTAGCTCAAGAAAACAATATATTTTGGACTTTGTCGTTTCATTATTTATGCTAATATCAAGATTGTTCTGTGATCACCAACTCTATAAATTCTGATAATTAAAGTTCATCATATGGAAAATGACACGAATAGACCTCTACAGTGGCTTACATAAAAACTGCTTAGTGAGTTTGTCAGGCAGGATAATTATAAATGTTGTGCATAGGAATAGTGGTAGCTTCATACCAAATAAATCAAATCAAGTTCACCGAATCAATCAGTTATCTCTCCCCAGTGAATGTGAGCACATAACGTTACAATCATTTGCGCCATTCATCGATCAGCTGACTTCGGTAGCTTTGGGACGACAGTCAGCTGTTATCTCCCACGCTAGAGCGTTGCCATGGTAACGAATCAGTGTTTATACAGTCTTGAAGACTGCTCATGGTAACAATTTCTGTTTGGGTTTTGTAAAACAGAGGTTTTACAAAACTAATTTCTCAAAATCCAAAGAAATAATCGATCTCTTTTTTTTGATGAAGTATTTAAATGCTGATCTGTAAATAGGTACAGACAGAAACACCTAACACTTTCTTTGAATTGTTTCAATTGAGTAGAACATCAGTTTTATACAAGAAATATTAGTTATTATACATTAACGAATCGTTGTGTTTACCATGGCTTTTGGTAATTGCCAACCTACTGATCCATTATTCAATTCAATTGAAATACTAAAAGGCACTCTCAAACAGACTTATTGAATCAGATTAAATAGTAATTTCTTAGAAATAAGTGGTTCAAAGTAAATTGTGATAGTAAAGTAAATTGAACAAGTCTTCTTTATTCTGAGAATTAACTGATTCGCTCCGAGTTGTTGACTCGTTTTTAAAACAAAATATCGTTTTAAAAAATCATTTGACTAACTGCTAATGAAAGGACAATGAGTTACCAATGAAGTAACTTTTGCTTTAAATTGGCTCTTGTTTCAGACATTTCGGGCGAAGTATTTTACGTTGTAAAATGGAATTTATGTATTCAATCGATTTTGAGTGAAGCTTATTGGTAATTGGTCTGTTTTGTTTTCAACTGAAAACAATTTGGCATTGAAATATTGAATCGAAGGAAGGTTATCATGTCTGTATACAACGTGGAGGTTAAACAATACATTAGAAAGAAAGGGGGTCCTGCTTCGCCAGATAGGAAAAATCTGCCAAATGGATCGAGTAATCTGCGAGATTCCTAAGTTAAATGGAATCTATTCAAAAGCTATTTATTTATTGGGGTTGACCTACAACTATAAAACACTCAGGATACAGCGATATAAGCTTTAGTCTAGTTTAATGCTACGGTTACATTGCTGCGATAAAGCGAACTACATTTCGCGCGCTCTCTGTTTTACAGCGAGATGTCGCCGCGTCGACCGGTTTGCGAGAGAGAGCGCACGAAGTGTAGTTCACTTTATCGCGACAATATAGCCGTAGCATTAGAACTTTCTAAATTATTCATTACTAGCTGCACCCCGAGGGTTCGGCCGCGTCAGTCTCGATCCCGTGTGAAAATCGGAATAAAAAGTATCCCATGTGTTAATTCAGGTTATAAACTATCTGTTTTCCAAATTTCATCCAAATCCATTCAGCCGTTTTTGCGTGATTGAGTAACAAACATCCAAACACACAAACTTTCACATTTCTAATATTAGTGTTATAATATTAGTAGGATAGTAAGATTAACTGGCGAAATGTGGGTGTACTAAAGGTACACCTCTGCATAGCCTTTTGGGGATTACAGGCGTGATGTTGTGTAATTATGATAGCATAAGCAGGAAATTGATTTTTCTATAAATAAAAGATAGCCATACGTTGAGCCTGCTTGATTTATTTTAAAATAAGCCTTTTTCATACAAAGTTTAGAGCTCGTCACCGTCCAGGGGGCCTATTACCAACTTTAAAAAAACCTGGCAAGTTCCAGGCAATTCATTTCCCTGCATGGTTAAATTTCGTATTATGACATTCGTAATTCTGACCGATTTCACGCTGGGTAGTTTGTCTATGGCTGGCTTTTAATTCTTTGCCGAAACATTCAGAAACACAATCAAATATTTATCGGTAAGTTACGATTTTATTTAAATCATGTATTTTATGAAAAAATAATAAATTATATATCATTCTAGTTACTAAAAGTAGGTTAAAATATGAACGCAATGAATATTGTGCTATAATATTAATTCATTTAATAATTTTGTGTGGATGCAAATTGTAATGCGCGATTAAGTTTCCGAACGTACTCCACTTGAAGTTCAGCGGGGAATTTGACAACTTCATGTACGTATTGTTGTCATTGTTGCACAAATAAATGAGCAAATGTATAATTTTAAGTACCTACGTAATAGATTCGAAGTATGAAAGAAAATATGGTTAAGGATGGATATGGTGGTCGATGAAAATACTTACACCACACCACCGTGTGGTGTTTTCAAGTGTTTTTAATTATCAGTTTTCATCATGATAATATTAGAATTAGAGGCAGTTGTTGACATGTGGAATGTGAGCTCGGCTATCATTTTATCGTGCCGATTGCCGGAACGGCCAATGGCCTGGCTCATGGCCGAAAGCCTCGACCAACAGCTCTCGAGGCTCTCGTTATGCAGTTGGATCAAGGGCCTGATTCAGAAGGCAGATAAGGCTCGCATTGTGAGGAGGTTCCTGTCTCTGCAGCCTTAACCACTGGTCTTAGACCCTGCTCTCGATACCGGCGGATCTATTTTTATATTTTCAAATGATTTTTTTAATGACTTTTATAAAATATTTAAAAATGTATAATTATGTATGAAAATAAATAAACAAGATATTAAAAGGCAGTTATAATTATTATACATCGTTCAGTGGATGAGAGTTCTCGCCCTCGTCGGCGACTAACTTATGTTCTGTTGGAAAAGTTGTGGGAGTTTTACAATTTGATCGTTGTTTCGGTACTTTTATCACTCAGAAGTGCCACTTTCTAGAGTTTCCAGAAACTCAAACGGTAGATATTCGTCACACCTGATATTTTTTTATGTTAGCTGGATAACGCTCGAATAATTTCGCCAAATAAATCCAAAACAATTCAATAAAAGGTCCTCTGAAGCAGCTTTTATTGAATGGATTGTGAGGTTACATAATAACAGTTTTAGTATGTCAAGAAATGTCAAACGAACGTTTGTAGTACGATATTGCCCGGCAATATTCGGGCAGAAGGCGGCCAGGGTGTCACGTGACCGCTGACTGGCTTGCTTGACGAGTTCATAATACGAAATTGCAAGGCAGTTCTGTTTACGCCGTAAACTGTCTGGAAATAAGAGTTCATAATAAGGCCCCTGGTCATCATTAAACCCTGCTAACAACTTTGAAAAAGAAGCTAACTTTACTATTAGTAAATAAATGTTATCATCCCGTATCGGATTTTCTAGCTGATAATTTTTTAGTTGTGTATCAATGTTTGTACGTTCGATGATGAACTGCACCAATGTTTGTATGCCAAAATGGTAGAATGTACAAGGATTCTTTAATATATTGTAACCGCCTTATTGTAAATACGTACATACTGAGCAAATAAATATTCTATTCTATTCTATTCCTGACTTCGTACTCGTAGACTCCTGCGTAATGAGGGCAGCAATGAATCCTACATAATTACTATAATTAGCGTGCCTACCCTCATTTGAGCGGTTTATGGTAGACTAACTGGGGTCAGAGTAGGATAGGATTAAACCTCAACTTCTGGGTTCGTAGTCCTATGTTTTTGTGCGGATCGAAAACCGCGAACCCTTAGTAACGCTTTCTCTATGTGTGTATACCCCAGGGAGTCTAGGGTAGTCTGCTAAATTAAAAGGTACCTGGAAAACTTTTAGCTAACTGTTCGTGGAATAAAAAGTGATTGCTTTCAAATGTAAAGAAGGAGAAAGTTAGATAGTAATGTGTCTGTAGGTATCGTCTGTCTAGGAACGGAGGTAAGGTTCATGAAAATTTAAAAAGGGCTGCTATTGTAACACTTATTGTAACACTCACAATTTCACGTCTACTTACTCGTAAGTGCGTCATAAAATTCGATCACTCGTTTTCTCATCGTTGTTTGTGACAAATATCCAAGCTCTTCACATATTTCATAATAGTTTTGCATAACGTATCCAAAACGCTCTCACACAAAAACATATAACTTTTGATAACACATATTCACAGAACCCTGTAGTAAAACTGCCAACAAGTTTGCGGTTTTCATATTTATAAAGTAAGTTCGGCCCGGACCCCGGACAGCCGGCCGTCCGACCATGTCATTCGCTCGACGCATGTAATGCCTACGTTGAGATTATTTTAAATTTATTTCAGGATGAGATTTAAAGACTTACTTAGGCGGGTGAAACCACGGGGCGCAGCTAGTGCAAACGTAAGTGTTTACGGGACAAAACTGACCACTTATCCTGAATTATGAAAATCTGATGTTTTACTTGCGCAGTTCTAACAGTCATGCACAACCTAGCTTGTACGGCTTACTTTAGGCTTAAGTCTTATTATGACTTTATAATTTTAATTATCTTTTTTGGGAGATTGGCTACCTAAGGGAAACCTCTTAGTAGTAAAAGTATCGAAAGCTTGTATCGCCCTCTGTAATACAAGAATTGAAGCAAATCTCAGAAGGTACATAATATTTGTTCGAACCCGTCACCCAGTGCAGAAGGTAATCACTTATCCGATACACGCACTAGCTTTTTTTATTACTTACTATAATTATATTTTACGCACACTATCAACCCCAATAGAAGCCATATTAATAGAAAGCCCATCATCCCTCTTAAGGCCCTCCCTATGAGCCCCCAGTCTAGACCATTTATGTGCAGTAACGTATGTTTTATGTCCTATAAAGTGCTGTGCCCTTGTGTGCTGAAGTACTGTGTGCTGACCGTGGGGCAGTAATATGGGGACCGCTGACCGATGCGTTTTACGAGTTTATACATAGACCTATGTAAACAGAAAAGTAGGTATATATGTCTTGTTTGTATTCCCTGCAAGGATTGGTGAAAGCACAGCTGATAGGCAAAAAGAGGTGAATATGCATATTTCAAAAGTAACGGGTGAAATTATTATGCGAAACAAAATGGTTTAGGAAATAATTATAATGAAATTAAATTAATGACTGAAGTTTATTTATAAAATGAAAATTGAATTTGGCTTTTTTTGTGACTAGAAACATACAGTGCATAGACATTCAGTCCCAAAAAAATACCGAATCTATAGTGAAGAATTTCAAATTCCAAGAAAATTCAGTAAAAGTAAAAAAAAAAAAAAAACGCATACTTTATGTATAAGTTAAGACAAAAGAAAACCCATACTCACCCGGTTTCTGAATTGAGAATTTGAAGTTGAGATCTTATGAAACTGTAGTTTTTAGCATGACTTAAGGTGATTCCTCCAATGAAGCTCGTGAAATGCAATATTACTTTGCAAAAACACATAAGAAATTTAGAATTTTGCGGGCTATATTGAAGGACTCACCTTCACATTCTTAATCCAGAAACCAGTTGTTTGTTTCTATGAAATTCCAGTACTTACTCCGTTCACCAAAAATGTATCGGCTCGGCCTGAACGTGGCCTTCACAACTTGCCAAGGTCATATCGAATGAATCCACCGGGGATTTTGTTGGTTAGTTACAAGTTTGTAACTTAGAGGTCTTATATTTGTGTAGGTTTAAATTTGCTTGTAAACATCTATGTAAACACACGTCATAATGTAGGTAAATGTATGAATATACGATTAATGATTGCAATAGATCAATACATCATTACAAAAATAGACATCAATTAATTTTAGATGATGGCGTTCTAAGCTGGAGTTGAGTAGAGTTCGAGTCCAATAATAAAGCAATTTTTTTCTATTTTGAATTAAGCAAAATTAAAGCGCTTTGTTTGAACAGATTAATTCAAGACAAACAGTCTAGATCGTGTATAAAACTTCCAAATCAGAATAACTAGCGCGTTGTACGTGGAGTCTGTCCTCAGATTATTTTCAGTGTTCTCTGGATATATTCATGATTGCTCTACAATGAACTAGTTGTATTTATTTACATACATGTATATATTTTGTAAATGTCCTTTACGTAAGTTTATGTTGCGAATCGAACAGTTAATACATAAGTTCGTAGCATTCATTATGAAATCTTTAGGTAAAAATATTCAAATCGAACGAACTTACCTTTGTCTGAAACTCAATTGTGCTATATTTACGGCCAGATATTGTGTGTATACTCAGTGCCATGACTCAGTGACGACTGAATGAAAACTAATGAGATAGTAAAAGACCTGTCACTCACCGTTTACACCAAGCCCTTATTTTCATTAGCGAGTGACAGTTTTATGTGAAGTTTTATAGTCTGTAGATTGAATGAAGCTGTTTAGTTAGACTTCGTTACTTTTAAAGTGAATTGAATTAGAAAGGGCGGGGAGAATTACATGAACACCACGGGTAGCATGACCAGCGTAGAAACGGGTTTTGTTACATCGAAAAGGACTGATTTGTGCGTGAGGAAATTAAACTAAAATCAGGACGCTTTTCAATCAGATCAGTTTTTACTGTATTTTGTTTCTAGGGTAGCCTGAATTTCTGCTAAAGCATGATTTCCTTGTCAGTACCTCTTTCGGCCAATTATTCAGAAATTAAGCCTATCAGACTTTTAGAAAAATGTCTAGCTCATTAAAATGTTAAGTAGGCTTTGTGAGCACTATCTTTTTACCTACTATAAAGCAACCATTTACTAGGTACGTCTTTCATTGACTTGAATGTGCCCTCACTCAAATGTCTCGCTGGTGAAATAAAGAAAGAAAAACAAGTTTATTTGTCACAGAAACACGTGCATAGCGAAAGATAATTAAATCGAGTAAAACACAACAGATCTAATATCACGAGTACAAAACAGAAATAGTCGGCAGCTGCTGGCACGTCATGACTGTGACAAGAAGGCCTCCACTCAGCATGATGCTGCGCTATGGGGACCCACAGCACAGCGATGATTTTCAGTGGTCATCCGACAAAGACGTACAGAAATCAAGTCGGTCAATGAATTTTACATAGATAGATAACAAAATAAAATAAAACAAACAGTACCTAAAGTATAATGCTACTCTACACCAACAATTATATGACTACTTAAATAATAACTTAGCAGTGCATAAAAAAAGTTAAATTTAAAACTTAAAAACCCCCGTCAAAAACAAAGCATCTAAAAAGTTAAAAAAATGTAAGTAAGTATTGGCCCTTTAAGTTTGATATAAAAGTTGTAGGTAATATTTTGATCCAAGCGTCACGTCGCGTCGCGTCGTCGCGTCTGGAGACGGCTCATGAAAATAGGAAGTTACCAGCAGCTATCCTTACTACAATAGCATACATGCATTATTTCTAGGTATAAGCCTAGTGCGTTTTCATTAGCCGTCTCCCGACGCGACGACGATTGGATCAAAGTATTACCTACAACTTTTATATTAAACTTAAAGGGCCAATACCTACTCGTACATATATTTTTTTTACTTTTCAGATGCTTTGTTCTTGTCGGGGGTTTTTAAATTTTAAATTAAATTTTTATTTCCTGCATTTTAAATTTTATATTATATATTACTAGTAGACACGCTACGATCGACACGTGGCTCGCCGAAATCTGCGTAGCTGTACCTACGGATGTTTGACACAGTGAAGTTAGTTACTAATTAAGTCTCATTTCTCTTTCCTACTCCATCACCAGACCCTGATCATCATCCGTCTGTAAACAATTTTTTGAGACCTTTCCAATGAGATCAAACACGATACTCTACTGTAAGTTGGTGAGGGAGTTGGGTATCCTGCAAATACCAGGTATGCTGCAGCATCAGTTCAAGTTACTCGTATATTCTTCTCATATCATTGAAGTAACAGAATTCTAAATTTCGAATCGATAACACCTGTGGAAGATGTTCACACCCATTCATCAACTTGAAAAGAGCTGATAATCTTCAAACGGCTGAACTGATTTTCTTGAATAATAGCTAAGATCACTATCGATCAAAACACACAAAAAAAAAATCAAAATCGTTTCAGCCGTTTGGCAGCTACAATGGAACAGACAGACACACAGATACATACGTTAAACTTATATAACACCCCTCTTTTTCCGTCGGGGGTTAAAAAGTGGTGATGGCGTGTGAGTTGGATCATTAGGTTCCCTTCAAAATGGTTGAGCTGAATGGTGCTGATCGATGCGTCATGTTCGTGAACGGCCGCCATCAGTAGGGACTGGTCATCTCTTAGCTGCCACGGCTTATTATAATTTATTTTAATTTTTGTTTTCTTAATCTTTTTATCACAATCGCTTTTAACGTGCACGTCTTTCTACATTGTTCTCATAATGTATCATTTAAAAATCGATGATTTAACCAATATTTTGTAACAATATTCTGATATAGAAGGTGTACGGGACAGCCCTTCACAAATTAACAGGGGGCATTAAGCTCCTTATTTTCAATCATATTCCACCGGAAATCTCAGGTCTTTTTTTTTTTAAACGTTTTTCACTTACTATTCCTTTATTTTAATGTAAAATTACATTCTCAGTACGTAGCACTCCATTTAAGCAAAGAAAACAGCTAACATAAAAAAAACAGCAATGGATGTTGAAATCTAACGAACGACGCGTGAAATCAGCTGTTCACTCTCTGCCTAGCTACAGAGTTCATCGGACTAAGCGCATACATATGTACTATTCCCAAACTACTCCCAACAGTCGCTCCGATTTGTGTATAGCTGCGTCCCTTTCGGTCGAATGGTCGGCGTTTGCCCAATCGCAACAGTATTGCCAACTTATTAGACCTCAATTCGTGAGCGAAAATATTAGAATTAACTTGATTTACCTTAAACCGAAGAACTCCTTTATTGATAAATGCATTATTTGTGCAATACATTTCTAAAGGAAAAGGGTTGATGTGCCCTTGAGATTCGTGTCACGTACCTAACTTAATCATTCTTTTGCAAAAAATGTTGTGGAAAATATCGTGCTAAATGTTCGTTTAATTGGCAACATCAGTTGGTTTGTGTCGCAGTGCGCGGCAGTGACGCTGTTGTTGAACCGCGAGCGCATGTCAGTAAGCTTCTCTCGCCCAGTCGCGTTGTGATGTTACGCTTACGTCTTCGTTACGTACGCTTTTGGATTTATTTTTGTTGTAGTGCTGTGTTGTTGTGTGAGAAATGGATACATTTAGTGCTTTTGAGTATGGATACTGGACAGTCGTGACCTCGGTCGAGGCCACTTCGAGCCGTACCTACCTCATACGAACGGAGCGATTCTAAGGTATCTAGGATTAATATTCTTTAACTAATTTGTTTATCTGTGAACGTGTTGTGACAAGTTCATTACTGCACACTCGGATATCGCGACGCCCTCGGTAGAGGGCGTAGCGAGGGCGGGTCGGGGCTTCGCCCCTTGCCTGTGGAAAAAACACAGTTTCCGGCCACTGCGGGCACCTCACTGTGTGTGTCTAGTACGGCTTGGTTTTTCTTTACTTGTACGTCACTCGGCTATCTGCTGAATTGGTGGCTCTCGCTCGTCGCGCCCTGGGGTGTGAGCGGTGCGGCCAATGGCTCGCTGCGCTGCCGATAACAGCGTGCGTTTTGCCACGGTAACGATACATTGCGTGTGAGGTAATAAAACAAATCAGGTTTATTGGCTTCCCATAACGTTCCTGAAATAATTTCATGTGCCGTTCATCTTAGTATGATATACTGAATTCACTCCATCAGTCTGCGGAGGGCTGTTCCTTACACCCTGTATAAGAGTATCCGTGGAGTTTCATGATCGTTCTTCCCCATAGGAACTTACTACGCTTTGGAATGGGCAATTAGCTTCATATTTCTGACTGACTGACCCCTTGACAGTTCAAAAGTGCCTGTAAATGGTTTATTTGAAATAAATGCTTTGAGTATGAGTTTGACTGGATTAACAATGCTAAGTGAATAAGGAATGCCGTCACCTAACTGTGAAGGCACTACGTATAATAAATTATGTGAAAGTCCTACACAAGACTTGGGTAACACCACAATCATTATTATAAATTATTCTTACTCAATAACTGGTTTCCAAAACTAAAATCACCCATTGTGACCAAACAATTTGCATATTGCTAAGTTAAAGCTGTCTGTCAAAAACATTGTACAATCTCTACGTACTGTTCTACACTAACCACAACAAAGTGCAGAATGTCCACTTCAAACAAACAAGTGACAAGAGAAAGTATAAATAAATCATAGGCCGTGTCCTAAAATAAGCGATCGTCGCATGAATACGCGATCGTCACGTTTATTTTGTTCGGTGGATCCGAAGGCGTCGTCGAACCGACAGAGGCGTCACGGTTTAACAAACAAATGACCGCGACGGTCGCGTATTCGCGTAACGTTTAATATAAGTTTCATTTCAATCGTTTATTACAATCGGAATGGGGTGTGGCCTTTCAAGTTTTACCAAAAGGATTTTTTTGTTAACATTTTACGGTACCAATTTCAAAAGTAATAGAACCAGGCAAAATAAAAATGCACTCTTAAAAATCTTACCTTTTAGGGTGCGTTCCGAGTTACGCCGTAATCGATTTGGGCGTGCTAAAACCCGTTCCCTATTAGCATTATCGCGATAACGATGTCCCGTGAATCGTCATAGATGACGTCATGACATGCGCCATCTTGCGATAACGCCGACCATGCTCTAAAATATGATCACCGTGAGCGCTGTCAAAGTGGATGTCAAATAGTGTCATAGTGACAGTTGTACTGTGTTGTTTTGACTTTTTGAGTCGTAAGTACCAATAGTTTCAAAATTGTGAAGAAGAAGAAGTTTGATGTGTATATTGTAATAACCATGATTATTCAAGTGAATATCATGCTCAAATCAGAGCAATACGAGAGGGCTCAGAGAGGTAAGTGCTGAATTTTAGCCCACTTGCAATTCTTCCCACTGCTCAAACGATTATGATGCAAATGTTTTACTCACCACAACTGCTTAGCTGTTTGCAAATGCTTTCTTACAGTTTTGAAAGTGCATACAACCACTCTTTAGCTATTGTCTTCTGATCAATCATAAATGTTTACGTAACTGGTTCTTGCTGTTTACAGATAGGTACTGAATATGTACAGTAATTGGTGAATGACTTCGATGCAAATATGCCTAGCCGAGAAACAGAGTCACAGCAATTGGTGAATTACTTTGATGCAAATATGTCTAGCCGAGAAACAGTCACTGCTGAATGAACCAACGGAACAATACGGTAAGTATTTTATATTTATATATGATTATGTGTAGATACTTATTAGCTGAATGTGCCTGTTGTGTTTGCATACCATATCATGTTGACAACATTATGTGGTCACTCTTACTCCAATACTTAATCTATAACAAAAGTAAGATAAAAGTGTTCTATGGTTTTGTCTTATTTGTATAATGGTTAATTCTTAAGAACTTGCTCTCAGATTCTATCAATTTAAAGTTATAAAAACATTTTCTTTAGTATATAAAAATATTCTTTATTTTATTCCAGGATATGATTATCTATGTGCCAAGTTTCATTCAAATCATCGCAAACAATATTATTGCAGTGTTAGTAGGAAGTACCTTCTTAATATTATATTTTTATTTCCGTAGATCCCGAGTCACCTTCTCTATTCATTTGGAACGAGGCATGCATTTTGTTGCTACTCACATTATACAGTGAGCTTATAGAACATTTTGAAAAAATGCATCTTAAGATGGTGTATGACATCATAGCAAGAACAATGTGCAACATACAATAATAATCTTACTTGCACCCAGTGCCAGTCAAAACTAAACAGTTTAAAAAAACATTATAAAAAGATAGTGAATCACAATGCGACATCTGGAAACAATAGGGCAACATGGCACTTTGATGTAAGACTTTACTTTGCTTTTTTTGGTTGTTAACCCGGAACTGATTCATTTTGCAGTTGTAGTGTAACAACAACAATTAAATTTAAGTTTTTTAAAGATCTAAATATAGATATGATCAGCACCTGTTTTATTATTAGTAGCAGTACTTGTGATTTTTTATTAGTTTTTAAGATTTGATCAGTACCTGTTGACTTAGTAGTATACTGTGATTGTTTATTAGTTTTGATTTGATCAGTAATTACTTACCTGTTTTAATTAGTAGTAAGTATAGATACTTGTGATTTTTTATTAGTTATAAGATTTGATCAGTACCCATTTGAAGATTTGAATAGAAATACCTGGTAAAATTGTGAATTTTATTAATGTTTAATTGTACTGTATGTTTGTGATTTTACATAATATTTACTAAAATAGATAAGGAGTTAATTATATAAATACATAAGACTTTTGTTACTGTTGTACTGTTTGATATTTTTCTTATATTAGCATAAATAATAATTAGGAAAAGAATGTCGCTTGGAGCGCGAGTAGGGTACCTGAGGTTCAGTCTGATTATACTGTGATTCTAATTGATTGTTAATAAAAATGTTCTATTACTATTATTGTTGAAAATTATTTGCATACCCATCCCAGTATATGGCGCTCTAATTATTCTTATAACTCAATTCCTTCTAGAGACATTTTCTTGCTGGGGTAACGCACACGTTCCCTTCTCATATCTTTTAAATACTTACATGAATAAGAATAAGTATTAAAAAAAAAGAAAATCTACTAGCCAAGAATGAATTTCACATTTACTTACCTATCAGTTGCAATATATACAATTTAAGTTTTAAGTATCTAAATATAAAACTTATTCAAATGATAAAGGATTGTTATAAGTAAAACTACAAAATAGACCATAAAATTAGATCATTTATTGAATGTTAAGAAGTTTAATTACACTGTCCTATTGGCCAATGTTTGTCGCTTGCGCATCCCTTCTTCTCTCCTCCCGTTGATGCTGTCGCCCTGTCGGTAGTATTTGGCGACCAGAGTCAATAGAGTCAACCAACAAACTAATGCGTTGAACTTCCATTTTCAAAAATATCCAATCAGTCTTTCTTTTGCAAGGTTTGAGGTTATGTTTATGTTATGAAGTTGAGCGAGGACTGTGTGAACGCGTTCACGAGCGTTCCGAATTGATGACAGCTGTCAGCTGTCATAATCGTGATATCTAAAAGGGAACGTAGGATATCGATGTGAGCGCTGTCACCGATTATTTTCTAATTCGGAAAGCGGCCTTAGTAGACGGTACTTGTATAGAGCGCTGTCACAGTGACGTGTGGCCGCTTTCGTAAACATTTGTGTGGACTTAGTGAGGTGTAAGTAGTTTGATTGCAGTTATATTGTAAATGTGTGCGTATTAGCGTGTATGCACAGAGCGGAGGTGTAGTTTTGGCATGCTTTACTGTATTGTGCCCAGCGCTATGTCTTGGTTTTTTATTTGGTCTGAGGACGGAAAGTACATATCGTCCCCGTAGAGCGAAAAGTCATTAAGTCGAAAAATCGTGTTTTGAGATAATAAGAGTTAAAGTTTTTGAAAATAAAAATCGTTATAACGTTGGCTTACCTTTACAAACCTTTATGTTTTTAGCTTTAATTTGAAGGAAATAAAATAAATTTTATATTATAAGAGCTAAAATACGTGAAAAGCATTTCTTAAAAAAAAAGCGGGGGCAGCTACAAAAATGACGGTTAGACAGATATTTAGAGAAGAAAATGTTGATTTTAGTGACATTGATAAGTCATTTTGGCCATTTTTCGACTTGGTGACTTTTCGCTCTACGGGGACGATATATTATTGTGGACTAAATTAGTGTGCCTTTTGCAACTATTTGCCCTACAACGTCGCGAGTAGTGCCCACAGCGGCGTGCGTTTACAAAGAAAGTGATAAATAAGAGAACATACGTATAGATACGTTCTGGGCGAATGAACGAACCTTCGTAACATGTCACTGTCACTTGTGTGGGTGTGTGGGGGAGGGGAGGGGGGGATAGATGGTTCTTATCACGTTAAGGGGAATCATTTTGTAGGTATAGGTGTGGATAGTTTGTGATGACCTACATAAAAGTAGTAAGTAACTGCGTATTGGGCAGTTTGTTCTGTACAGATATTTCGTATGGTTGTAGGTTAGGCAATAATGTCTTTATGGTAAATATCTTTTTATTTCGAAAATGAGTGAACCCTTAAGGCCAATTCTAATATTTAACGTGCAAAGTGAAAATCCTGCGACCAGAATGCGATGACATTATGAATAGATCAAAAAATGGTATTCTGCTAGCTTTAACATTCGGTTTGTTCACATTCCGATCGCAATATCTTCGCAGTCGAGTCTCACGGCGGTCGAGTTTGTTTTCGTTTACAAAAATAAATATATTTTCATGTTGGTTCAATGCACGCAGACGATATTGTGATAATTAGTGATACTTAAATTTTTTGCAACATTATTTTATGATTTTTTTAATGTATTAATTAGTTTGCTTGGATAAGTACATACTTTTTGTATTTTCACTCCCGTTTGTTATTTTAAATCTTTGATAATACAAAATCATTAAAATAAATTTATGGATAGAAAGATAATTTGGAACATATTGAAATCGCGAAAGTTCCTGTGCGAATTCTAATAAATACTTTCTCTTTATTTTATTATTTTAATGATGAAAATACTTTTAGTTTAGTGCCACTACATTATTATTGGTATTAGCATTTCTTATGTAGGTATGTCGGGGGATCTTCTCGTTCCATCGATTTACAACAAACTCCTTCGTACATCCAAAGATCGATGACCCATTCGGGCCACTAAAAATAATCAATAAAATTATCAGGCTGCACCAAATTAATTTATTGCTAAGTAATATTACTAATTTATTGCTCAAAGTCAGGGCCGTCGTTTGCCAACGCCATGGCTTTGCAAATGGCCGCCATGCCATCGCAATTCCCATAGTGCTTACCACTTTACCATGGGATTACATTTATTATTATAATTACATAATATTATAGTAGATTTAGACACACCATAGTAGGTATTTTATTTTTCACTCTAATTATTATAACTCTTAGTTTATGTATCTTTTATTTTTAGGCATAAATAGTTACAGACAGACATAAGTGTATACTTTGATATATTTTTTTATTTCTATGTACTCTCAATTTATTCAGTCAAACTCATTTCCGTAAGAAATATTGCTTACCCGATAAAGTAATGCCACACGGGGGGCATCATTACGTCATTCGCGAGGTTTTTGATGAAAATCAGCGCTGTTGACAATAGGTTCGTCCGAAGTCACGGCATTTAGCTGAGCAATAAACCTATTCTTGCACAGACGCGACGCACAGCTTAATTTGTTCTTGTTATTGTTGTTTGCTTGTTACAAAATTGTTATTTTTTCCACTCTGTAATCGGCATTTCGTTTATTTATAACTTGTATTTGTTGTTTGTTTTACCGTGCGTTTGCACTGGCGAAACATTCAAGACAAAACATGTTGAAATCTCAACTTTCTGTCAATGTTCCATACAATTTTTGACAGGAACTAGAGATTTCAACATGTTTTGTATTAAATGTTTCGCCAGTGCGAACGCACGGTTACATTTGTTATGTCGCAATACATTGCGCAACTAAATTGTCTCTGGCCTCACAGAGCATGTATGATACACATCAATCACAGATTGGTAATGTATTCTGTGCCACAGACTAAGTAGCTTCCGAATACGAGGCTTTTGGGTACTTACTAAGTAAATGACACTCTTTTATTTTGTGATGTGTGCGTTTAGTTTGTGCAGAATAAACAATATTTCTTTCTTTTCTTTTCTTTCATTATAGTGAAACCGCCGACCACTTACTATACATACATGCATATGTATACAGTGCCCCGTTATGCTAAGCCGACTACCTGCTAACTATCAATATAATATTCGAAGCATTCAGTTGTGTTCACCTCGTTTTAAACAAGCTGTCACTTCACCACATACTCAGTAGTGACAGTGTCAGTATACATAACGACTGCACATGTCTGTTATTATTTGATAAGATCAGCCATTCACTAGTAACAGTCACTAGTTCAATGTTAAAAGGTGATAAACAACCCAATACTTCAGTATATTATCCGGAATTGTAATCATTTGTGACTCATGCTTATAACCTACTGCAACCCAAACTTTTATAAAATGCATTTACTCTGTTTGTCTATTACCTGATCACGCCTTTAGGGCTGAAACATAGAAATAAACATAAATCTATGGGCTTAACGGATTTCGATGAACGGCACACAGGTAGACCATGACCTGGGTTAGGACATAGGATACTTTTTATCCCATTAGTTCCTACGTGCTCGTGGGATGATTTCGGACCTCCACGCGGGCGAAACTGCGGGCAAAAGCTAGTCATCAATAAATTCCTTTACCAAACATGGAGTCAAACATACATAGATTTTGTTTACAAGTGAAAAGATAAATGGTTGATTTAAAGACGAAGTAATTTCCTGCACTTGTGTGTAGTAGAATACAATAGTATTCTACTTTGAACTTGCGCAGGAAATGAATAATGCACAAAGCAAAGAAACAACATACATATATGTGGGAATGAGTGCTGAAGTAACAGAGGGAATGGAACGTAATTGAAGGACTGAGGGAATGAGTGAGAGAACGAGCGAGTTGGGAGAACGAATATGGCTACGGTGTGGGAGGACGATAGATTGAATACGGTGTTGAAAAACGGTGTAATTTTAATATTAACAAAAATAAACGTTTGTCGTGGCAGAAGACGTGATTTTTATTGGCACTCGAATCCCAACAATACAAATATTGGGGGCTCGCCCGGGATAGAGTCCAATAAAAAGTAAAACGGGCGACCACGTGCGGATCGGCAAACGTCTACTACGCGGAGAAACGATAGCAATGGACGACAAACAGACGGCGGCGATAAGTTTTGGGCTTTCAGACGGGCTACACGGCATAGCAAAATTCACCGGCAACGACAAAACATACTCGTCGATCAAATGGGCGCAAGATATAGAAGACAACGCAGAAGTTTTCCAATGGACGCCTCAGCAGACTCTGATTATAGCGCGAATAACGCTTGCAGGAACTGCGGTCAGAGAAAACTTTTAAATCTTATGATGATCTTAAAGCGGCCCACGTCAAGGAATTTCCTGATTCAGTTATGTAAAAGAAATGCATGAACTGATGTCTAGCGGGAAAAAGCAGAAAGCGAAACATATTTTCAATACATGCTAACAATGAAGAAATTAGCGAGACGAGCGAGATTTCCAGATTATATTGCAATCCAGTACATCGTGGATGGAATCGAAGACTACGTGTACGCGCCCCTTGACAGCAAAGGTTGCTAGGTGGGTACTCATGCTTAGTGAGTATGATTTTGAGGTGGAGCATAGAGCTGGAACAAGGATGAAGCACACTGATGCCCTAAGCAGAATATCTACAGTTGCAGTTATAACGACGTTACAGGACAGTATGAGACAAGCACAAGACAAGGATGATGGATTGAAGGCGATAAAGGAGATTTTGAAAGAAAATTCGTATGAAGACTATTGGTTAGAAAATGACGTTCTATACAAGGGTGAGCAGAAGCAGTTAGTAGTGCCAAGATCATTAGAAAAGGACATTATCAATAGAGTGCACAGCAGGGGTCATTTTGGAAAAGCCAAAATGAGAGAAGCATTGAATAAAGATTATTTCATCAGAGATTTAAATAAGAAAATAGATGATTTCTTATTGAGTTGTATTCCATGCCTTTTGGCTACAAGGAAGGAGGGTAAACAAGAAGAGTATTGGCACCCTATTGAAAAGGAAAGTGTTCCATTTGATACTTTGCATTTGGATCATGTTGGACCATTGTCTGCTACTAGAAAGCAGTATAATTACATCCTCACAGTTATCGACGCATTTACCAAGTTCGTGTGGTTGTTCCCCACGAAAACCACTTTAAGCAGGGAAACACTGAATAAACTTCAGCTGCATCAACAGATTTTTGGGAATCCTCGTAGAATTATAACTGATAGAGGAACGGCATTTACTAGTAACGAGCTTGAAGAATATTGTGTAGAAGAGAATATAAGTCACGTGAAGATTACCACCGGCTTGCCACGCGTTAACGGACAGGTAGAGAGGGTGCATAGGATAATTATACCAGTTCTGACCAAATTATGTTTGGAAAGTCCTGCTGAATGGTATAGATACGTCAGCAGATTTTTCAGAGAGCGTTGAACAGGACTTTCCAGAGATCCATAAACGCAACCCCTTTTGAATTATTAATGGGAACCAAAATGAAAAGTAAGGAAGACCTAGACATGGTAAAGTTGTTAGAAGATGAGAATACATTGCTGTATGATGAAAATAGGGAAGAAATGAGACTACAGGCTAAAGAACAGGTACTAAAGATACAGGAAGAAAACAAGAAATATTATGATAAGGGAAGGAAGGAGAGCTATAAGTACAGGGAAGGTGATATTGTTGCTATCAAAAGAAACAGTTTGGCCCTGGAATTAAATTGAAACCCAAGTATTTAGGTCCTTACAGGATCACAAAATGTAAGCGTAATGATCGCTATGAGGTGGAAAAACTGGATATTTCTGAGTAGGGGCCTAACAAAACATCTAGTTCAGCTGACCAGATGAAGAGATGGCCTGAGCAAGGTGGAATAGAGGAGTTGGAAGACTAGTGTGTGTGGTGGAAGTATGGAGAGTGTGAGTGATGATTGTGTATTGTTAGTATTAGGCTAGGTTAAATTTAATTTTTATAGGAATGTCTGAGGTCAGACATGAGTGCAGGATGGCCGAATGTGGGAATGAGTGCGGAAGTAACAGAGGGAACGGAACGTAATTGAAGGACTGAGGGAATGAGTGAGAGAACGAGCGAGTTGGGAGAACGAATATGGCTACGGTGTGGGAGGACGATAGATTGAATACGGTGTTGAAAAACGGTGTAATTTTAATATTAACAAAAATAAACGTTTGTCGTGGCAGAAAACGTGATTTTTATTGGCACTCGAATCCCAAACACTACATATATTTAAATTTTTATCTGTTAGTTGTTGGGCTATTTTCGTTCTAGATTCTACCTAATCTATGGTGTTAATCAAGTTAAATGCAGTTTAGACCTAAATTTCTCATCCTGCAAAGACAGAAGAGAAACAAAATACAGTACGTTAGAAAAAGCTTAAAGCCTATTCACACGATCGTGAACATTAGCAAGCACAGGCTCGCTCAGTATGTAAATGTTTAAAACCTCAACGTTGAACGCAACGCCTGAATACACACCCCTGCGTTCATAGTACGGTGCCGCGCGTACAGTAGTCACACAACATGACAAGAATGTTTGTACTCGTGGGAGTAGGCACTTATTCGTAATGGGATTGGGACACGGAAGATTGGGAAGCCAAAACATTTTGGGAGTCTTTAATTGGAAAATCCACCGCCGCGCCGTGCTCAAGCATTTTGTAGTACTTTAATTCGAGCGTATTCTTTTTTGGATTTTTTGCATATCTCTGGCAAATACTATTTCTAATGAATATGAAGTTTTTCTGCCACTAATAGGGCACAATACAACACACTTCGTTGAAATTCTGCCATCCATCTTCAGTAACGCACCGCCGACACTTCCCTCCAGAGCATACAATGATGTATAGTGGTCTGTTCCGGTCAGGTCAGGACCCACCTTGTTGCTCAATGGAGATTTATACCGCGATACGTGAGACGTGAAAAATGTGGAGAGGATGATAATTTATTGGCTTTTGAAGAGATGCAGGGAAAAAATATTAGTGAAATTGGAGAAAAAATGCATTCAATCAATCAACTCAAACTCTCGTATTCCACTGGACATAGGCCACTCCCAGGCTGCGTCACAACACCCTGTCGTCCACCTTCCACATCCAGTCTGTCCCAGCCAACTGTCATCGGTCCGTCTAGCTGGGGGCGTCCCACACTACCATAATCATAATCATAATCATAATCAATTATTTGTCAGAATATGGTACATTATATGGTCTTAAGATTAGTCAATAGTATCATCACATTCTGCCAAGTGTGGCGTGCAAATATTAGGTACATACATTTATTACAGGACAGACACTATTAGGTTAATATTAGCATTATTGATTGCATAATTACGAATTACAATTACAATTTTAGGTATGTCAGTTAATAATAATGTCATAAACACAAACAATTTATTTGGGATATTAAACTATCATTTTAATGTCAGAGTAGGATGTCAAAGTATAAAATATCAACAATTCAATTAGGATGTCAAAGTATCATTCAAATAGTCGTTTAAATTATAATAACATTTAATATATAGCAAGTCTTTCAGTTTATTTTTAAATCCATTTAAATTTGACTCTTTAATTGATTTTGGAATTTTATTATAAACTTGCGGGGCTATGCAGAATATGCTTTTCCACATTAACGCGGTCCTGGCTCTCCGTCCGCGTAACATATCATTTCGTCTGTTACGTTTAACAGTATCTGATAGGTTCGGAAACAAGTCTGCATTCAACTTAACAAATAAGGCAGTTTCATAAATGTACAAAGCCGGGAGTGTCAGAATTTTGTATTTTCTGAAATATGGTTCACAACTGTCTGTTACTTGAAGTCCAAACATGGCTCTGATGGATCGCTTTTGCGCTTTAAAAGCAGCTTCTCTATTTGTTGAATTGCCCCAAAATATGATACCGTACCATAATACAGATGCCACAAGACCATGATAAGCTGTAAGTAAAGCATCTGTGTTAACTGTTGGAGCAAGTTTATACAAGGCATAGGATGAACTACTAATTTTTTTACATAGGGCTTCAATGTGATCCTTCCAGTTGAGCTGCCTATCTATAGTCAAGCCTAGAAATTTTGTACTATCTACGTCGTCAATTGTATTACTTTGGTATTGAACCTCCATTTTCGAACTGGGTTTTTTATGGCCAAAGTGCATAATTTGGGTTTTTCCAAGGTTAATTCTTAAATTATTATTATTAAGCCAAGATATTAATGAATTGACCGCATTATTGACATCAAATTCATACAATTCAGGTTTATTACAAGGTACTCGTATTGTTACCGTACTATCGTCAGCAAAGAGTGTTATAGGGAAGTCTATGGCTTTGGGCAGGTCATTAATATAGATCAAAAATAATAAGGGTCCTAATACACTACCTTGTGGTACTCCAAAATATACTGTGCGTTCTTTGGACAGGTATGTAACTTCTTCTTTAGTCTTTAAATTTAAATCTGTTATAGCAGTGAATTGTTTTCTATTTGAAAGGTAAGTGAATAATAAGTCTAGAATGTTATCTCTTATACCATAGGAGTCAAGTTTATTTCGTAAAATATTGTGGTCAACACAGTCAAAAGCTTGCGTCATATCACAATACACAGCACAAACAGGTGTCTTATTATCAATATTAGTCATAATTTTATTTAGAAAGTCATAAATAGCCATATTAATCGTCATATTCTTCCGGAAACCTTTTTGCTCGTTACAGAGAATCATATTTTTTTCTAAGTATGCGTATAGCTCATTGTAAATATATTTTTCTAAAATTTTAGAAAAAATTGGCAATAGTGCAATAGGTCTATAGTTCTGCATTAGCTGCTTATTACCTTTTTTAAATATAGGTTTAACTATGGAGATCTTAAGACGGTCAGGAAAAACTCCCTGGCTGATACACAGGTTAAGAATGTGACTCAAGTGTTTAGAAATTAAATCGGCAACATGTTTTATAATCTTAGTTGAAATTTCGTCATACCCTACGCTATTAGTGTTTTTAAGACCTTTTATAATGTTAAATATTTGTACCGGTTGACATGGAGCCATGAACATTGACTTTTGTTTATTCAATATATAAGCACTCGATCTTTTACCTGATCCTGGTACTGGCATAATTTTTTCTACGAAATAGTGGTTGAACTTGTCAGCAATTAATTGAGGATTTTTGATTGTTTCATTGTCAATTTGAATTGTATTTAATGAGTCATTAGGTAGATTTAATTTAGAGTTTTTTATTATTTTCCATGTCATTTTGCTTTTATTGTCAGAAGTTTGAATATTGTAGTTATTTTGAGATCGTTTAGTCAGTTTGATAAGTTTTTTGAGTAACTTTGAGTAATTAGAATATTTTTTCTTATTTATATGAGTAGGTTTAAGTCTAGACGTCCATAATAATTACGCTTGCCGATACGCGGTCTCCACTCTAGTACTCGTCTGCTCCACCGGCCATCGGTCCTTCGACAAACATGGCCAGCCCACAAAAATGCATTACTTACTGTAAAAGTATAATATGTATTATCTAATTTTATTAAGTCCCTTTCATATCATAGATATAGTCAACCGGACAAGCCTTCTATCTCTCTATTTAAGATAGAAAGAAGATCGAATACTCCTTATTTACAGTTAGTATTGGTGACCGTAGCGGAGTGTTGCTTATATCAGTGTTTATTCATGGTTTATTCGGTGGGGGTGATTGACATTGAGTCGTTTCCTCGACTTACACAGCACAATATACACAGTCAGTCTTAAACAACAACGATACATTTTATCATATTTACACCACACATCTTTATCTTATCTTATAGTATTTACTTGACTCTGAAGTATTATTTATTCTAACGCTATATCTTTTGAATGTCCATTGTTTAAAAAAAATACTTGATCAATATCACAGATCAATTTCATTTTCCTGTACAAAACTTGTTCAATCCCATTGACAGCCATTACATCGCCTGCGCTCGCGTCCCCTCGTTTGTCATAGACTATATCAATTAGTTTGTAGCACAGACAAGCGATGCTGGAGCGTCGACTGTGGGTCGACATAATGATCGGCTTACAAAGTTTTACTTTTATATTTATTTTATTATATTTTACTGTATAATTTGTATTTATTACTATCTTTATTTTTTTTATTTTTTTACTATTTATTACTCGATTTATTATTTTATGTCCTTAGATGTGTCCGTGGCATCACAGTATTAGAATACCAGCGCTACGATATTTGTTTATTTCTCAAATATCGTAGCATTATGCTGAGATAGGACGCTTTTTGGCCTCGCACGGGTTTCTCTGCTACACGTTGTTTTATTTTATTTTATTAATTTTGTTACTTTTAATGTTTGTTTTTATTGTTATATTTCCTGTGCGTGTCCCAAATAAAATATTTTTCTTTCTTTCTTTCTTATTTTACACACTAACAATTACAAATAAGAACTTCTAAGAGCTACATAGACCTCTACCCAGCAGAGGAATAACAGGCTAATAAAATAAAAAACCGACCAAGTCTTAGTAAGACTCGCACACGAACGGTTCCGTAAAAAAGTCGCCGAAAAAACACGTTTCCTATATGGCCCTTTTAATTATTAACTTTATTTAGTCTTTATTCGTAATTGGTATAGCAGCAATAGAAATACACAATCTGTGAAAATTTCAACTGTCTACCTATTACGGTTCATGAGATACCGCCCGCTGACAGGCAGATGGACAGCGAAGGCTTATTAATAGGAGGAAGGTTCCGTTTGGCACCCTTCGGGTATGGAACCCAAAATAGAACTACACAGGGTGTTACACCGGGACATCCACGGCTATAAAGGGCGTCCCACAGATATGACACATGGAGGGAAAGTACCTTGAATATTGTAGATGGAACATTTTACTGAAAGAAGACATTATTTGAATTTTAAAAAACAATTTAAACTGCGTTCATAGATATTTAAATAATTACATGGTTGAACCGGGAACCGAACCCGTTACATGAGAAAAATAATCAACCTGTAGCTTTATCATACCGATCGAAAGGCTTCATCATAACGATTATTTTTTGCTAAATAACATAGTGTCACAAATAAAAGGAAGACCATGAATTTTAATATTTTTAATACAAAATTAATCAATTTACCAAATGCTCAAAATGAGTCAGTCCCTTCCTGTTGAATACAAAGTCCCACTCTTGATTATTTCGTTCCCTGTCGATTTTTTTATCCTGTTGTCCCGGATATTTAGAATAATACGTCTAAGTTCTGCTTGTAGCTCCTGGAAACTTACATACTGGTTCTTGTAAACTAAATTTTTTACGATAATGTCAGTTGTATGTCCTTACGGCAATGTCAGCTTTTCATTTTTCTTAACAAAATTTCACATCAAATGTTAAAATTCATGGTCTTCCTTTTATTTGTGACAGTATGTTATTTAGCAAAAAGTAATCCTTATAATGAAGCCTTTCGATCGATACGATAAAACTATAGGTTGATTATTTTTCTCATGTAACGGGTTCGATTCCCGGTTCAACCATGTAATTATTTAAATATCTATGAATGCAGTTTAAATTGTTTTTTAAATTCAAATAATGTCTTCTTTCAGTAAAATGTTCCTTCTACAATATTCAAGGTAATTTCCCTCCATGTGGCATATCCGTGGGACGCCCTGTATAGTGTCCGCGGTAGCAATTTGATATGAACAACGTTTCGTAGTTCAATGTTACTAGTAACGTGTGGGTTATTTTTTATTTTATTGAAAACCCAATCCCGGGAGTGAAAATCTTTTTCGAGCGAGAATCAAAACCCGTAACGAGCATTTAGACATCAAATCAATGAAAAAAATAGACAAAACGTGGGTGTATAATAGTTTTGAAATCACCAAAATGTACTAAGTGAGAGGGGTGATCAATTGTACGGTCAGGGAAATGTACTGAGTGAGCGAGGTGATCAATTGTACGGTCAGGGAAATGTACTGAGTGAGCGAGGTGATCAATTGTACGGTCAGGGAAATCAATTAACCCTACGTCAATTTGCCGTATTATAGGTATTTCTTACAACTGTCTAAGAATGATAGTTTTAATTTGATTTGATTTACAAGGATGTTTTAAGTTGGTAGTCATTTTGCTTAACAAATAATTTCCCTAACGTTACATTTCCTATGTTGAAGGCAGTGGAGTTCCTTGGAGTGAGACGCTTTAGGTAAAGGTCATGTTTGTTACGTTCACAAACCGGCGGCGTTTGTTATGGTGAGGAAAGTAGGTCAACATGGGGTATGTCAACAGGTGTGGGCGTGTCTTGGCGACGCTTATGATATAATCACAACGGTATAGTTTTAAGTATTCCCACTCATGTTTCGAATTTTAAAAGTAACATTGGGTAGTTTTTAGGTTCATGAATTTAAAATAACGTAAGTTAAAATGCGACGGTTAGAATGCGTCATGTTCAGGCTGTTTCGTTATTTACAAAAACCCTATTATCATAATATTCACAACCGTCATGGGTTCAAAACATGTTTGATCGATGTACCTTTATTTGCCAACATTTATTATTACCGATAACAGTGTTAGTTAGGTTTCATTCAATAAGACCCAATCTTTTGTCCTTGCATCGGACATAAATCCAAATCCGCGCTTCAAAGAGAGATTTTTTCGAACAGAAAATTCCAATTACACTCATCAGATTTCGGAGACTGAACCCACTAAGTAAATACTAATTACAACTCTCAGTTTGAATGGTAAGTTATAATCAGAAACGGATAGCTCTGTGATGTGCCATCCATGATCACTAAAATTAACTGTCCAATGAATGTGGCCATTAAGGTGATATCAGACGCTTCACTCGATTGAATGTTAATTTTCGTATCATTCCACGTGCATACGACACCGACCAAATTACATGCTATAGGAATCAAAATTGTTGGACTGGTTCACTAATGGATTCATTTTCATTTTTGATTAATTTTGTGCTCAGATGTTTCACTGTGAGTCAAAGATGCCGAATGAAGGACAAATGGTAAATCGTCGTCGAATATCAGCTTTATTTACGAGTATTTATTAAAACTTTATGCACAAGTAAACAAAACTACTGTACACAGGCGGACTTAATGCCTGAGGCATTTTCTACCAGTCAACCTTAGGGTGATGCAGAGACAGACATGGTAGGTTCAACAAAAGGCAATACATATAACTTGAGAAATAATGAATACTAATTAATACATACATAGATACATACATAAATTATAAACAAAATAAACTTAGTCAGGAGAAATAACGACAGGTAGAGGAGAAAACGAATCCATCTAATTAACGCTGAGATGATTCTGCCAACTTCTTACGAATGTGATCACGCGCTTTTACTTTAAATGATATGCAATTAGTTGCCGTCTTGATGTCCAGCGGGAGCGCATTCCAAAGAAAGACCGCCTGGACGAAGAAAGAAGAGTGGATGAAACCAGAGCGGTGAGAAGGACATCGTAGAAGACGATTGTTGGTAGAACGAAGATTTTTACTATGAGCAGAGCATAAGTATTGAACATGGGAAGTCAGGTAAGAAGGAGAAGAGGGTTTGTCGAGTATAGAAAACAACATAGACAAAGCCCTCAACGCTCTGCTCTCTCTCTCGTTATCACGGAGCTTTACAGATGTTTTAATCACATACTGGCTTGTCATTTCTCAAACAGGAGAAGGTTGCTGACCTTGCAGTACCTTTTGTAATATAATATGTACTGCAAAATAAGGATTCGATAGTAGGGAAAATGGTAGGAAGATTTCTAACTTTTGAGACAAAAATCAAAATATTTTTAGATACTTATAAGTAGGAATTCATTTTGTTACGCAAACACAGTAACGATACCAAAGAGAGCTTTAATACAAATAGGTATAAATAAATGCAAATCAAATTCATGTATTCTGGCTAACGGTACAATAGTTACACCGGAAGTATGTATGGTAATCATGCAAGGTAAATATTAAACCTCAATCAAGCCACGCTGAACTAATTCGCGTTTGATGGCGTCGGCATAGAACCTTATTGCACACTATGAATAGAGTAACACCCACTTGTACATGAAAATAATTCCACATAAACTTATTAATATAAATCACTTCATTACCTCTAGTTAAGCCTTCGGGGAATACAGGCGTGATGTTATGTTGTCGTAATGGATGTAGTCTATACATCCAAGTGGAACCAACCGTATACGTCTACTTGTAGGTATAATCACTACTTTAGGCGTAAGCATTGGTTTAGATGGGAGGATGCTGATATGTTAATGGTAATAGCTTGTAGAAATCTCTTACGTTTTTTTTCAATTTGCAGCTCAGATGTGGACCCAAAATTATGATTCGCGACAGTAACGAATATTAGTTGTGTATTTACAGAATCAATAATTTAAATCACCAATAGGCAGGTACAACTCTTTCAGAATCTTAGTTTACAAATGTATGGAACGTGATGTTTTCATGAAATAGGAATATTTTCGACCATTACGAACTATGACTGCTATACGAGTATCCTCCTTTTGAATGTAAATACGTCGTTTGCTGAGCTTGCAGGGCGTTCCGCCCGCTTGCCCCGCAGCCCCGCGCCCGTCATTGCAGCTCCTCCACGTAGTGCCACCCGATCGCCTCGCCCCGTCCCGCTGCCAGCGTCTGCAGCCCTAGCGAAACCCCTGCAAAGGGATTTCGCTAGCGTCACCGCGAGCGCCCCAGGCGTTCCAAGTATCAAGTCCATGCCGGAAAAGGCCGATATTGATGACGGTTTCGTGACGGTGCAAAGGAGGAAGCGCCGATCACGAACTTACAAGAACCGCTGCGGTAAAGCTCCTACGGAGCCCACAGTGAACCTGCGTGCCGCAAAGCCGAACACACCGGTGTACATCTCCCGCCTGCACTACACCACTAAGGCGGAGAACATCGTGGAGTACGTGCGCCAAAAGATCAAGTACACGCCGAGGGTGCAGTTGCTGGAATCGCACCGGAACGTCAACTTCAAGGCATTCGTGATGCGTGTACCGAACTGTTATCTGCCCCTTGTCACGGAAGAAGACTTTTGGCCGCAGGACGTGGTGTTCCGTCGCTTCCGCGGACAAGTGCCACAGGACAGCACAAAGACCAGCTAGTGCAAAGTGAAGTGCTACTAACATAGTCTTAAGCCTTATTTATTAACACAAGTTTTTTTTTGATCATAATAATATGTATGTCTAGGTTAAGGTATTTTTCTATGGGCCTGTCGCCTGATAAATGATAAATGATCTTTATTTCTGTAAGTAGGTTTGTACAAAAACTTTTACACGTCAATCACATTTTTAAAATTAGATGAGGTCGGCGTTTCCTTTCTGACTACTCTGAGAAGAAAGGCCGAAACAAACTCAGAGGTCACAGTCTCTTTTAAAGTCCAGACATAATCTTGGACAGATCATGTGAAGACCATGTAGATTGGTGTCTGAAATGGACTTTTGAGGAAAGAACCACACAGATTGAGTGGACCTGTCCAGTCAGTGCAAGCATTTGTCAATAATCGTGCAGCTCAACTCCAATTTTAAGGAGCTCAACGATTTGAAGAACAGTACCAAAGGTTAGGCCGCATAAATTACTCAAACTGCCAGACCATGATTAATTAAAACGAAGGAAAAATTAATACTAAAAAAGAAAAGAAACAAAGCTCCACATAGTCTTCACATTCACAATAATTAAAATAATATAATACTTTACAAAGTAAACATTCATGTCACTGTATAAGTTAATAATAAAATAAAAAGTCACTAAAAATAACAGAATTCAATAAGTTAAAAAATAACAAAATTGGAGATATTGGAGTAGCTCAATCCCAAGCCTTTTTGTCCTCAATGTAATCTTTAATGGTATAATACGCTTTTTGGCACAACTTACGTTTAATAAATGTTTTAAATTTATTAAGGCTTAGATCTTGTACGTGGCTTGGAAGCTTATTGTAAAAGCGTATACATTGACATCTAAAGGAGCCACCTATTTTCTTGAGCCTTGTTGTAGGTATAACAAATTTGTGTTTGTTCCTAGTATTTATATTATGGATATCACTGTATTTTTTAAACAATTTAATATTTTTGTGGGCATATAAAAGATTTTCAAAAATATACTGAGAAGGCACAGTCATTACATTTATCTCCTTAAATTTCTCTCTGAGTGAGTATCTCGGACTTAATTTATAAATTGATCGAACAGCTCTTTTCTGCAAAACAAAGATAGTCTGAATGTCGACGGCATTTCCCCACAACAGAATACCGTACGACATTACACTATGAAAATAGCTAAAGTACACTAAACGGGCTGTCTCTATGTCAGTTAAATTACGAATTTTTCTAACAGCGTATGCTGCGGAGCTTAGTTTTTTTGACAATTTATCTATATGTGGGCCCCACTGAAGCTTAGCATCCAAAGTTAAGCCCAAGAAAACTGTGCTATCTTCGGGATTCAATTCTTCGCCCTTTATCAACACATTAGTTTTCACCTGCCTAACGTGAGGTAGCGTAAACTTAATGCATTTGGAATTAATGCATTCTGAAATAAATGGTATTATTATTATTATTAAATACTCACTACTCACATTGGGTAAAGCCAGAACACTGGGAATAGAAATAGGACTGTTTAAATTCACTATAATATGATTAAAATCGCAACTTTGTCAAAAACTTAGCTGGCCGCCTGTATCGATGTGAGACTAATTACGTAACTTTACACAGATATCGAACTTTAATGCTTTGGAGACGCGCTCCGATAACACACGCCTACTTCGACATTATTACATTGCATTGATAATAAGATGAAGCAGATACATGAAGCAGTCGTAGAAATCGTAGGAAGAAGTATGGACATGAGATTAATTTGAAGATTCAAAAACATAGTGAAATGAGGTCGACCTAACGGGAATCGACATAGAGGGATTCATTTGTATTAATATACAGGGTTATTGGTTATACGTGGACAATCCGTTATGGGGACGGCATTTGCAACCAAATGACCTCTGATGACCCATATTCCAATGTCAATCATTTTCGAGTAATTTTACATTATTTTAATGGGAAGGAACTACTGGAATAAAAAGACTCAAGTCGTGGTTTATTTTTGAGCCAAACACCCAAATCCGTTCAGCCGTTAAGGCGTAAAAAACAGAGTTACTATTGCATTCATAATATTATTTGGTAGAAGAGCGTTGGCAAGGTTGAAACTCGATAAATAAATAGGAAAAAAAGTGGTATTGTAGGACACAGACATAGTTTAGGTTCAGGATTAAACTAACACACGTCTCAGCCAATTATATTGAAGCCTGAATAATGTTATTATAACGGCTTATCCAATTAATATAACACCTTTATTTAAACTAGTTTTTCTATTTGTCACAGGTTAGGTAAAATTGTGTTATAACTAAATTGTTAGATTCAATTGCCCTCTCTCCAATTACATAACAACGACAGTGTCACGTAGTATTCACTATATTTTTCTAAAGGTGTAAACAATTTCACAGTATACTAAGCTAAGGCCACGTAAACCACAGATATATTTTCAAGTTTCCTTAAAAAATCGAACAATACCACAATATAATATAACGTTACAGATATAGGTATACCATCAGTAACAGCGGTCCAAAAACGAATTTTACTTTCATTCCAATCCTCGAACCAATAAATAGTAAATCAAGAAAGATTATAGTGAAGACTGAACGCACGGGATCAACGGGAAAGATAAAAGATATAAAACTCCGAGATTGTGTGAGAAAATATATTGGGTGAACAAACAATTCAGTGAAGTGTTTTAACTGAAATAAGAAAAAACAATAAAAACAAAAAAGAAACAACAAGTAATAATTTTATACATATTAAAAAGACAATAATAATTTCTAACCATATCATTTCAACATATAAAACCAAAAGAACGTCAATTTATAATTGAAATTTTTGGAAAAATAGAATGATGACAATTGAGCATAAAAGCTATTGTATTTTGAAAACATTCAGTTTAATTGTAGACGCAATACAAAGTTTCAGTTTCAATTATTTTAGATGTGAAAGGTGAAATATTTTATAATTGAACAAGACACGGACGCTGAAATGAGAATAAATAATTTTTATGTACATTATTCTAAATGAGTGGTGCGTTTTATTGTGATAATATTGGAAAGTGTACTGTGTCGTAGATATAAGCTTGTACTTACCATGAAGCAATCGCGACCTTGAGTTGGTTACCTAGAAAGGTCATATGTTCAAACGTACAATAGAAGTTCCTGTAAATAAACTTTCGTTCCTGTAAATAGTGTTTCGTGTTGGAGGATTTTGTGTCTTAGTGGACGGATATAAGGTTCAAAATGAATGTGCCGATGAAGGGTGGTCCCGCGCCCACAGTGGCTGTGGTACCAGTGCCGGAGAGTGAGATGGATGCGCTGCTGCTCGGGAGGACAGCGGTGAGGACATTTGATCAGTACGTCAGAAATGTATGTATTTAAATGTTATAACTATTTACTAATATTTAAGGAAGTCGATCACTGTGACTGCTAAAGCTCAGATAATGTAGTTAAACAACATTATTAGCTAAATAATAATGTCGCAAAGAAAATTATTGCTTGTGACGTGCTACGAGACTACGCCGTAGCAGCGTAGTAGGCTCGTAGCAAGTAAAGTTGGTAATAAAAATGATACGACCTAGTGTGATGAAAACTGATTTGTTGAATCATAGTTTACAGATAAATTTATAAATTGATAATACTCTTAATATCGAGTAATAGTATCCTATATCTAAACAAAATAAGCTGTTAAATAAAATCGCCTCTGTTATTGCATTGCTGGACAAAATAATCCCCCTCATGATTTTCGAACGTTTTGTTCTAGAAACCAATTGATTGAATTTATTTACCCTTAATTTAGCAGGAAATCCATCCCTAGTTTGTATCCACATCAAGCTCTCAATAAATCAATCGGAGCTAATAGCCGTCACAGCGATCAACTTCCGAATGCATGCGGATTTAGCAGATTTATGCCGAATACTTTTATCCTCGAGAGACAAGCGGATGTATTACCATCAAATCTTTGTGTTAGGGAAAATATGGGGATTTGGTTTATTTATGGTGATAAAAATAAAAAAAACCTTTGTTACAGTTTTAATAGAATTTTCCTAAAATCCATAAATATTGAACATACGTACAGGCTCCACCCACTGAATTATTTTGAAAAACTAGTAAACATCTGCGTATATAGTGTAGTTATGTATTTCGTTTCTATAGAAAACTTATCATCTCTCTATAATAATAATATCTGGATAAATAAATTGTACTCGTCCACGAGTAAATTAACCTTGATCATCAGAAAGTACGTGAAGCCTGAACAAAAAAAGAAATAAACGCTTGTTCAGCCTCCGCCAGAGGGCATTCACCTTACTACTTTGCTATGCGTACGAAAAATGGTAAAAGTAATTAAATTAATTTTACACGTGATTTAAATTACAAAACAGATACATAACACGCGCGATACTGACGCTTGTAAGAATTCCCCAAAGAGATATTAAAGTTTTGATTCAATTTAAGGCATTCTCTATAAATACTATTGCAATGTTTTTCTTTTCAAAGAGTAATTCTATTTCTATATTGTGAATTCAATCATATTTTATATCGACAGCTTTAAATGAATGTGACGAAGATTACCGAAGTCTAATAACTATGATGACAAATTGAAGTTTATGTCGAAAAATCCGTATGCATTTGTAGAGAAACGATTTTTTTAATATACACTCCTATACTCTGAATTTTATTATTATTTTTACTGTAAATAAATATGTATGTGATCTTTTCAAGCAATAAGATGTTGTTGGTCCATTTAAGTAACATTGTACCTACACTATAATTTGCTAGGAAACGTCTTTTGTTATTGGTGTGACAAATCGCTGTTTACATTGCACGCTGCCGTGTAACGCATCGAATTATTATGCTTATTGGTGT
Organism: Lithophane leautieri; assembly: GCA_949152455.1. Classification (NCBI taxonomy): domain Eukaryota; kingdom Metazoa; phylum Arthropoda; class Insecta; order Lepidoptera; family Noctuidae; genus Lithophane; species Lithophane leautieri. The sequence continues at coordinate 14,276,992 of OX424480.1, read as the reverse complement.
ACAGAGGTCGCCAGGATAGTAAAGTAAAGTTAAACATTTAAAACTTGTAAAAAACATTAACAAGGGTTAAAAATGTTAACGAGAAGGTTCCCGGGTATGGTCCCCTATCCGAAAGGGATACCGGGACCTTGGAAACAGGCAACTGAAGGAACACGGGTGGGTTTTAGTCAGCAAAAGTATGACACGCCCTTCCGTTCCGCCAAGAGAGGGAGAAAAAAAATAAAAATAAGGTATGGTCCCCTACAAAAACGGAAAGAACTTGTGACTCTCGGTTTCGTTAAACTTCTTCTTATACGTTCTGTATCTATTTTAGAATATTCTGTCTTTAGCCTTAGTCTTGTGTGAACGAATATTTGAGCCTTAGTCTTGTGTGAACTGTCGGCGCTTCTTTGCATCACGGAATATGTTATAGAATACTGAGTAGTGTGTAATGTATGCAGTTGCAATATTCGCATAAGAAATGATTTGACTTACGAAAGTGAAAAACATGAACACAGTTGTAAGGATAATTTGCATGATAATAATTTTACAGGGAAACTTGTTCAGCACCATCACCATGGGTAGAAAATAACTCTTTAAGCCGGTTATGTTGACTACACGCCAAGATTACCACGTTATTTGTATAAATAAACGGGTACACGTGCTATCAATCAAAAAGCTAAAGGCTTTACACTTACACCAAGTTAAGGCGTATGTTTTGATAATATAGCCGTCGGTTTGATTCATATGGAACTCGCTTTTTCGTATTGCTTGTATTTATAATTACCCGACTGCCAAAGAAGGGTTATGTTATTTGTTGGGTACCTACATTTTCACTCTGTAAACATTCCTAAGGACTAACAAAATGTTGGAGTGGTATGTGTGAAAAGCTTTTGAAGGATATATAGATATTATATTTTTTTATTGACTAAAAAACAACAGAGTCACTTCGTTATATTTTCCTATGTAAGTACCCAACCTTTTAGGTCAGCTACTACTACGAATCATAACATAACATTTGTTTCTTTCAAAACAATTCACTATACAGAAATCAGCTTTGCTTTGAAGCACAAAACACACGCATACTTTTTACCAATTAAATCCAACAGCAGCTGGCCTTTACCGGCAACAATAGACCTCACATAGCTAGCGCAAATGGTCGTATCTGCACATTCTGCACATTTGCGACTGTCGCGCAGAACGACGGAACTGTTTATCATGACAATGGACGATCGCGGCACCACTACTTTATCATACAGCCTGTACGTCGGTACTCTGTGTGATATCGAAGCGTAATAAATGCACAGTGAATATCGATAATCGATACGAGGAGGCAGGCTTATATTCGTATGCTCTTTAAATATGCGTATTTTTATGCAAATTGGTGTGATCGGTTATGTGTGAGATTCGTGTCCGGAAATGTTTTTTTGATACATCGCTAAAAATCGTTGACAAAAAAATTACTTATGAGCAGAAACCATTTAAGCATCAAACTACACCTTCACATAGATTTTAATCGGTAGAGCTGACAACATTGGCAAACTAAATAGCAATTACTAACATGAAGAAAAGTCATCAAGTTTTGCAGCTGAATACCAGTATTTTACATGGAGCGACTGCCTATCTGACCTCCACAACCCAGTTACTGCGTAACAAGATACCCCTTGGTAGGATTGGTTGTCAGACTTTCGGGTTTCTGACGACCCGTAACAACTGTCAAAGATCTACAAATGACAGCCGGGACCAACGGCTTAACGTGCTTTCCGAGGCTCAGAGGAGTCTCGGTATGTAAATATGGTCACCTATCCACGGACCAACCCCGGCAAGCGTAGCTTTACCTGATGGATCGACCCGTCCAGCTGTTATTCCTTAGCCACGAGTTCCTCTAAAACGGCACTCTTGTCACTAAATAATTACCAAGAATTCATTTAGTCAGCACCTGCTTCCGCCAAATTACTCCAAGTACTTAGTTCTAATATTAAAACCTACATTTTTATTAATTTTCTTCATAAAATTACGGTGACAGGAAGCCGTAACATTAAATTAAGAACTTAAGCTATCTTATTGTTTTTTTAATGGTGTTATGAGTTTTTTTAATCTTTCTTTATTTATAACAATACTTATCAGGGTCCGTTTTTATGCCACACTTTGTAGAATAATACCTACTTCGAAACTGGAAAGGTATCTTTAAAAAAGAAATGAGTTAACTGACAATCATTTTTTTTTATCTCCCCAACAATGCTAATAATGCATACCACCTTTGTCTCAACAAAGATTGCTCAAGCCAAAAACCTCATTATTAAAAGTAGAGCTAGTAGCTTCGCCAGCTGCACGCCGGCATGCGAACAGAGCAGAACATCAAATATCTCAGCTCGTGCTGACTGGGATTATCGCGGTTCATTTACTTCACATTTTCCAGCTCGCTTGCAGCGCTTATCTCGAAGATTGGCGAAGAAACTACGATTAATTAATTTTGTCTGTACCTTGCTGCCTATGTGTGGCCAATTCAATTTCCGCTATGTTGTTGTTTACTCAGTATTGAAATGCAATTCTCATAATAAGTCGTTGTGTTTTTGAATGTTTTCAATCTTAAAATTGATTAGTTGATTAAGGGCAGATTTTTCCATCATATTATGATAACTTTTATATGAGGAATAGAAAATATGTCAAACTGTCACATTTATTCTTCAGGCAAAGTTATCTGACTGTTGAAAAAGCAGCCCTTCAACTAATCCATTTTTAACTTCCAACTAATAACAGTTACTGGGACCTACCCATTAAATTCTTGATGTCGTTCTTTATCTATTTTCTACAAATGATGGCAGACAGTCATCTACACTAGACTAGTCCAATGATTAAGGTGTTGTGTAAACTAATGTCTTAGCTAACGTAATAAACTCGGCTTCGTCTCGTGTGATAAACCCACATTCGTGTTTTAATACCCCTTGTTATATACTCGTAACAGTTGCATAAATAACTATTATACAATTATTCTATGTTTTTATCGGTCACAGAAGCATGGGTATTTCAAATATACCTTTTATTGATGAGTATAAACGTCGATCTACTATATTTATACAAAAATGTACGGTTTTATCCTAATAACAGCTTGGATGAGCGCACATAGGGCTGGCGCTCACGTCACAGAGGATTCACGAAACGTACGTCATTTGTCTAAATCTACAGATCATTTATGTTTGGCTACCACCTACCTACTAATGAAAATATTATGTCAATTCGTAAACAGGAGATATTAATATGAGTGATTTCATGGAATTACAACGTAGAGCTATTTACAGTGGGATAGGTAAGGGAAATTAATTAGGTTTGCTGTATTTTCGTTTAATTCTGTGAAAGCCGCTTACAATAACAGACACAAATGCTTCAAAACAAATAGTATTTCCAGTATCGAGAGTACAAAATATAAAACAAAAAGTTTTATTGGCAAAAAGAAAAGGTGATGACACACAATGATCTTACATAAACACAATTAAGTTTGTACAGTGCATGTAAATGTAATAGGTACCTTGGAGAATTCGACCAAACATCTATCTATATATTATTATATATCCAAACACCTATTATAAATATAATATATACTTCGAATACATTTTGAACTTTTGGCAGTGTCTCATACAATAATTGCTAGAAGATAATTTGAATCCTCGTATAAAAAATATTTGATTTTGGTGAAATCAGCCTTATGGAGTGGGCTCTTCTATTATTATCAGTAAAACAAAATAATTGGAACTGTAAGGCAAAATTGATATTAACCTAGAATTATAAAGACATTTTAACAAAGCAGTTTTACGAATACCAAAACCTTAAGGTAATGAAAGCTAAAACAGAAAGCTAAGAACTGACAACAGTACAGTACAGTCCTTTGACGACAGTATTTACTTTACATAATAACTCCAGTACAAATCGATAAGTTTTAATAGTTACAGTAATATTAATTCATAAACGTCTATTTATAGTTTCACTAGGCCAGGCAGCTTGTAATGGCGACACAGGAATATCCAATAATCACCATGATTGACTGAGATTCCGGCCATAAGCCGGAATCTCAGTCAATCATGGTGATTATTGGAGTTTATTTTGTAGATATGCTGTGATAACACAGCATATCTACAAAATAAACAGGTGCATCCTATCAATCCCTTGATAATTATGATCTAATCGCAGCGCTTGGCGATTACAATTACATATCTTATGATTTATTAAATTTTTCATCTAACTTGAGCCCACTACAGTGACCGACTATGCCGCACTGATGAGAATGCGCTCGCGTTCAATAGCTTAGTGCTCCGAAGCGTTAGCATAGTTTAGCAAATCGTTTGACTTAAGGCCTTGGGATTTTATTTATTTATTTATTAAAACTTTATGCACAAGTAAAAAAAACTACTGTACAAAGGTGGACTTAATGCCTGAGGCATTTTCTACCAGTCAACCTTAGGGTGATGCAGAGACAGACATGGTAGGTGCAACAAAAGACAATACATATAACTTGAGAAATAATGAATACTAATGAATACATACATAGATACATACATACAAACAAAATAAACTTAGTCCAGAGAAATAACAACAGGTAGAGGAGAAAAACGAATCCAGCTAATTAACGCTGGGATGATTCTGCCAACTTCTTACGAATGTGGTCACACGCCTTTACTTTAAATGATATGCAACTAGTGGCCGTCTTGATGTCCAGGGGGAGCGCATTCCAAAGAAAGACCGCCTGGACGAAGAAAGAAGAGTGGATGAAACCAGAGCGGTGAGAAGGACATCGTAGAAGACGATTGTTGGTAGAACGAAGATTTTTACTATGAGCAGAGCATAAGTATTGAACCTGGGAAGTCAGGTAAGAAGGAGAAGAGGGTTTGTCGAGTATAGAAAACAACATAGACAAAGCCCTCAACTCTCTGCGCTGACGAGTGCGTAACCATTTCAAAAGCAATCGATGCGCGGACACATGGTCATACTTACGAAGATTGAAAACGAATCGAATGCAATTATTGAGAAGGCGATCTAGTTTATTAAGGAGATCTGCTTTCTGGTCATAGTAACACATCACCATAGTCAATTATGGGATTGTACAACACATTAAACAATATTTCAAGGAGGAGCTCGTGGCTACGTAATAACAGCCGCACGGGTCGATCCATCAGGTTAAACTACGCTTGCCGGGGATGGCCCGTGGATAGGTAACCATCTTTACATATCGATACTCCTCCGTACCTAGGAAAGCACGCTAAGCCTTTGGTCCCGTCCCGGCTGTCATTTGTGGATCTTTGACAGTCGTTACGGGTCGTCAGAAGCCCAAAAGTCTGACCACCAGTTTTACCAAGGGGTATCGTATTACCCAGTTACTGGGTTGTGGAGGTCAGGTAGACAGTCACTACATGTAAAATACTGGTATTCAGCTGCATCCGGTTAGACTGGAAGCCGACCCCAACATAGTTGGGAAAAAGCTAGGTAGATGATTAAACAAAATTTCAACAACATACAACAAATACATTATTCATAAATATTCATAGGTAGGACACTAAAAACTTAAATCGTATACTTAAGTGGTATTCGAGTAATGAGCACGCACAGACAAATAGAGGAATGTTGCGTTAACATGGGTGTAGAGTTTTTATAAAAATACTTGCTAAAAGTTTCCAAAACATACCCCTTATACAAGAGGTTAACTACAATGTTAGAAATATAGCTAAAACATCGCATATACCATTAACAATAATAATATGAACATAGGCTTAACAGCCCATTATGATCAGAAGCAGTCAGTTCACACCAGCGATGTGTGCCGGAGCGTTAACTGCAGATAACTTCAGCGGTTATTATCTACAGTGTACCCCGTAATACAGTGGGGATGTGGTTATACATATCTGTATGGAATATAGTTTGCACACAGTGGGGATAGTTCCACAGTTTGGTGCTATCTGCAATACTGAGCGGAAGCTTCGATACATAACTATTGCATCGGAATGTATTGGATATTGACAGGATTCAGAACTAGAGATAGTCTGTGAGTGCAGAGTCGTAAGGGTTCGTTTATTCAATTTAGTTTAGATTCTGTGAAGTGAATTGATTGGTGGTTAATATTTTGGTCAAGAATATAAAATCAAACATGCAAGCAAGGACAGCAATTATACAGTATGTTAAATAACAGAGGGCGTTCCCTTAAACTCGATAATCTATATCATTAATAGATTCAAATAAACATATCAGCATATAAAAATGAGTTAAAAAAAATCCGAATAAAAAAAAAAACTAAATAGGCAATAAATTCGAAACGACCTGTTTAAAATCAAAATACTAACGCGGAATACATAGCGTAGTGGCGTAGCCCAAAGCGGCAACATCGCAATTTTGTTCTCGCGCGCGCACGATGCCGAGCGAGCTTCTCACCGAGCCGGCCGGCCGGGCGGGGGGCGGGCGGCGTGACGGCACTGAATGGCGAGCGCTAACTTTGGTAAAGGCGGCAAAATTAATACTGTACCTTTCCACAGACGATATTAGCCCTTTACTCCGTAGAAATAGAGATTTTAATAGCGTGAGTGAACTGATGCAAATATGCAACAGTGGGGCTCAACGGTTTTGATTGATGCAATCTTGCATCAGCGGAAAACGAAAAACAAAACAGTGAAAAACACAGCGTCGTGTTGTTATCAGTAAAATAAAACATTTATGTATGTTTTGATTTTACAACCCGTCTCAAATGCCCGGCTGACAAAGGAACGCGTCACTGAGGCCCCTTGGGCTTGTAAGAACCTATTCGCAAACAGTAAAAACATAAATTCATGTACCTATCTAAGCCACGTTTCAATCATATTAGAATACAGAGTACAGCGAATTATTCTGCTCGCAGCGGCCGAGTAATGGACACGGGGTGGCGCGTCGGCAGCGCTTTGCCGACACGTCGCGTCGGTCGCGGGCTCGCGGCCACAAAATAAACAGATAAAAGTACAGAAGGCCCACTCATGGAACAAGTACAAGAATGTGTTTTACCTATTCACTCAGATCGGTGACTCCGGTGCCTTACAGTGCTAATAAGAAAGTAGTTAGAAAAATAAATAACGTAGTAGGTAACTACGCTCATAAATAGTGTGCGGTTAAGTATTAGAGAAAGTTTCATTTAAATCTCAGTTTTAGGCTAGCTTTTAAATGATAATGAAGTATTGCACGTTAGCAATCACTGTCTAACGTTTTGTAATGTTTTCTGCAATGACATCGAAATGAAGAAAAAAAAAACTTTTACTTTATGCAGTTGCATTCGTAATAATTACTTAATAGCAATCGTGTAACACCACAGAAGTAATACGCTCGTTGTACGGGGTAGGTACTCCCTGAGTATAAAAGTAGTTTTAGCAAAGAGTGGGCTTTCTGATCTTATTTATTTTGTGGCACAGTCGTTTCTTAGTGTTATTTCTTTTTTCGAAAAGGTTTTACGTTTTATGATAGGTAGGTACATTTAAATAATGTTGAAAGACTTACTTAGATTTTGAACTGCGCAATATGCTGACCTTCTCTCTCTACACATTGCTTGTTGCAATCGCCGACGGTTGTTTTGGTGCACTCGTCGCATTAAATTGTGCATTGGGATCCTCAAAGCACCATCACACAATTACACTCAGCTTAAATATGCACCATGTTTACATACTCCCGAGCACTGAACTGATAACGCGGCATTTTTCACACACGAATGACGAAAGGAGACAAGATGTTGCAATGCGAAAATAATTGCACATCCGGTATGCGCGCGAGATTAGTTCCGACTAAAATTAGGTGGACAAATCCTGTGGACATTCGGGGAGCAGGGGGCGGGGCTAGGCGCATCAATCAGATCGCCGCACACGCGGCCCGTCATTCATAGGTAAATTGCGACATTGCCGTACTTACTTTGAAGGACAAGTGCGCGTGTACAGTGTTAGAATTTAGTTAATAATGGATAGTTCATTGATTCTAGAAGTATAAACCTATTAATTATTGGTATATGATGACAGTCGTTAACGTTGGATATGACTGTCATCTTATACCACTAGATGGCGTTACTTATGTTGTGTTTAATCCATTTAGCTAAACATTGGTTTTACATTTAAAGTTATGCCTCAATTAATTTCTGTATTATGTAATACTTATTTAAAAGAACTGTTGAATTGTTTCCGATTGTATTAGATTTAATTTATTAATAATACTGTTTTATCAAACGAGGTGGCGCGCTACATCCGGTCCCCACTCTTGTTGGTTGCCGGCGTAGCGCGTTAGCTCTGGGAATCAGTCTATTGCTAACCGTGTTACAAGTAAGTCGATTAAAAGTGAAGTGCGATTAAAAGTGAGTTTTATTTGAGGAATTCCACATTTCAGAAGTGGGATATAGTCGGTTGGTCATACCAGCTGATTATATTCAGGCCTACATATGTAAGTTTGGTCGTTCTGCTTTGAAACCGTTGAAGATGAATGTATACGATGAACGCTGCTTACGGACGCCGTCCGCTGAACAAAAACAACATTCTGAAATGGTAGAGCGGCAAATGCGAAACTATAAGACACGCCGGAATCATAAAGACAGTTGCAGCAACAGCCCTGGCTCTCCATTGTTGCCAAGTGGGCGTGCATACAAACGCAGTCGCAGCCGACTCAGTCGCAGCCGAAGCAGTCGCAGTCGCAGCCGACACAGTCGCAGCCGACACAGTCGCAGCCGACGCAATCGCAGTCGCAGAACCAGCCGACGCAGTCGCAGCCAACGCAGTCGCAGCCGACGCCATTGCAGTCGCAGCCAACGCAATCGCAGTCGCAGCCGACGCCATTGCAGTCGCAGCCGACGCAATCGCAGTCGCAGCCGACGCAGTCGCAGTCGCAGCCAACGCAGTCGCAGTGGCAGTCGACGCCATCGCAGTCAACGCTGTCGCAGCCGACGCATTCGTTGCAGTCGCAAACGCAGCCGTCGATCGCCGAAAAGGAATCCTGGAGAGCGCGGTGAGCCAAAGCCAACTTATTCTAATTCTGCCCCGAATGACGCGGTTTCAGTCTCACAGCTTGTCCAAGCATTGCAAGCTGCCAATAGTAGAAATAATGGGTTAGAAAAACTATCTAATCATAACGCCATTCCTGAATTTGACCCGGAACGCAAACAACAGACGATTGACATGTGGGTGCATAAAGTCAAAGAATGTGCTTTAATATATAACTGGTCGGACCAACAAACTGCTCATTTTGCTCTCCAAAAACTAAAGGGAATGGCCCAAAAATGGTATGAGGGTTTGCCAACCGTTTTATTTAACTGGGACGAATGGCAAGAGAAACTGAAGTTGGCGTTCCCTAGTAATGAAAATTATGGTTGCCTACTGCAAACGATGTTATCCAAACGCGCTAAATTTAACGATTCTTTAGAAGAATATTTTTATGAGAAGGTTGTTTTACTAAACCGATGTAGTATCGAAGGTAAACAAGCGGTTGATTGCATTGTTCACGGGGTTGATGACCGTAGTGTCAGACTAGGAGCTGAAGCCGCTCGTTTTGACACGCCGGATCAGCTTTTACCTTATTTAAAAGCGGTTAAAACTAACTTTCATCCGAGTGATAAAAAGAAAATTAGGACTTTTAATAATAAAACGGATGGCACAGACAAAGAGGACAATAAAAGTCGTGTAGTTAAATGCTATAACTGTTTACAAGAAGGACACTATAAGTCTCAATGCACTAAACCCCCGGTAAAGTGCACACGTTGTCTCAAGTTTGGTCATACCGTAGAGAAATGCACTCTACCCATAACATCCACTTTAACCGACAGCAAACTAGTAAAAACCGTAATGGCTGTAGTTAGTTCAGACAGTGACTCCACTAAATATTATAAACAAGGTTTCGTTAACAAGCATCCTATTAATTGTTTTATCGATTTTGGCAGTGCTGCTACTATGATGAGTTTAGCTTGCGCCAAAAATATATCTGTTGATTGGGTCTCTAGTAAGAATTTGCCCGTGCTTAAGGGCTTTGGGGAGGCCATAGTTAGACCCTTAGGGAAATGTTCCGCATCGGTTGGCCTTGACGGGGTAGTTGCAACAGTTGAAATTCTTGTTGTTCCAAACGAGGTAATGCGGGTACCCCTTATTGTAGGACAGACGTATACCGAACAACCTCACATATTTGTAGAGAAAGATAGTACTAACTTACGTTTCTCTAGTAACGATAGTGAATCGGTTTTCAATAAAATCAAACTTATTTGTACAATAGATACTATTATAGATGGATTGACTCCTGTACACATTCACACTGAACCGGCTTATAGTGGAGATGTGTACATTCCCGGAAATAATCGCTATCAGTTAGGGCGCGAACACTGTCTGGTGCAAGGGTTATTCTCTTTTGTAGATGGGATAGGAGTTGTGTTAATTAAAGGCAAGTCCGGCCAACCATTTCTATTAAAAGGAGATGTCGTAATAGCGAGGGGTTTAAAAGCAGAAGAGGAAGATTTAACAAATAATATAACTGATGTATCTAGTGTAGAGCTTAGTGAACCTCTACGGTCGATAAAGGAAGATGATGTAATTAGCGATACGAACCTTGACAAAGATAAACTTAAACAACTTGTAGAGTTATTAAAAAAATATAGAGAATGTTTCGCGTTTAGTTTAAAAGAGTTAGGGAAAACCGAGCTTACAGAAATGTCAATAAACTTGAAAGATGATGAACCGGTAGTGTACAGACCCTATAGACTTCCGATAACTGAACGAACTAAAGTGCGAGAAATGATACAAGAGTTACTGGAGTGCGGTATTATTCGTCCATCAACTTCTTGCTATGCAAGCCCTATAGTACTAGTTAAAAAGAAGTCCGGTGAAATTCGATTATGCATTGACTTTAGAGCGTTGAACCGTAAGACCATTAAAGAGAACTACCCTTTGCCGAGAATAGATGACCAACTCGATGACCTTGCGGGATATAACTTTTATACTACTCTGGACCTCGCGTCCGGGTATTATCAAATTTCAATTACTGAAACTGATCGTCATAAAACTTCATTTGTTACGCCAGAAGGGCAATATGAATTTAATAGAATGCCCTTTGGGTTGGCAAATGCACCATCTACCTTTATGCGTACAATGCATTTGGTTCTAAATAATAACCGGGGTTTCCCATCGCAAGAAGAACAAAACGTCAGTGCTAAGAGAATAGCATCTGCTTATATGGATGATATAATTGTGCCTTCCGTAACGCTTGACGAGGGTTTTGACCGTTTGGAGAAAGTATTGGGTTTGATCAAACAAGCTAACTTAACTCTTAAACTGTCGAAGTGTTGTTTCTTTAAGAAAACAGTAGATTATTTAGGTTTTGAATTAAGTGCAGAGGGTATTCGGCCGGGAACACGGAAAATTGAATTGGTTAGAGATTTTCCCCAACCTGTTAACCAGCACACTGTTAGGCAGTTTATAGGATTATGTAGTTTCTTTCGTCGTTTTGTTAAAAATTTCGCAAAGATAGCTAAACCGCTTACCATTCTTTTAAAGAAAACAGCCGTGTGGGTTTGGGGCCCAGAACAAAGCCAAGCCTTTCATGTCCTAAAATCTGAATTAATAAAAAAGCCCATTTTAGCGTTATATGACTCTAAAGCGTTAACGGAGTTGCATACAGACGCGTGTAAAGTAGGTATAGCCGGTATACTTATGCAGCGCGATGACAAAAACATATTGAAAGCTGTTGCGTATTTTAGCCGCCAAACAACGTCTGAGGAACAGCATATGACGGCATACGAACTCGAAACTCTCGCTGTTGTTGCATCGCTTCAACGTTTTCGCGTGTATCTTATTGGCATAGAGTTTAAAGTAATAACGGACTGTAATTCATTAAGAGCAACCTTTCTCAAACGTGATTTAATACCGCGCGTCGCTAGGTGGTGGATTGCTATGCAAGAATTTAATTTTAGTGTTGATTATAAACCTGGTACCTCGATGGCCCACGTAGATGCGTTGAGTCGGAATCCACCGCCTAACAACATCCAAGCTGATAGTGACTGTGGTGACCGTTTTGTGATGGCAATTGGCGAGTCAGACTGGTTAAGTACCGTTCAACTGGCAGACTCAGAGATCCAAAGAAAAATTTCGATTCTAAATGACCCCCAAGCAGATGATGTTGTTGAGGTTAAAAATAATTATATAATACATAATAGTAAATTATTTAGGAAAACTTCTGAGGGTGATAGATGGGTGGTACCAAAGGGTGTACGCTGGCAAATACTCAAACAATGCCATGATGATTTGGGCCATTTCGCCGTTGATAAGACTTTGAGTAAAGTTAGAGAAACTTATTGGTTCGCCAAGATGAGGCGTTTTGTGAAAAAGTATGTAGAATCATGTCTAGAGTGTTCTTACTCAAAGTCTTCATCAAAGAAAAGGCCGCCATTACATCCTATACTGAAAGATGAAAAACCATTTGTTACCGTTCACATCGATCACGTTGGACCTTTTGTCAAAAGTTCAAGGGGGAACACCCATTTGCTAGTCATTATAGATGCATACACAAAGTTCATCGTCTTAAAACCGGTTCGCAGTACTAAATCGTCAATAGTTGTCGAGAAAATGCAAGAATATTTTAGTATATTTGGACTACCAAAAAGAATTATATCTGACCGGGGCTCTTGTTTCACAAGTAGTAAATTTACCGGTTTTCTGGAAAAGCTAGGCGTAAAGCACGTTTTAAACGCGGTAGCAACCCCACGCGCCAACGGTCAAGTCGAAAGGTACAATCGTACCTTACTAGAGGCGCTGACCGCGAAGTGTGTGGGTTTGGACGAAAGAAAATGGGATTTTAAAGTGCCCGAGATTCAGTTGGGCCTAAATAACACATTTAACAAAGGCATAGGTAAGACACCAGCCCAAGTTCTTTTTGGTACTAACTTAACCGGAATGACGGAAGGTAGGGTTAAAGCTTCTATTGATAACGGTGAACCGTATTCAGAAGATAAAATTAAAGAAATACGAGGAGAGGCTAATGAATATATCACCGCTTATCAAGAGAAGCAGAAAACATATTATGACAAAAAGTCTGCTAAACCTGTTGAATTTCGCGTGGGTGACTTAGTCAGTGTTGAGCGTGAAATTGGTGCTACTGGGCAGAGTAAAAAACTAATTCCAAAATATCGGGGTCCCTACAAAGTAGTTGAGGTTTTAGGTAATGACCGGTATCAAATTGAGGACACCCCGATCACCCAAAAGGGCAATCGAAAATATTCCGCCGTCATTGCCGTAGATAAAATGAAAGCTTGGGCCCACTATAACAGAAACGATTCGAGTTCCTCATCGGCCAATGAAGAGGAAGATTCGATTAATTAAATAACGCCCCAATGTTAGTGGCAAGATTGTGAGATTGTACTTAATAGTTTTGGTGGGTTATTTTGTTTTCAAATAGTTCGTTCGGTGTAGAGGTAAGTTGGCAACCTCAACCTTTGGCTAAATTTGCCCTAGTGGTTTCAAGGTAGTAGCGACTTGTACCACTAGTAAATCAAACGTGAAGGTGGTTTCAAGGTAGTAGCGACTTGTACCGCCCTAGTGGTTTCAAGGTAGTAGCGACTTGTACCACTAGTAAATCAAACGTGAAGGTGGTTTCAGGGTAGTAGCGACTTGTACCACTTGTAAATATATTTCGTTAAATTACAGTTGTAATTGTTGTAGTTGATTTAGTTCGTCGAATACTATCTGTATGATTGTAATTGTTGTTTTTGTACATAAAATCATACGCGAGGACGCGTAAATAAGGCGGATGGCCGAATGTTAGAATTTAGTTAATAATGGATAGTTCATTGATTCTAGAAGTATAAACCTATTAATTATTGGTATATGATGACAGTCGTTAACGTTGGATATGACTGTCATCTTATACCACTAGATGGCGTTACTTATGTTGTGTTTAATCCATTTAGCTAAACATTGGTTTTACATTTAAAGTTATGCCTCAATTAATTTCTGTGTTATGTAATACTTATTTAAAAGAACTGTTGAATTGTTTCCGATTGTATTAGATTTAATTTATTAATAATACTGTTTTATCAAACGAGGTGGCGCGCTACATCCGGTCCCCACTCTTGTTGGTTGCCGGCGTAGCGCGTTAGCTCTGGGAATCAGTCTATTGCTAACCGTGTTACAAGTAAGTCGATTAAAAGTGAAGTGCGATTAAAAGTGAGTTTTATTTGAGGAATTCCACAACAGTGTGTTTCTTTTACGTATCAATTTAATATTTTTTGTGAATATTTTATTATAAAAAATAAAAAAAACATTTTTTTTTTAATGGTAATATTTTTTTTAGCTTGTATGGATGGTATACTATTGCGGGTTAACGGGAACGCCCTCTGTTAGTTAACATACTGTATAGCAGGTTACCTAATAGAGAATTGATCACGTTTTTGCGAAACCGGATGAGTGTTTGTTTGTTACATTATTATTCTCGAACTGCCGTAATTTACACATCCTATACTATGCAGAAATTAAAAAAATTGTGCAAGCTGACTTTCAAGGTTAAGAAAGTCAAAACGCAAAAAACACTCCCTTCCGCGCGCGTTATTATAGGACAATATTTAACGCATATGACCTCCAACCAAAAAAATCTTTAGCACCAAGAAACCTTTGCAAAAGCTAGTCATCAAAGTACATAATCTAATATGATAGAGTAGCAGGGTATCATCAATCAATTATTGCCGTCACAGCGCCGAGCCGCGCCGCGCCCGCGTCACTCGGCCAATACTATTACTTGTGGTTTTATCGCGTATACGGTCAGCCACACGACATCCGTAGTAACATTTGTTTGAACTAAGAAAATTGCTGCGAAACTGCTCCGAAATAAAAGCGCAAATTCAAAGTGGTTGACCGTACGAATATTATGTGAGGTAGCTGACTTCTTGACTTTGTTGACCGTACGAATAAGTGAGGTAGCTGACTTCTTGACTTTGTTTGCAGTTTTTATTGTTGCGTGTGTGTGATTTTATTTAATAAAGGTATACATGGAGTTTATAGCTGAATCGTCAGGCTACAATAAACTTTTCGATACAGTGCTAAATGTTTGAAGTTTCATGAGGTATCGACGAATTAGGTACTGTAAGGAGTTCGGATGCGAGGCGCAACCTCGCATGGTACAGGCTGGCTAGAGGGCAGCCCTGTGTTTCGAACGTTCCAATAATTCAGATTAAAATATGTTAGGAATGCATTTTGTTTTGGTACATCAGTCTAGCTTAGCTACCGAACAGTGTACGCGTCTTTTATAAAAGTAAATATTATAATAAACCCCCTGTGAACCCTCGCCGTCTTTGGATTTGCCACCTCACACACACCCTCACACCAAGATAGCGCTCCCAAGCGTTACAGTGGTGGAGGCGCCTAAAAAAAAGATACTGGGTGATATTAGTAAAAAAAATAGATAAAAAGTGAAAGTTCGTAAAATTAAAATTTTTGTGAGGGTGATGAAACGTTACAGAGGTGCGCAAGAATAGTGAAGAAGACGCCGGAATAAAAGCTAAGTGGTGTTTGACTAAATTTTTATAAAAGTGCGAGATGGAATCCTTCTCAGGCATAGATGGCAAATGCCTAGAACATTTTATAAATGAATTCAAAACCTTGGCCATCTACTACGAATGGCGAGAGAGCGATTGGGCGCTGATTATTAGTGCATATTTTGTGGGGCCTACGAAATCTTTCCATAACTATACATACCACGAGGGTATGAGCTTCGAGTCGATGTGTGACGCGCTATGGGCAGAGTTCCCGTGCAAATGTCACAAACATTTATATAGGGTGCAAGTAGAGGATATTGCACAAGTATTGTCTGATGAAGGCGGACAAGAAAACGCTGCGAATTTAGATGTTCATGCTGATTTATTTTCTAGCGGAAGACAGGATGACCCGCTAGAGGTTGATGTTGATATTGAGCAAAGCTGCCGCGAGGGCAGAGATGATGATGATGACGAGCGCAGCCTGGCGCACGATGAGGACGAGCCGATTGATGTGTTCATGAATGAACACGAGGAAAAATTGGATAAATCGGGTCAGTCCAGTCCATTTATTACTTCTTTCAGCTATATTTCAGACCTTCAGATTGTGTCCTTGTCAGAGGAAAATGATGATCACGATGATGAAACTTATAGTAATAACATCATCATAGATCAAATTGTTGAAAATGCTTATGGTAAAAATTTCACCGATCCAAAGGAGATAGACCAGTTCTCGTTAACAACAGAGATAAAGGAGGTTGAGCAGTCATCTTTGTCTCCAGTCGAAGTTTTTGAATCGAAAGTCGTTTTAGATGAAGATGACGGTGAAAAAGTCTTAGATGAAGGTGACAATATTTTAGTTAGGAATGATACGGAGTCGTGTGTGGTCGGAGACCAAGAAATTGACCTTAAGAAGATAGTTGTGCTGTATGAATACATCAACAATTTTCAAGCTGTCGAAGCTATAGATAATAATTTCAATATTAATGTGACTTATAATAAAATAAATTTAGATAGGTTCCACATTAAGTTAAAATTTCTATTTTTACTTTTATCTTTTCTATATTATTGTATTAATTTCACAGTACCACAAAAGCGTGCTGTAAACAATTTAATAAAAGCACCAATAAAGGAAAAGGTCTCGCGTGAAAAAAAATCCAAATTTAAAAACTTTGAACCGAAAATGTTTAAATTTAAAAGAAGGTTCAAATACAATAGGAATTTTATAAAGAAGTTTTCATTTTTAAAATATAGGTTTTTCGAAATTAAATAATAGGCGAGTCAGGGATTTTATACATGTTTTTTTATTCAAAACTTTTCTTAGTAGGATATAATTAATTGTCTTTTTTTTAATGTCATTTAATTTAATTGTCATGTCAATGTCACATTGATGTAAACATCGCAAAGATGAGTGATGAATATGAATATGGTGTAATAATATTAATGGATTTTTATTTGTGTTTCATATTGCGGAAAAACAACATCGGACGCGGCCGCCGGCCGGGTGCGAATGGGGCGTCACCTGCACGCCGCTTCGGAGCGTGTGTGGTGACACTTCCCACATCGCCATGAAGTCGGAGGGAATGAGAATGAACAAATGCCTTCGTCTTCAAAAATCTTCGTTAAGCTATTGTAGCATGAATGTGCTCCAGAGAATTTAAGGGGTAAACCAACCAGGGTCTCTCATAGAAAGGGGGGGATGGCACTCTGTCCGAGTTGCTGTCGTGTTGTTACCAACTCCGTTCATAGGCATAGCTCCTTCGCGGGGGGTATTTGATAAATACTCATGGTACAACTTTTGATTAAGGACCCTCAATTTGGTTTTTAATATGTTAATGGGTTATAGTCTGGTTTTTATATTTTTGTCTCTCTGGAGTGCGAGCATGAATTTAATTTAATTTGTTGAAGGCACATATCTGAACCTTTCATTCCCTTGGGCTCATTTGCGTCTGATGGTTTAAAAGTTTTTGATGTTGTTTTCATGTTTTTATAAACCCCTTCCGGGTAGGTGTGAATTGTCACATCGTGTTTCCTTCTTGAGGCTTCGTCATATCTTTTTCGCCAGTTTTGGTATGATGAGGTTTAAACATGACGACGTTTGCTTTTATGGGTGCATTATGGCACATGTTAACTTTCAATTTAATTGGCACGCGTCGGAGTGTTTATCGTTTGTCCTGAGTTAAGCCTTCTTCTGCAAAAGAAAGACCTCACCCGTGTTTCTTTCCTGGCGTTAGGTAATTTTTCTGATAGGCGTAGGTAGGAAGGGCCTGATTGTTTGAACGTTGTGAATAAAAGTCTTGTTTTTCAGACTACGCCAATCCTTTTATTCAAGGGTGGGCGTAGCTCATGTAAGGAGTTCGGATGCGAGGCGCAACCTCGCATGGTACAGGCTGGCTAGAGGGCAGCCCTGTGTTTCGAACGTTCCAATAATTCAGATTAAAATATGTTAGGAATGCATTTTGTTTTGGTACATCAGTCTAGCTTAGCTACCGAACAGTGTACGCGTCTTTTATAAAAGTAAATATTATAATAAACCCCCTGTGAACCCTCGCCGTCTTTGGATTTGCCACCTCACACACACCCTCACACCAAGATAGCGCTCCCAAGCGTTACAGTACCTAACGTACTAAAAAGCGTACTCTGAACTTAAATATTAATGCAGTATGGTGGATTCACTGTAAAACAAATTCATGCTTTAAACACTTCTATTAGATATCTGTTGTCAAAATCCCCACACACAGAAGTAAGTAGGTCAAACTATTTTTTTTGATAAATCGTTTTATAAAATCAAAAAGGTAACGAATAAACATAAGTACATGATAAGTAAGCGAGGTACTACCCCACTAGCCTTGCCGGGGAACTTCGCTATCATGAACGCTTTCTGCTTATAGCTCTTGTTGCCAATACGATACAGCAATTAATCAACTAATTACAAAGTTATAGTTATAGCAAAAAAAAGTATATTTCAAGTAAAGTACTAAAAAGTCATTGCCTCACCAATATGCTCATGCCCTCAATACCTATAGCTTTCAATACTACGAGCTACCTACGGGTTGACGACCGGTAAGTCAATTTACTCGCGCCAGTGACTTGACGCGTTACTGGCGTGGATTACTGGTTAATGGATATACGTATAAACCACGCCGATAAAGTGGTAAAAAAAAATTAAAAAAAAAAATTTTTAAGGTCTTCCCCTGCATTTAAAGTGGGGATTGTTTTTTTTTTCTCGTCAATCCCATAGTGTGGGATATCGTTTAAAAGGTCGTTTAAAAATAATGGGAGTTTGTTAAAATCATTTTTGGATACAGGGATCCGTTTGCGGAATATTAAGCTTTAAAGTGCAAATTTTTGTTAGATACAAGTGTCCCCCCCCCTGCCATCTAAATGGTTGGGTTTGGAAATGTGAAAAAATTCACGGCAATAGTATATATAACAAAATTAAAAGGAAAACTATCACCACTACGAAGGCTCCACCAGTTAAAGTAAGTTAAGTAATAATTGACCAACTTTAATTTACAGTTGTAAAAACATGTTCTCCCATACATTTTGTATGGGAGAACAAGTTTTCAACTACAATGTTAAGTTTGTTGGATAAATTCATCCCAACTACGGAACCCTTCAATGTGCGTGGTTCGATATGCACTAGGCCGGTTTTTTTATTGAGTGGAAACGGGGATGAAATGTTTGGTTTATCATTTGTGACTACGTGGGGCAGATAATACTCATTGTCACATTAAGTAACAGGAATTTGAATAAAACAAATCTTGCAACCATGAAAAATATTGGTGCAGTCGGTCTAAATATTTAATGACTGTTCTCTACATAGGTATGTCCCATAGTTTTAGATTTCATCCTGCAGCCTATTCACAAGAACTTATTTCTGTTTGTGCCTAGATACCATTAACTAAATGTAATGTAGATTGTACAGCATGTAACAAAAGCCCTGTCCGGTCCGAAGGGTACCGCAATAACATTACTAAAAAGATTTTTTTTTTTAATAAGAAATTTTTTACTTTTTAAATTCACGTGTGTAGTACCAAAATTACTCCAATTTCATTACAAATTAGAAAATTTTCTACAAAGGACATAAGTTAAGACTTGTTGTGACTTGACCCGCTAGAGGAGGGCCGGCCGCGCCTCATGTAATAAGACGGTAAATTTCACATTGAAAAAAAGGCAGCGAAATTTTTTTCTTTTTTCAACAAAAAACCACATGAATAGACTCAGTATAATTCTTACAAGACACTTGACAAGATGGATGCTGAATAAGCTGTCTGCAAACCAAAAATAACTAAAAACATTTAAAACCAAACATCAATTTTCGGTCCATTCCACTCCACACATCAATATCTGCTGCTAAACTGTTCGACACAACGCTCGGACTCGTGCATAAAACGACCGATTCCACTTTTTAATCACCAAGCAATCAATGCTTCCCATCTAAATAATACATACCATACCAATATACACCTTCCTTTCTAGGAAACAGGGTTTGGTTTTCGGTGATTGTGAAGTATTTGATCGCTTGAAGAGTAGTGGGCATGAAGTGAATACGAGTGAAGTGCGGAAGCGAGGTTTGTGTGCAACACATTGCTTTGTCGAACGATACTATTCCTGTGATTGGGGACGACATGTTCCGAATGAGATGGTTCCAGCAATCATTGGGGATTTTCGGGACATATTCATAAATGGTGTAAAAGTGATAGATTTGTTTATCGAAATGCCTTTCTGGGTAGGTACTCTTAGTTTCAAATCAAGCGAACTTGTAAGATGCTTCGGCGAACTTGAGAGACGGGCCCTGGCAAAACAGTGGGATTGAATAAAGTTAACTACTTGCATAATTTCTAAGTCGACTAAGAACTGACTGGGTTAATGTTACGTCTATACATAGTTAGGCCTAGCATAAAACCTCTCAGAAAATCAAAGTTAATATTGTCTAAAGGAAAATCCTTATGAACAAAGATGTAAAAAAAAAGTATTAAAAAATATGTAGGTAGGTATACCTACTTTCTTTGTAAAAGTCTATATTTGTGAAATAAACTCATACACTGCACAAAAGTTAACTCAATTAAATTGAAAGCCAAACTCTTAACTGAGTCGAGCATTTGCAAAGTTGTCATTCAACATACGTACTAACTTCCGCACAGTCGGTTAAATCTAATCGCAGAAAATTTATGAACGACCAAACGTCGGTTTTATTCCAAAAGTTATCGCGAGCGAGTCAATCAGCTCACGAATGAATTCCATTATTCGTTCAGTCGTTCGGTCCCATTCATCGTTCCTTTGAATGGGATTGAAAGCAATCTTTTTCTGAATCTCGTCTGATAGAGCTGTGATCTATAATTGTATGTTTTTTCTTTTTTGTCTTTTGTGTGACTTGCTTTGTATTTTAAAAAGGCGATGATAAAAGATGGCGATGAAGAATATGAATGAATGAAGAAAAACATGTCTTGAATTTATTGGATTTGACTTCATTTGTATCAGTGATTAAATAAATATTAAGCACAAGTTTACTATTGGTTTCTTAATATTACATTATTACGAGCGACCCGCTCCTGCTCCGCACGGTTTTTATGTCTTGAACGTTTTTTTTTTACAAAAAACGAACACTTTGTTTCCAAAAAAAAACACTACAAGTTTTTTATTTTTCACTTGTTGGTGTAGTACCTACCTAACGTTCACAAATTTTAATACCACTACCTACTATGTAAATAACAGTGACAGGAAGATAATATAACATCATTCACATCGACTAAGTCGGAACAATAAGTATTTTTGAAGCTAACTCAAAAACTTTCCAAGCTAAAGTAATACGATAATATCGATAAACATACATAGAAGAAAAAAAAAGTATATACACACGAACATAGAACCTCCTCCTTTTTTGAAGTAAGTTAAAAACATAGAGATTTCTTTATTTATGTAAGTTTAAGAGAAATTATGTTGAAAACCGCATTATCAATATCCGTTGCACAGTTTAGAAGAACAACGCCGCCATACGGACAGACATGAACAGCGACATTAATCCTAACCATCGTAACAATCCTGAACCCTGTTCCTAACTATCCTGAATGCGCTGGATGCGAGCACCACAGCACCGGTCCAAGTGGCGGTGCTCGGGGCAGGCCTGTGTCCAGCAGTGGACGTCTGCAGGCTGAAACGATGATGATGATCCTAACTTAATGAGTGAGTGAGTTTGTTTGTTGGTTGTTTGGCTGAACGGATTTTGATGAGGTACATGGGTAGACCATAATCTGGAATAGGACATAGATACTTGTTTTCCCGATATTCCCACGGGATCGATACTTACGCGGGTGAAACCGCGGGGCGCAGCTAGTTTATAATAATTATAGATTAGTTTCATCATCTGAAATCTACTTTAAAGCAGTTTCCAATAATTTTAATAATAATATAATTTAAAGTACTTATGTAGGTAGGTAATTTAGGCTTGTATTATGTTATGAGTTTATCCCACATTACCCTCATCCCAAAAGCAACACAAACATTTCTAGAATTATATCCAAACAACGTTCCTAATTAACTGAGGGGTATGTTTTGAATGCTAAGCATGTGGAACAAGAGCACATGAACAGTACGATTACGAGCAAATAGTGATATATAAGACGAAACGAGCATTTACACGCCGCTCAAAATTCAGAATATTTTCATAAAGAATAGACGCTTATGAGATGAAAGAGGTCTTTGTTTGCGAACTTTAAGCAATACATAGGTATACTTCACGATTTGAAGTTGTGGTGACCTAGATAAACTTGTTTCACTTTACATGACTGCACTGAACCCAGCACTGGGCCGTTTGTTCCGACATGAGGGTAGGTAGGTTTCATGAAATAACATGCACACAAGGCATTTCAGCTTTGTATCTAAAGTGTTTAATGCATTAATTGTTTGAGGTAAAAATTCCATCAAATGGACCGCCGCGCGCCGCCTCTGCGGCGTGTATAAACCGTTGCAACATTGTTGCAACATGTTCACCGTAATAATATTCATAATACCTACAGTCCTTCCTAGCATAAAATTATTTGACAAAGTCGTGTATTACATCACATAAATTAAACCTAATATCACTTGCCACCACAGCAATTGCATAGCTCAGCAAGGAGTCGCGGCTCGCAACAATCTTATTACGTCGTCTTGCGCAGCACTCGACGAGCCAGCCAATTAGATGGCTCCGTAGGATAGAATCAGGCGCTGATTGGCTGAACGGAAATAAGAATAAATTATTTGCGTTTCATAAAGGTCGACTTATTACGGGAAAGCTATGTTTGATTAAAATTTATGTTGGTTTTGAAGAGTTTTTTTTTTTCAGAAAAAACTTGCTTAGTGGAACCTACTCGGGTTCTAAATACCCATTTCACTAAGTTAAATAAATCCAATCAAAAACATAAATGTGAAATTGGGAGCCAAATTCAATATTAAGAATAAGCGTGGTTGTCGACTTCGTCGAGAAAAGAATTGAGATCTAAATGGGTGCCAAGTTCTATGGATCATTCTGAAATTTCTGTTTTCTCATTTTTTCCTTTATACACACACAATTACCAAGCTGGACGCCAAATTTCAACTTTCTAGGTCATCTGGAAGTGGGTTAGGTTTCTGATCTTTAAGTAAATCAGTCGGTCAATCAGTGATAAAAATGCCGATTTTAAGACGTTAATATCACAACAACCGTTTGAGCTGTATTTATGAAATTTAGAATTTTAGTTAATCTAAGGGGTATTAATAAATAAACCTGTATGTTAAATAGATTTTGAGTTATTGAGGGGTGAAAAGTAGCTCCTAATGGTTCGTGTAATATAAACACGCTTGCTGCGTCGCTTGTTCCTTTCTTGAACCTGGCTTGACACGAGGCTGCCGCGTGTCGGGATGCACTTGTAGTGAGCTACTGAAAAGAGTTTTCTTATTTGAATAATATTACTTCTTCTTCTTTTCGAGTGGATGGTACGTCTTAGTTACGCACAGACAAGTTTGATTGATGTCATTCTTAATTAGTATTTACAGCTTAGCTAAAAAAAAATTTGTACGTACTTTGCATGCCGAAAGGTAAATTAAGAGGATACCAAGACTGTGTTATACAATTATTTTATTTTAATGTACTTACAACATTTGATTACGAATTTTTGAATTTTTAGTTTACCTAGTTAGATGTAAATTCTTTCTTACTAGCTTCCGCCCGCGGCTTTTCCCGCGTGGTATATCAGTAAAAACTAGCCTATGTCCTTCCCTAGGCTGCCATCTATCTCCTTGCCAAATGTCGAAATCCGTTCAGTGGTTTAGGCGTGAAAAGTTAACATACAAACAGACAGACAGAGTTACTTTCGAATTTATAATATTAGTATGGATAAGTACTAGATAGTAACAAACAATAACAGTGATGTGTGTGTACTGGCTCGTCGGTCGAGTGGTTCTATTCTATCTATTACATGGAAGTTATATACTATTGAAAACGCAAGGTACGCCTCTGACTGAAGCTTCTGGAAGAACAGGCGTGATGTTTTATGTAAAAATATTTTTTAGAGATAATTCTTCAACTAGGCAGATGATATTTACTGTCTCCTAAATATGATTTTGTGTAATCAGAAATCTGTTTAATTTGATTCCAAACAATACCTATCAAGCTCCGTATTCCCAGAAGACACAACGTGTAATGCAATGTAATAGTACTCCCACATTTCACCGGCGACGGTATTAAGTCTCACGGAATAGAGGGCTAAGCCTATTGACATACGTGAGGCGCAATTCTAAACTCCGGAAGCACGGACTGATATTGAGATTTTTCTACCTAATCGCATTTCAGCTTGGTACTCAGACTTCAGACTAACTTGGGATATTTTATACAGGGTGTTTTGTTTTATGTTGGTAGCCTGTACTTTGTTAAATTTTTATTACAAAAGCGACCTTATTTGACACTACATAGAACATGGGGATTAATTTTAAAAAAAACAGTAGCCTTCAATAAAAGCAACCCCAATAATGTAGCCAATAAACTTACCCAACATACTGGATTCAGTCTAATTCGTAAGTTCAGTCAGCTTAACTCTGTCACCCGTTCGTCCCTCAGGACGTTTGAGACCTAATTGGGTTCCGGATCGGGTGCAAGAAATTCGTAATTGGAACCCTTCTTATTAGCTGTGGAAGAAGTAGCCAATCAGAACGCATTGCTGCCGTGCGCGGCGATCAAAATAATAGTAATAGCTAACTATACCAGCGACTTCGACTGCTTGAAAGGCGGAAAAAACTCATTTGGTTGAAAATATAATTCTAAATGTTAAATGAGATGAGAGAAGGCGACACAATGTCAGCCTGGCTTTCTGTTACATTGTCGCAAAAATGAGTGACTTTAATAACACTGAATTCTAAATTCCAAATATCTTTTAATCCCCATAACGAAACGAAAAAATATCCCCTTAACGACTAAAAACGTAATTTAAAAGAAACACTCTGAGCTCTTCATGTTTTCTTCGGACCATGTATATATCAACACTCTCTACTTAAAATTGGGAATAAAGGGCACGATTTATTAGCACTAACAAGCTTCAAGTCTATTTGTTGTATGTAAGGACATAATTGTTTTGTTCTTTCATGACAAAGAATATATAAAAAAAAAATCACGAGGGGTTTGCACAGAACAGCAGGCTATACTTTACCATTTCATAAGCTTTTATCACATAGCATAACTTAACATGAGAGCAACACTATAGAAATGGAAACTCACGTGATTATTTTAAACAAGATCTATTGATAAAGAGACTACCTAACAGTTATATCGGTTACGTATAATCAAAAATACGTGATAATAAAGCCCCACATCACACAGAAAAGGAATTTATTTCCATTCGTACGGATGAGGCCGCTGTGAGCCTCGGTGAGCAATTTTATAATTAACAACATAAAATTAATGGGCAATTTTATTGCTCGTCTGTTTTTATTGTTCCAAAGGTTGTAAAAATGAGTCGGAGTCTTAATTTCTATGTTTGTCAGTGTGTAATTGAGTTATTCCTTTAGGAAATCCCTTTTTTCAGTATGAGATTAGTACCCTAAATGTGTTTTTTCCTTCGTTGTTATAATGGTGATCGCTCATGGAAATTACTATAATACTTACCAAGTTTGACAGACGAGATGGTGCTCATAGTTTAGGGGCAACTGCATCCCATGAAGACTCCGGTTACCTAACTAAGGAATTAACAATTATTCTTGATAAGTATTACACAGATGTATTCAATACCAATCAAGTAATTATGGAACGCAGGTATTAAATTCTAACCTATTAAAGTAATCAAACTCTATCCAGCGGTGAAGTATTAGTTTAATTATTTTAGTTCGCTCCATGTCAACCCGCGCAAGCTCTCATTCATACAAATTATGTGAAAGTCAGGATTAATTTGAATGAATGACTTTCATAATTAGGCCAGTCACTGTAGCAAAAAAAACGGCTTAAGGACGCAAAAAAATTTGCACGGTACTGATTTTTTGGAATATTGTTAGGATATTCCAATATATGACCAGTAGGATAAAACCAAGTTTGCAGCTCCGAAAGACCTATGCTAAATGCGAAATTTTCGGACTTCTTTCAGTTACTTATAGATAACTTCTAAAAGATGCATCCTACGGAAAAAAACCATTTAAATTACAATATAAAGTATTCTAAATTTGATACATTTGAGCCTAGCTCTGCAGGTCCAAAAGAATCCGAGATACAGCACTTCAAACTGGCAATTTTTCCAAAAAAGTGCATTGTATCTATTTATGCAAATCTTCCATTTTAACCATACATGCCTTTTCCTGTTAAAGTGCTTACCAATAATACAATAAAGAAAATTATTTAAAAAACAAAAAATCCGCCTGTAAAAACGCATAACTTAATAGAAAAAAACAAGCATTATAATCTGTAGAATTTTGGTATTACAGGCGGGGAACAAACAACAGTTACACCATATTTCAGGTAATTGGATTTATATATACATATATTGGATTTGACTCATTATCAGCTTTTATTTGATACCAATATTGTTGTATTGTTTTTTTTTTAAACCATCCCCTACTTTTTTTTTTTGTAGAAACAATAAATAAATATCATGTAGCCTATGTCACTCCCACAATTAAGACGAATCTAATGACACCTCATTAGCTAAAATCCATCAACATAGCGTGCCAAAGAAATAGACATACATACAAACATACACAAACATATATACATACATATATACTCTCGAAAAACATTGCCCTCCTTCTGGGGCAGTCGGGTAAAAACGCCACTAACGAACAGTAACATGCTACCTCTACTTATCTCTAAACAAATGTGAGTAACCCCGCGTCGCCTCCGGTCACACGACACGACGGTAAACACGGCGGATGTAAAGCGTCCTTTGGCGACATTTTGTAAAAACCGTTCGAGTGTGGCGGCAGTTTATTGCCATTTGCCACTTCGTCGTTACCGTAACAGAGCTAGAACGAAGGCGATAATTTCGAAAAAAAAAAAAACTGTTTTATCCGGGCTTATCTGGTTTTAACCGACTAGATTTATGGTTGAACGTGGCGTTTGTAATTAGAGTTACAATAATTTCTTTTGTGTCGCATCGGACACTGGAAATTTGAAAAGGAAACAATTTACTTGTAGCATGCCGGCTGTGGGTTGCAGTGACACCTGAAAATAATTTGTGACTTTACTCCGAGTGCTCTCGAGTAACGAATCAAAACTATTATTGTTTTCCCAGCCAAAGCTGGAACAATATGAACCTACGTAACGTTACAGAAAAGTTTTATTCGACAGTCAGCCATCGTAAAATTGGATACTTTAAAGTTGAAAGCAATTTCCTGCGACCAATTCCAACACCTATTCAAGTGCAGGTCACATGGCGTCGATATAGCAATTCCAATACAAAATTGTGATATAAGAACAGTGTATGTAAGGTCAGTCACTATGACGTATAATAATATTAAATGTATTTTACTTTCTTTGGGGAGTACTAGGTACACTCGCTGCCGCTCATCGCTACTGTTTATCGCCCTGCTCTCCGCTGCTACAGCTCTCAGTCCATAGCCTTAGACTCTTAGGACATAAAGAGATAACGGTGTAATTAAGTGAAGTGCTTCAGTAGCGCCGACACAGGCTATAAAAATCGTCCCACGCTATATTCATGAAGAAAAGCAGCTTTAAGATACACTTCAATTGAATGGTGTACATAGCGGTGTATAGGATAGGGCAAGTGTCGCAGACTGATTTGAGACAATTACCTGCGTAGATACATATTCTACAAGTGAAGATTACGAAGGATTTGTCTTGTCAATCAAATATGCTTTTGTCTTTTGAGGATACAACTTGATAGCTTTTGTCAGCTTTCAGCTTCACACATTTTGATTAATAGACGCGTCTCATAAAACCAATCTCTTAAGATATTAAGTGTATTTAAAGTTTACCCCACAGTGATACGACACTGCAAGCGTATAGCCGACCGCACGTCTCTTGTATACATCGACTTTGAGCTGGCCTAGCGTAGTTCGGAATTTTAATAGAATAAAAGGCCAACTTATACCGGTTTTGTTACCACTGACATGCGGTTGACTGTACTAAAGAAATAATAAGTTATGGTTTATCTTTTTAAACCAAACCTTTGGCGTTTTATCAATCAGAAATATCTTCCATACAATCTTAGTATGGATATAATTTATATATTTATACACAAGGAAAAACCTGCTTCACAAATCATTACAATAAGGGAAACGTATTCATTATCCTTTCTTCACATACGTCACTTAGAAAACAATACACCCATCTAATACATACACACAAATAGCAAATAAGCCATCCTCTTCCGCCACGTCGGCTAATCGTGACTGCCGCCGTATTTCCGGGAGCCGACCTCATATCCGGTACGGTTTCAAGACCCGAGCCTCGAGATAGAGGAACCCGTTTGAGATAGAAATCGTAAAGAGTTTCACAAGTGGCGGTAATGGGTGATTGCAGACAGATAGTTATGTGAAATATTGCAGGGTTAAAGAAAAAAGGGATGACATAACGTTTTCAAGGAATTTTGAGTAAGTATTTGATTTAAAAAATGCAAGCAAATAAAATGTAAAAATGAAGCAAAGGAAATCTTTGACTGATAATGAAAACAATTTGTGTTAAATATGAGTACAAATTAGAATTTTAGCTAGTCAATGAAGCCAGAATATGAGGTTAAACTTAAACTACTCTAACTATGATAATGATTTACTTAAGAACTGTTCTAATAAAGATGACGTATTGCCTTAATATTTTATCGTGTTTAATATTACATGTAGGTTGTTGATACAGAATGGTTGTGCACGCAAACTGTAATGTTGTTGAACGTAAAAAATATTGTTTGAATGTTCTTTAAGTGTTCGTTGTTTTATTGATTGCAGGTAAGTCCTTACTCGCGAAGTGCTGCTGTGGTGAGTTTTTGCACATAATATTATGTATTTATTAACAGAAGACCGCACGTCCGTGGTGATACTTTGACCTTGAGTTGGCCAGCTCACTGGACTTGTTTGACGGGGTCTACTGTACCTGCCTAACATTTAACTTTATTATGCGCCTCGTTCAAAATAAAGCAATTTACTTTAGCTAAAGATCTCCGATGTGAATCTAGCTTTGTTTTCAAATGGCCAGACAGCTTTGCTACTGAGGTAGTCTGTTAGTCAAATGTTTTTTTTATTTCAGGTTTTAAGCTAGACAGATTCTGGTAGTCAAATAACTTTCAATAAATTGTATAAAATAAAGTCGCTTTTCTTGTCTTTCTGTATGACCGCTTAGTTCATTTACATATTTGATTTTGATGCGATTTTCACTACCATTTCTGGAGAATTGATTCCAAAAGGAATAATGTACAATCATATAAACTTTAATATAATAAAGAAATCGTTATGTTATATCAAGACGTAAAAACCGTGCGAAGCAGGGGCGCGGGCGGGTCGCTTGTGTAATATACTTAGTCTACAGTAAATAACACGTTAAATGAATGTAAATTCAATTTAAGGCCGACTACAGCAATGATTAAACGACTGAATTCATCTACAAGCTCCAGTCCAGTCTCTAGGCACCCCTACAGGTGTAAATCCATCGCTGCGGCATACATTAGAGCGCAGACGGCTCGACGCCGCCGCCGGCCCGGCATGGCTGACCGGCTGCCCGGCCACCGTAAGCGATTCGTCGCTGTTGTTACAAAGTTTTGTTAACTGCTGTCACCGACATGTTGTTCAATCATGGTGAACAACGGTTTAGAAGAAACTAAAATTACTTCTCACAAGGATTTCCTATGTTGTTGGTTCGATTACGCGGCAAGATCTGACTTTTCAAAATCCTATACCCGGAACAACTATGTATATTGTATGGTCTGTTCCAAAAGTAGCTGATGTAAATGTTAAACAAGAGTATCAGAAAAACCTGTGGATGTTAATTTGTAGCGCCACTTACATATTGAGTGTTTTGATTTGATTCTTTATGACTGAAGTTCAATATCTAAATCACCTTATGGATGTTTTTCATTTGACAATTAAGGTTAATTACCCGACTACGGCGAAGAAAAAAGAAGGGGTTATGATTTTGACCGGTATGTATGTAAGTATGTATGTATGTTCATCTGTTGCCTCCTATCTTCTAAACCACTCATCACAATTTGACAAATGAGGTATCGTTGGAAGCGTCTTGATCGTCCGCTGGTTATGGGCTATGTGACGTCACATTAAATTTTTAAAAATGGCGCCCTCTAGATGGTATAAAGTCAGGAACTTAAAAAAAATATGTTTAATCGTACCATGTTGGGTATCAAATGAAAGGGCTTAATGAGCACATTTCAAAAATATATATATTATAACCACAAAGGAATTTAAAAAAAATAAGTAATAAAAACTACAACCCAACTACGACTAAAAAGGTATAAACAAGACAACACAGACAGACAAATTAAAAATCCGGAGTCACACGTAATCTGTTCGATTTACGCCCTAACACGTGTGACTCCGGATTTTTAATTTGTCTATCTGTGGTGTCTTGTTTATACCTTTTTAGTCGTAGTTGGGTTATAGTTTTTATTACTATTTTTTTTTTTATAATCTCAACTTTTTACGTGTCCACATAACTCTAGTGTCGTTTATATTGTATCTACCAAACTCAAACTCAAAGCATTTATTTCAATTAAACCATTTACAGGCACTTTTGAATTGTCAAAATGTCGGTCAG
The DNA here is from genome assembly GCA_949152455.1 of Lithophane leautieri. Taxonomy (NCBI): domain Eukaryota; kingdom Metazoa; phylum Arthropoda; class Insecta; order Lepidoptera; family Noctuidae; genus Lithophane; species Lithophane leautieri. The sequence continues at coordinate 14,246,324 of OX424480.1, read as the reverse complement.
TTAGTCAAAAAGTTGAAGCCCATTCCAAATCGTAGATCTCTATGGAGAAGAATGGGCAAGAAACTCAAAGGACACTCTTTTAAAAATGTATATAGATATTACAAAATCCTGGGTACAGTATTCTTGGTGCTTCTATATGTGAGAACAATGTCAAACGAAAAATAATCAAAAACAATAAAAAACATAAGATTAAAAATAAGTCCTGGCAGATAAGAGATGACCAGTCTCAACTGACGGCGCCCGTTCACAAACATGACACGTGGATCAGCACCATCCAGCTCAACCATTTTGTAGGGAACCGAATGATCCAACACACGCGCCACCATCAGCGAGACATTTAAGTGAGTATGACATACTCTCATCTGCCAGGCTCTTTCAAGTTAACATACAATAATATGATACCATATTAAACGGCTCCATGGTACTCACATTTACTAAATTGAAAAAATGCTTCTGAATTATACAAAACTATAGTTTGCAATGTACTTGAGAGATTAATAAGAATTTAAATAAAAAACAAACATTAACTTCGTAAAGTCAGAAAAAAGGGGAAGCAACTCTTCCAAATATTAAAATTTTAACTGGTGAGCCCAAGTGCCTGTGGAGCAGGACCAGCATTAAGCCAAGCATTTTTATCTACGATATAATCATCCAACTTATAATATGCTTGTCTACATAATGTGCGTTTAATGCATGTTTTAAATGTCTTTTCATTTAGTTGAAGAATATTTAGTGGTATTTTATTATAACATTTTACACAATATCCCATAAAAGATGTATGTACTATAGACAATCTGAAACGTGGTTGATTTAATTTGTTCCTATTTCTAGTGTTAAAGTTATGCCTGTCACTTATCTTACTAAAAAGATGTAGATTTTTCCGAACATACATAATGTTTTCATATATGTATATACTGACAAAGAACCCTCATGATGTTAATTTGTTTAAACAGTTCCCTTAGAGATTCGCGTCTGTGGAGGTGGTACATGGCTCGGACAGCCCTCTTTTGCAGAATAAAGATAGAATCAACATCTGCAGCCCGTCCCCACAGCAAAATACCGTAAGACATGATGCTATGAAAGTAACTAAAATAGACCAGTCTTGCGGTATCCACGTCTGTTAGTTGGCGGATTTTCCAAACAGCGTAAGCGGCTGAACTTAGTCGCCTGCATGTGATGTTAAGTGAGGACCCCACTGTAGTTTTGAATCAAGCGTGATGCCCAGGAAAACTGTCTTTTCGACTAATTCTAGTATCTCCCTACCCTACCCTTGTTTCGCTTCAGATGAAATGCGTTGTCTTACTCAAAATTTCTAGTAGGCTGTTTTGGATCAATGTTTAATTTGTTAGATTGTTTATTGAATTGCTAAATAAATGGGATAGCCTCACAGATGGATGGCTGCCAAAAGACAAGCGTTTTGGCTCTTCAAGAAATAGATTTTTCGATAAAATGATAAAACCAGAGTTGGGAACTTTATGGTATAAAAATCAAAAAACCCGATTATTGCATAAAAAGTGAACTTTATAACAGATGGAAACAAGATGAGCTATTTCTGTCTCCAATCGTACTCGTACGTACTCCCTAAGCCAAGATCCGTGTCCTTCGGCTAGTTGTCCCTAAACTTATTTTGCAGAGAGTACCATCCGTAGCCGCGCTCTCGCCAATTGAAGCAGTAAAGACCATCTGCGGCCAACAGCGGTGAAGGCCTGACGACAAAAAAATGTGGAAGCTACTCGTATGAACATCGAATCTACTTAAAATACAATGCAATAGGCAAATAGGTCAAAAAGATGGCTCCGACTGCATTCGATTGTATAAATTAAGTTAACTTCTAAAAATATTTTTTTCGGACAATATCAAAGCTAATACATCACATTTTAAGTAGGTATATTCGCTACTAAATAACTTCCACATTTTTGTATTTTTTTTTTCTGGAAAGATGAATAACCATCTTTGAATACTCAACTTTAAAATAAGCACGGTCACACCAATCATTGTGAAATGAACAGAATATAGAATATTATGTGTAGGTAAGTATATTACTTCTGCTTGCTCGGAATAGTTATTTTATTTCCGTTTACCAATCCAATATGAAAGATAATCGCCTGGTAGCTGTAACCGCCGTGACAACCAGTAACCTTTTATGAACTCTGCTCTGTAGGGAGCGAGACGACTTGACCCCTACTATTAGTTCAAGAGATGTGGATATCGTGTACCAATATATTGTTGGAATGTTCTCGTGGATATTGTTTTCAGTGTTTTGCATTTTTGTTTTAAATTCTGTGCATCACTATTACTTTTTTAACTGAAAAAAACTGTTACAAACTTATCTTTAGGCAGGTACTATTTGAATGTTACGTAACGAAGAAAGCAGAAACTGAGTGGAAACTCTTTAATCAGGTCGGCACGAGTTTTACGAAAACAGTTCATGATAATGCAAAAGATTATTCAGTTACATCGGTTGGAAGCGAGGATCTCTAGGGTATCACAAATGAAATCGATTTTTTACCCGACTACGGCAAAGCCAAAAAGAAGGGTTATGATTTATCAATAAAATTACTAACGTACCTACGATTAATATACAGTATAAAATATCCCTTATTAAAATATCTTCATCCAACTAATAAAACAATTGCCAATCGTCGTACTGTTGGCAGTTGGTAGGGGTTTGCCAAATCCTATTTCCATCCGCGAGGGGGCGCTGCGGGCGATCGTGAGCGCCTACAGGCGTAACCTTATTGTGAGTGTGACGATACGATTACACGCGAATATGTTTTATTAGCGTTCGCACTGCCGAAAGATTGGCGTATGAACATCATAAAATGTGATTTTCTTCGTGATTTTGTTAAGGAAAAATATAGGTAAGTACTGGAAGAGATTTAACATCAAAAATTGTTTTTTTTTTCATTTAGATGAGTTAATATGGAAATGTTTTAATTTCTGAAACTTTAATTTAAGTTTTAAGGAACCAGCTGATAATTTTCGACCTAAGAAAATCTATATATTATATTTTATGAATTTACACCAGCTGAGCAAAATCTCTCTTCCATCTCGAGGACAAAACACTAAAGAAAAGGAATCTTTTTCTTCATCATGTGCAATAGGTCCCGACTGGCCGAGGCACTAATAAACATTGGTCGCAGCGAAAGTCAGTTGTTTCCCTTCTAAAGTTTAGTGCAAAACCGTCGATTGAGATAATTGCATCGATAGCGCGGGAGGACCACATCTAGCGTAAGGCTGCGCTACACAAAGCGAATAGCGACACGCTCGGAGCGGGCGTGCCAATTTTTGGGTAAGAAAAGACTTGATATCACATTATCTATGGCGGTGATTATTATATAGAAGACTGTATCGCACATAATTGCACGAACGGTTTATTTGTCAGGTCCTAGGTCTTTATAATAAATTGCTACCACAAATGGCGATATTTAAATATACTTGGGGCGCTAATCATTACTGCTTTCATGCCGCTTTGCTGATTATCTAATATTTTAACACGGCCTGACTTTTTCTAAGAACATAGTTCTTGCCGATACGAAAGAAGGAGAATTGCGTTCAGTACGTTTTATACCACCGCTTATATACCCGCGTTCTGTATAGCGTGGGGTCAACATGTTCAGAAGACTATCTGTCGTGTTCACTATTACAATTTTGTACTAAGACTTGTAAAGTTCAGTATAAATGAGATGCCTTTGTAATTTATCATGATTTGATGTTGTTTCTCTCTGTAATGAAATAACAATTTCCATGAATATTCTGTCTAAGCGTTTCTTCTACGAGTTCTTTATACAGGTATTACTGTTTTGTTCGAGAGGGAGCGCCGAAGTCGACGGCCTCAGTGGTGCGCTGGTCGGAAGTGTGACTGCTAACATGGGATTTGATTGTTTGAGCAAAGTGTTGGTTTGTTCATTAACAGTCTGTATTAGTGCTCCCGGTGACATGGGATTTAACATCACTAGCGAGTTGCAGGTTACGTCTGTGCCTACTTGCCTTTCAAATAGCTAAAGAACACCCCTTATGTTTCGACAATGATCATGTCTTTGTAAAACCTACCACCTTTGCTTTCTGGAATCCAATAAATATATTGAGAATTATCTGTTGACAATAAATTACACAAAACCTCTTCTTTCAGTAAAGTCGGTAAATAGAACCAAATGTATCTCATCTCGGCTACTCGTCGATTAAGAGAAGTAGGTCGCTAGTCACTCAGAGACTTGAGCACGAGCTGTTGAACCTCTCACTGTGGTTCACTTTCATTGAGGATCAGCTGACGTCACGAGAATCAGTGATCGCGATAGGCGGGACATTCATCAAATTGTGTATAGGACCCGGCCAGTCATAGTGGCACATCGAGCTGTAGGGAGAGACTGTTACACATGGCGTATGAGTGACAGAGAATGCTAAAACTCTTAAACTCGGTGTTCGTCATTTATAGCCGCGCGAGTACTGTACCTGCGTATACTAACATAAATGGAAATACTAACCGGCTGACACCCTTTTGAAATTAAAATAACGTCAAATAATTTGATTGGCTTTTGTCATTTCGTTCATCCAATCTTAACACTCGTTGCAGAATGGTCGACAACGGCTTTGCTTGCCATAATAAAAAATAGAATAGAATAGAAAACTCCTTAATTCAATTCAATACAATTCTTTTTATATAAATGTTGACTTTCAAAAGTGCCTGTTGACGGTTTTAATTCAAGTAAATGTTGACTTTGTATTTATTTATTTATTTTATTATTTATGTACACACAGTAAAATACGTAGAGATACGACATAATTATAATATGAGTACAAAGGTACTGCTTATTTCTTAAGAAATTTCTTCCAGCAGACCTGCGAAAGGAGAAATATGAAAGAAATGTAGACAATAGTGTATGAGAACAAGAAGAGAAAAACATGATTATGCGAAGTCTTAACTAAAATATTAAATATGCCTACACATATACGCAAAAAAATTAACATTATACTTAAATAAATACATAAAGCTAAAATATTATAAACATTAATACGCTATAGCTTAGCTTGTAATTATGAGATTAGGACTGTATTAGTTAATTTATGTGTTGATCAGGCAGAAACCGGTTATTAGTCTCATGTTTCATTAACTTTGCTCTACTGCAGGTTTTATGGCAGGAAAGTAAAAATAATAAATATAAATAAATCTATAATAAAAGGTAAACAGATGAAGTAATGGAGTGAAAAGTGTTGGATGGCGGCCATTGTGTACACGGCCATTAAACAGTGCGCCACGTTGGCTCTGTACCGGTAGGTAGTGTTATTGGATGGTGCGGGCGTGAGTCCACATTCACTCCTAGACCATATGGGGCCAGGAAACAAATACTGGAAAGGCGCTCCGTTGATTTAAAGTTGTACAATCTAGTCTTTTATATCAACGTCAGTTTTCAAATTCTTTCCTTTATTAAGTCGGGACACATTTAATACCTTTCGTAGCTAGGGCACTGAGCAAATTATTGCATAGAAAACTGAATTTAATTACTTGATAACAAGAACCAAAATAGCATACACCTTCGACCAATGTCGAGTTAACATCAACTTAAAAACCGTTTTTAATGGCCAGCCCATTTGATGAAATATACCTAGGATAAATTAATTTTACGACGATGTATGTATGTTATGCGCTAACATCCTTTTCACGCAATTGCTGAGCTGTCCTATGTGGGTTCGATCCCCAGGTCATGTACAGTGTCATTTTCGGTTTTTTCTACTGGAAATTCACAGTATTACGAGTAGCAGCCCGAAATCTGAATTTAGGTGTATCTAGCTTACGAATAGCACTTCGGGGAATACAGGCGTTTTGTTATTACGTTATGTTCTATAGTCTTTATAAAAGTTTTTTCGTCAGACGTGTTCATATCGAACTTCAGCCTATTAGAAAGAGATCTGTTGAAAAGGGCTGTCTCGCATCAGCTCCAGCTGTTCTGATGTCCACACAGCCATCAACGGCTTTCGCGCTAAATCGCCAACGATGTAACTGCGCGATCCGAGCGCGCTCCGATAACGATCACTGCGCAACGCACTATACGGAATGGATGGACTTTTAAAACCTAGGTCTAGAAACAAAATATAGGATACTTGGTAGGCCTGTAGTTCTTTATACAGTTTTTTTTTTAAATATATGTTACTAGCTGTTGCCCGCGACTTCGTCTGCAATCTAGGATGAAAAGTAGCCTATGTCCTGCTCCGGGTCATAATCTACCCATGTACCAACCAAATCCGTTTAGCCGTTTCAAACAGCTAACAAACTTACTTTCGCATTTATAATATTAGTTAGGATTAGGCCGGGAACAGACTTAAAACGTAAGGGTTTGTTCATTGGCAGGCCGCCAAAATGTGTTTTTGGTTTATTTTTCGATTACAAAATTTCAGCTGTGTCTAGGTGGTCGTATATTTTAAGCAGTGCCTACAGCTCTAACTATTTTGGAATGCATGCAGGATATAACGCAGGCGTTTGTAATATATACATTTAATTAAAATTTTATTGTGCTATTTTCCCGACAATTTTTATTGCTTACCCTTCTTTTATTTTGGTTTTTCTTCTTCTTATAAGTTAGGTTAAGGAGTTCCAAATCTATCATTCGGTACTAGGCTAGCATAAAAACGTTACAGGCTTTTGTAAATACTGCTAAGAGAAAAGTTGTACGTTACTAAACTCGTAGGAAACTTACAAGTAAAGCTAAGTAATGGTGACACCACACCGCACACACGCGAGTTTTATGAACATTATTTTCCTAACTTCGCTCATGCGTCATGTCACTTTTATTTTGTTCTTTAAGAACGACTTTTTATTATAGTAAAATAACTAAGCTAGTTATACTTTAACTTTATTAATAGTGACGTAGTATATCCTCGTCTGTATGTGACTTTCTTAAGTATGTCTACATACTCGTATGTATTTGTATCATCTTTTTTTACACTATTCTAATAACACTATTATTGGAAATTGTGTATTTTAATGTATGATAAGTATCCGCCTAACCACAAGTTTCGCACTAGAATAGGACACCCAGGTAAAATAAAATAACATCCGAGAGGTGCCGTAGGACACCCGGTTGGAACGAAGTTCCTGTATATTATGTATTAAATAACAGGCACAGTGAAATAAATTAACAACGTTTGAGAGTAACTAAAAGAAAAAAAAAAAAACAACCGGCTGCGCACAGTGCTCGTCTGTTCGAATCTCGATACTCGCACGCACACACATACTCGTTTATAATAGAAAGAGACAGAGAGAGAGAGAAAGTCGCATGGGGCATAACGCAAAACGCGATGATTTCTACTAGTCACGAACTTCGTTCCAAAAACCTATGGATAGTTATTTCCGTCCACTGACTGTAGAACATGAACATATCTACTATAAAATGAACTAAACCCTGGTCAAATTAGTATAGGTATTTCGCTAACCAAATTCCTAGGCACCGTTCTGCCCTTGACAGTCTAAGCGGGCACAATTCAACTGGTATTAAAGCGCAACTATCCGCTACTGAGGAGACTTTGAATAATGTTAGTCCTGACGCGGGCCGCTCTTAGATTAGCAGCCAAAGCTACTTACTACCACTAAATACTAGGGTTTAGAAGGTTAACAACCGCTCCCTGAAACATTGATCAAATAATCAGGAAATCTGCTAACAGCTAAAAAAGCTCATGTTAGCTCCTGTGATTGGTTGATCGAAGTAAACAGTTAATTAATCAATATTATGCTAGAAATGAGATTTTTCAGACAGCTCATTTTACTCGATAAATCAAAGCAGAGCAAGTTGTTTAAAGACATGCATTCATGCACATTGCAATCTCGTCTTGCAAACCTTACAAACCAACGTTCAAAATGAGTTGCTTAAAGCTGTATCTGGCCTTCTGCTTTAATTACTCCTGTGTTAAAACTAGAGAACTATTTAACTATTGCAAAGTTGACAGGAAAGCTGATTGCTTACCAAGGATGAAAACGTTATTGCTACAGGATATTAGGAGTTTTGAATACTAATTCAATTCATAAACGGAATGCTGTTAATACTCGAAGCGATCATCAAAACTTTATCATAACAACACGCATATTGGTGCAGGCTTCCAATCACACTAGATGTAGGTACAAAGCATTATTTTATCAGTACCCACCGAAGGTACATTACATCTCTTCCTCATACATCCTGCAATTGTAGAAAGAAAGAAAGAAAGAAAAATATTTTATTTGGGACACGCACAGGAAATATAACAATAAAAACAAACATTAAAACTAACAAAATTAATAAAATAAAATAAAACAACGTGTGGCAGAGAAACCCGTGCGAGGCCAAAAAGCGTCCTATCTCAGCATAATGCTACGATATTTGAGAAAAAATAAACAAATACCACAGCGCTGGTATTCTGATAGGGCCCACTGTGATGCCACGGACATAAAATAAATCGAGCAATAAATAGTAAAATTAAAAATAAAATAAAAAAATAGTAAAGATAGTAATAAATATAAATAGCCATCCATCTTCTTTCACTTGACATTATCTTAGCACATTAGCACACTGCATGTCTACATGAACATACAGGAAATGCTTTGCAGTGAATTGTCCAAAATTGTGGCTTTCTTAGGGTAAGCTTACTAAACTGTAAACCTGATCACTTCTTCTGTTATCCAGTACCATCGGAGTGACTCCCGATAATGTGCTTTAGGTCCGATAGTCGAATGAAAATATTTCTCCTAATAAAACCGATATAGAAACGACTCCAGTAAATTCAATTATAATACTCAGCACGTCAAAGCCAAACTTAACACCAACAGCCAACCAATTTTGTCTCATTACAGTAATACCATTAGTCCAGTGCCGCACCTTCCTATCGATAGTTCTCTCAGTATACACCTACAGATAGTTATCGTTAGTGTTGTATAATGTGCCGCTTGCCGCGCGTACGGGGCGCAGTGCGAGCCAATATGTAGGTTTATTGGATAAGGCCGAGGATTACTTTGTGCACGTGGACGTTGTGTTTCGCTCGGATGATCTTTTTAAAGTAAATGAAGGACTAAAGGTGTAAGCTTGTGAGGCCTTTGAGCTTGAAGATGAAGGGGCATAACGCTTTTTCCTTACGTGACGATTTCTACCAGTCAACGCTTTAAGAAACTTCGGTACAAAAAATCTTTATTCTCGGATCGTGCAGGGTTCTTTTACACATTGTATTAGTTTAGGGTTACTAGTAGTAAAGGGACTTTAGAACCGAAACTATAACGAGTAGAGCAAAGCTTTCTTTTCTATAATTACTTCATCATGGTCCAGGTATACGTTAACTAGTGCAACCAAAACAGTAGGGTTTTCTGAAATGATTTTTTAAGCATAGATTTGGAACATTGACCTGAGTACATACTTTTCCGGTACATAAGTCAGATGACACAACTTTTAAAGTAACTTTCAAGTCCCTTTTACTGCATAATGTACCTACTTAGTACAGAAAAACACCTGCCTACTTTCTCACGCAGCCTCTACAAGCACCTAGTTCGTGATATTCTCACGGCGAACCCACTGGGAGCTACTTTTGAAGTTTTAGCACTAAAAGTTGTGAAAGTCACGTGACTGGTGTTTTTGTGCTGAATACTTGAGGTTCACTTAGAACTGGGACATTTTAATGTTTGGTGTATGCAGTTAATAGTGCATTGTGGATTGAGATAAAAGTTTGAGGTTCTGCATGTTTAACAGCTTACGTCTTTATTCAGAAACTAACATTTGAGTTGTTATAATATCACCACTGCTCTCCAAACGGTGAAGGAAAACATCGTGAGGAAAAGAACGAACTGTATGCTCTTGAAACAAAAATTCAAGGACATGATTGTGACATTCACCAACCCACACTGGTCTCGCGTGGTGGATTACGGCCCAGTTCCTCTCACAGAGGGCAGGTTTGTGTCCCAGCACTAGGCTGATTATGCTATGATGCAATGAACTAAGAAAACAATACTATGGCTCCCATCGTAGCTAATATCGCACCTAATTTCTACCCGTATAAAGTAAGTGATCAGAGAAGCTAATATATAGTTTGAGCACTAGACGCGAGTTCTCCATAATGTAATTTGGAATTCTCCAACGTTGCTTACTGCTCTTATACTCCCTATCTTAAAATGCTGGAAAAATAGTACCCCTACATGAAATAAACACAACCCCTACATGAAATTAACCCTAACCACAAAGTTTGTCCATTCTTCGCGGAAATTAAACAAACGAGCACAAAGGACGATACAATCTCAGCGATTTAGCAAAAATAACGTTATCTTTCATAAAACTCGCCGTGAACACAAACAAAGGAATGTTCTTCTTAACGTTCTGACAACACAGATATCTTAATGACATTGAAGTGGTTTTATTTGTGTGAAAGTGCTAACATGTGTCAGAGCTTACTAGGGCACGAGTTAAAGTTATTTGAGGTTCTGTAGGAATTACGAATAATTAATATTGGAGAAAATGGCATAATTACTTACATGTCTTACATAGATGTTGAATGCAAAACTTTTGTTGTAAAGTCTGTGAACCATTGTCTTTTTCTGTTTGCTGATTTGTTGCTTTTCATTTTTTTTTGTGCTGCAAGCAACCGTCGTTAATTTTGATACAGTTTTCGGTTACATTTATTGAGGAACCCCGAAGATGCAAAAATTATACCCGTGTTTTTTTGTTCACTTGTCTTTTTGTACAAAAATCTTTTCAATGTCGCTTCTAGTACCCAAACTCTAAGTAACGGTACCTCGCAGTGAAATCTAATAAAATTGTCCCAACTCTTCGTAGTGATGGGCGCTGCTGCTATTTAGTCGAGAATATTAATTCTTAGTCGATTGACTTAAGACAGTGATTTATCGACTATTCAAATTAGAAGGAAGGATTGGGGCTATGATTTATTTGTTTACCGATTGAATCGCCTTAATTCACTGAACTCAATGCTCTAGTTAAATGAGTCAGGAAGTAATTTTGTTAAAATAATATTAAAACTGTTTTTCATGAAAAATATTCAAAGTCAATAAATCTTTATTTCAAGAAGGTTATTAAAAGGCACTTTTGAACGTATATATTTACAAGAAAAAAAGAATTGATTTTAGTTGAGCCGAATAACATTCATTTAAAAATAATTAAAATTCTTCATTGAAACGTTCAAAGGTCTCTCAGTACTTAATTAAGTCTTCGTGTTAGAGTTTATCTTCTACTCATTACATTTTATCTTAGGGCAATAGCTATTTATCACATTTGAATAAACTAAGTAGTTCTTAATTACTGCTTGTTCTCAATGCCCTGACAAGAATTTATGTACTCTGGGTACTGAATTTAATGACTAACTATGAGTATTTCATTTACACTTTCTAGATTAAGAAATAGTTGTAAGATCCAACAAACGAGATGGTTGTTTAGATCAACGGTCTGATTAGCGAAGTGTTCAAAGTCAAACCCCAGCCGTACTCGATGTTTGGTAATCTGTGGTTTAGCTCCGTTCTTACCTATAGCATAGGCCAATTTAGTCTTTAGTAAAATCTGGTATAATTTATTTACTTTATTTTTACGAGATTATATCAACAAACAGGAGGTTGTGAAACCTCTTTACTGATTACTGACATAATTAGTACAAAACGGAATGTGTCAAAATGACTGTGAAACCACAATTTTACAACTAGTGTATAATTGTTATGTAGGTGAATCGATTGTAAGAATAAACTTGTAATACATGATGCAGCTATGCATTGTATGTTCGTGGCTGCAAATCGATCACATTACCGAAGTGTTTCTTTTGTTTTGTCGCCAAGTTAAACGGTTTTGTGTAAATAACAAGAAATGTAGATTACGTGCAACCCATTGATCTTCTCATTATTTTGCAAATATCTAATGATATGCGAAAAGTGAAAATATGTTACTGTTTTCATTTGTTTAGTACATTTTGTAGTAGCTTAGTTGTTTCTTCCGCTATTATGCCATTTTTTGAGATCTTCAATCCTATTTTAATGCTACATTTACTCGTGGTTACATAAAAAAATATTTTCCTTCACCCGGTCACGAAACCCAATTTAATGAAAGCGGATAAACTCACTTCCTTTTAAATTATCCTCGAAAAATTGACCCTTTTTCCAATACGACATTTTGTTGCAATAACATTCTCAACAGAAATTCTTCAAAATTCTTTTTGGTTTCCTTCAAGTGCCTCTCAAAAAGTGTTCAGGAAGCTTATGAACCAATATTTATAGTTTGCAAGTCGAATACAACTTCTAGTACAACTTGTGAGAGAAATGCAATTGTTTGGAAAGTATTTGTGATGTATCGTACACATTGTTCAATACCGTGTGTATTGAACAATGTGTACGTACGATTGTGTTCTTTTCTTCTTAAGTATTACTTTCATAAATCAATCAGTATGAATGGAGAAAAAAAAACAGTTGTCAAAAGTATTTCGGTTTGAATAACCGTTATGGTTTACTTTTATGGGTTACTTATACATATTAGCAGACCAAAACCTGTACCTCATCTGATTCTAGATGTACTGTAACTTGTAACTCTATGTTGTTCTGTGACTTCCACGCGGACGGTTTCGATAACGATTTTCTGATTTCCACATGGACCCCCAAGTGGAAATCGGAAAATTAAAAGCGGAACACCATTTCATTAGTGGCTGTCAGAAGAAATCTCATTAAACACCGTTAATTCCAAAGTCTTTAAATGAAAGGCGTCCTACCTCCGTAACTAACCAGCTGCGAGCCCTTTGCCAAGTTGATTGAAATCCACTAAACTTTCAGAACTCGACAGTAATATTGACATCTCATTTACTACTACTTGTTTTACCAAAAATAGAAAGAGCCAACTATAATTTGAATTCGTTTACAGACTTTGAGCCTGATGATATTATCATGTTTTCACAGAAGGTAAACGTGAAATTATTCGGAACATCAAAAGATTCGGGCTGTGAATAATTTTGATTATGTTTTAAAGGTGAAATTAAAGAGGTCAAGTTTTTCTGGTTATTTTTGTGTTGTGTTTGAAGAACTATGTTAACTTGCTCCTCCATCCCTGTTGCAAGTAACTCACAAAACTTTGTGAAAATTATTTTGTGAGCTCTTGCTTTTTACTTTAATATCAACTTTGTGTTCTTCTATTGGTAAACTGTGCAGATTACGTGTTTCTAGTTAGAACTAAGGTAAAACTTCTAGTTAGAGTTTTCTTATCTTATTCATCAAGGATAAGAGATCATATTGAGCTTCAATAAACATATTTCACAGGTTGCTGTTGCATAAATTACAATTTTTTATATTGAGAAAGTCAAAGTTAATTTCTTGAGTTTAGTTTTCTTTCCCATCAACATTCAACTAATATAAAACCATCTAAAATTTTGATTAATCCTCAAAATGTGAATGTTCATTATGCTCCAAAATAAGTTCAGCAAAAAAAAAAAGTAAAGTACACATCGATCTGTAATTAACATGAAAATTACAAAAAAAACTCAACTCATAGTTAATGAGTAATTTACACATTTCTACACCGTCTACAGCATACAGTCATTATCTACATTATGTTTTCGAAGGTGCGTCCATTTCACGAACCGCTTACATTTTAAACTTATTTAGGGAGATTTACTCCGTTTTCCACAGAATACTAAGCACCTGTTCAGTAACGCATGTGCCTGCATATTTTACACATATTTTAGCTTCCCTACACACACGTATAAGGTAGATGATTACGTTTAGTGGCTATTGTCTGACTTATCCACAGCTGTGCCTAATCCGTTTCTGAAATAGAATCCCTATGATATTCGTACAATACTTTTCAAAGTGGCAGTGTGTCATTTTTCTTACGCTTTTTGCAGTTCCGTATCTTACAATAAAATAAAAGAACCGACCGAGTGCATGTCGAACCACGCACAATGAAGGGTTCCCTATTAAGGATGAATTTATACAACAAACTTAACATTGTAGTTGAAAAACTGGTTCTCCGATACATAATGTATGGGAGAACATGTTTTTGCAATTGCAAATTTAAGTTGGTCGATTATTACTCGGTAACTTGTGGAGCCTACTTAACTGTGATAGTTTTCCTTTTAATTCCCACTGCCGTGAATTTTTCCACATATCCAAAACCAACCATTTAGCTGGAAGGGGGGGAACACTCGACTGTAACAAAAATTAGCACTTTAAAGCTTCATATTTCGCAAACGGATCTCTAAATCCAAAAATGGTTTTCACAAACTCACATTATTTTTACATTATTTAAACGACCTTTCCAACGATACCCCACACTCTGGGATTGACAAGAAAAAAGAAACATCGCCAATTCGCGTGGGGAGGCAACCTAAAAAAAATTTTATTTTACCACTTTGTCGGCATTATTTATATGTACTCGTATACCCATACCAAATTACAGCTTTCTAGCACTAAGAGCTAAGCCGCGGACAGACAGACAGACGGACATGGCGAAACTATAAGGGTTCCTTGTTGAATACGGAACCCTAAAACTGTTATTTAATTTTGACAACATTAATAAATTGAAAAGTCGTTCTGAAATGACGTTGGTATTCACTCCACCAATGCTAGCAAAACCAAACACCAATTTTTGTATGCTGTATTTACAGTATATTATACATTTTCGAGGCTACTTCTTACAATATTTCCACAAGTCTATCCATCAATATCCCTCCTATCAATCATCTATCGTCCGTGCCCAATTGCTCACAGCTCCCGCCGGGCATCGTTTACGTACCAGCAACACTTAATGCATAGATACAGAAGGTTAGCTTCATACAATGAGTGAAAACGCACCCACACATAGACACACTTCATGTACAGCAAGTGCAAGCGTACTCGCGACTCGCGACCGGCATTTGTTAGATCGCCGTACGTACGCGACTATGCGTGCTACGCTTGTTATCATTCGTTGTATGAAACTGGCCTTCTGTATCTATCTATTCTGCGCTAACACTATTGGCATGCTGCCAGCCACGCTCATTGCATATAATTTCGTCCACTATTCACTTAGCAATGTAAATAATGTACTAAATGAACGTTTGAATGTACTGTGATTTGGAAGTTAATGGTTCGATATGGAATTGGAATTATAGCAAACAGTGTCGCATTACCAGCATACACAAGAACACCGGTACAATACGCTAGCTTAATATGAGCATGAGTAAACCTCTTACGTGTACATATTTTAGGCTTACTTACAATTTAAGCTAAGCTTAGTCGGGGCTTAGCGCTCAACGTTTATTAGATGTTGCTCAATATGCTCACATTAATAACCATTCGGTGTACTAATTTTGTAGCTGAGTAAGCGGTAAACAATAGGCGTAGGGTAGGCTTTTGTTTAATGTTAAAACAATTCGCCTTAAACTTTGATTTGTCATACAATTTGTTGTACTCATATTATTTTACATTATTTGCTGCATATTGTTGAAAAGCATAAAAGTGACGATTTCTAGTGGTCTAGTTTTTGCTGCAGCGATAAATTCAAAAGAGATAAATAAAATAATGTAAAAAGAAAAACAGTTAAGTTAGTTTCGGTATTAGGTAGTAGAATATATTCAATTAAATTAATAATCATTACTCTGGAACAGTGTTTTATTAGGTACAGACAGTTATCTCATCATCATCATCATCAGGTACAGACAGTTGTCTCATCATCATAAGGTACAGATAGTTGTCTCATCATCATCATCATCAGGTACAGACAGTTGTCTCATCATCATCATCATCATCAAATACAAACGGTTGTCTCATCATCATCAGGTACAGACAGTTGTCTCATCATCATTGGGTACAGACAGTTGTCTCATCATCATCATTAGGTACAGACAGTTGTCTCGTCATCATCATCATCATCAGGTACAGAGAGTTGTCTCATCATCATTAGGTACAGATAGTTGTCTCATCATCATCATCATCATCAGGTACAGACAGTTGTCTCATCATCATCATCAAGTAGGTACAGACAGTGGTCTCATCATCATCAGGTACAGACAGTTGTCTCATCATCATCATCATCATTAGGTACAGATAGTTGTCTCATCATCATCATCATCATCAAGTACAGACAGTTGTCTCATCATCATCATCATCAGGTACAGACAATTGTCTCATCATCATCATCATCATCAGGTACAGACAGTTGTCTCATCATCATCATCATCATCATCGTCATCATTAGGTACAGACAGTTGTCTCATCATAATCATCATCATCAGGTACAGACAGTTGTCTCATCATCATCAGGTACAGACGGTTGTCTCATCATCATCATCAGGTACATATAGTTGTCTCATCATCATTAGGTACAGACAGTTGTCTCATCATCGCCGACGACACTTCTCTTATTTTTAAAATAGATAGGAAAGATACGGATGTCTTACATGTCAACGATAGTCTGGCAGTTCTTTCGAAATGGTTCGCAGCTAATAATCTTTTACTTAATGCGAACAAAACTAAATGTCTTAAGTTCTCATTACCTAACGTTCCTCAAGTAGGACTAAATTTAAAACTTGATGACAAGAAATTAGATGCTATTACGGAAACTGTATTTCTAGGAATTACTCTAGACTCGAAATTACAATGGGGCGCCCACATTAGAGCTCTTTCAGGCAGATTAAGTTCAGCTGCATATGCAGTAAGAAAAATAAGGCAGTTGTCTGATATAGCCACAGCTAGGTTAGTATACTTTGCTTATTTCCACAGTATTATGTCTTATGGCGTTCTGCTGTGGGGATCGGCAGCTGACGTAGATTCAATTTTCATTTTGCAAAAGAGGGCAGTTCGCGCGATCTATAAAATGAGTCCTCGTGAGTCTCTTAGAAATAAATTCAAAGAAATTGATATACTCACTCTGCCTTCTCTCTATATCTTAGAAAGTATTTTGTATGTTCGCAAAAACTTAGGGCTTTTCAAAAAAAGAAGCGACTTCCATAATATAAATACACGTAGTAAACATGAAATTGTGATACCCAAATTTAGATTAGCTAAAACTAGTAAGTCGTTTCTTATAAACAGTATCCGCTTTTACAATAAGTTACCAAAGCCAGTTACAGAACTTAGCGATGGTAAGTTCAAAACCCACATCAAACGTGTCCTTATCAAAAAAGCATATTATAAGATTAAAGACTACGTTGAAGACAAGGAAGTTTGGCAATAATTCCTTCTGCACATGTGGCTTCCCGGGTACCTCATTAACGGCATAATTTTTTAAGAGTCTATTAACTGCTCCCAAATTACCATGTTTATTTTTTATTTTTATACATTCATCGCAGACAGACATAATAATAATCATAGTATTATTTGACATTATATACCTACTATTTAATTTCAACTCTATAGTAGTGGCTTTTGCGGACATGTTAATTATTCAGATTTGTTACAGTTGTAATGGCAATCATGTCATTTGCTTTAAATAGGTTTTTATCTGTAGTATCTTATTTATCGTATATAGATTCCTTTCTATCTTGTGAATGTGAGAACGTCGTAGGCTTAGTGAACTGTAGACTTTTATTTTTAATTTTAATTTAATTTATTTTATATCTGAAACTTTTTGAATGGCCTACACTGTCCTCCCATAACTATTAACACTGTAATTCGAAATTATTGTAAAAGCCAATTATCTTTTAAAAGAGTAACCATGGAGTTTCTTGCCGGCTCTTCTCCATAGGAAACGACCAATTGGAACCGTGCACCTAGCTTCTGACGTTTCATAAGTGCCCATGTAGGCTTATGTGAAATAAAATATTTTTTTTTTTTTTTTTTTTGATTTTTCATCATCATCATCATCATTAGGTACAGACAGTTGTCTCATCATCATCATCATCATTAAGTACAGACAGTTGTCACATCATCATTAGGTACAGACAGTTGTCTCATCATCATTAGGTACAGTCAGTTGTCTCATCATCATCATCATCGTTAGGTACAGACAGTTGTCATATCATCATCATTAGGTACAGACAGTTGTCTCATCATCATCATCAAGTACAGACAGTTGTCTCATCATCATCATCATCATCATCATCATCATCATTAGGTACAGTCAGTTGTCTCATCATCATCATCATCGTTAGGTACAGACAGTTGTCATATCATCATCATCATCAAGTACAGACAGTTGTCTCATCATCATCATGTTCATCATCAGGTACAGACAGTTGTATCATCATCATCATCATCATCATCAGGTACAGACAGTTGTCTCATCATCATCATCATCATCATTAGGTACAGTCAGTTGTCTCATCATCATCATCATCGTTAGGTACAGACAGTTGTCATATCATCATCATTAAGTACAGACAGTTGTCTCATCATCATCATCATCATCAGGTACAGACAGTTGTCTCATCATCATCATCATCAGGTACAGACAGTTGTATCATCATCATCATCAAGTACAGACAGTTGTCTCATCATCATCATCATCGTTAGGTACAGACAGTTGTCATATCATCATCATCAGGTACAGACAGTTGTCTCATCATCATCAGGTACAGACAGTTGTCTCATCATCATCATCATCATCATTAAGTACAGACAGTTGTCACATCATCATTAGGTACAGACAGTTGTCTCATCATCATCATGTTCATCATCAGGTACAGACAGTTGTCTCATCATCATCATCATCATCATCAGGTACAGACAGTTGTCATATCATCATCATTAGGTACAGACAGTTGTCTCATCATCATCATCATCATCAGGTACAGACAGTTGTCTCATCATCATCATCATCAGGTACAGACAGTTGTATCATCATCATCATCAGGTACAGACAGTTGTCTCATCATCATCATCATCATCATTAGGTACAGTCAGTTGTCTCATCATCATCATCATCGTTAGGTACAGACAGTTGTCATATCATCATCATCATCAAGTACAGACAGTTGTCTCATCATCATCATCATCATCATTAAGTACAGACAGTTGTCACATCATCATTAGGTACAGACAGTTGTCTCATCATCATTAGGTACAGTCAGTTGTCTCATCATCATCATCATCGTTGGGTACAGACAGTTGTCATATCATCATCATTAGGTACAGACAGTTGTCTCATCATCATCATCAAGTACAGACAGTTGTCTCATCATCATCATCATCATCATCATCATTAGGTACAGTCAGTTGTCTCATCATCATCATCATCGTTAGGTACAGACAGTTGTCATATCATCATCATCAAGTACAGACAGTTGTCTCATCATCATCATCATCGTTAGGTACAGACAGTTGTCATATCATCATCATCATCAAGTACAGACAGTTGTCTCATCATCATCATGTTCATCATCAGGTACAGACAGTTGTCTCATCATCATCATCATCATCATTAGGTACAGTCAGTTGTCTCATCATCATCATCATCGTTAGGTACAGACAGTTGTCATATCATCATCATTAGGTACAGACAGTTGTCTCATCATCATCATCATCATCAGGTACAGACAGTTGTCTCATCATCATCATCATCAGGTACAGACAGTTGTATCATCATCATCATCAAGTACAGACAGTTGTCTCATCATCATCATCATCGTTAGGTACAGACAGTTGTCATATCGTCATCATCAGGTACAGACAGTTGTCTCATCATCATCATCATCGTTAGGTACAGACAGTTGTCTCATCATCATCATCATCATCATCATTAGGTACAGTCAGTTGTCTCATCATCATCATCAGGTACAGACAGTTGTCTCATCATAATCATCATCATCAGGTACAGACAGTTGTCTCATCATCATCGTTAGGTACAGACAGTTGTCATATCATCATCATCATCAAGTACAGTCAGTTGTCTCATCATAATCATCATCATCAGGTACAGACAGTTGTCATATCATCATCATCAGGTACAGACAGTTGTCTCATCATCATCGTTAGGTACAGACAGTTGTATCATCATCATCATCAAGTACAGACAGTTGTCTCATCATCATCATCATCGTTAGGTACAGACAGTTGTCATATCATCATCATCAGGTACAGACAGTTGTCTCATCATCATCATCATCGTTAGGTACAGACAGTTGTCACATCATCATCATCAGGTACAGACAGTTGTCTCATCATCATCATCAGGTACAGACAGTTGTCTCATCATCATCATCATCGTCATCAGGTACAGACAGTTGTCTCATCATCATCATCATCATCATCGTTAGGTACAGACAGTTGTCTCATCATCATCATCATCATCATCATTAGGTACAGTCAGTTGTCTCATCATAATCATCATCATCAGGTACAGACAGTTGTCTCATCATAATCATCATCATCAGGTACAGACAGTTGTCTCATCATCATCGTTAGGTACAGACAGTTGTCATATCATCATTATCATCAAGTACAGTCAGTTGTCTTATCATAATCATCATCATCAGGTACAGACAGTTGTCTCATCATAATCATCATCATCAGGTACAGACAGTTGTCTCATCATCATCGTTAGGTACAGACAGTTGTCATATCATCATCATCATCAAGTACAGACAGTTGTCTCATCATCATCATCATCATCATCATCAGGTACAGACAGTTGTCTCATCATAATCATCATCATCAGGTACAGACAGTTGTCTCATCATCATCGTTAGGTACAGACAGTTGTCACATCATCATCATCAGGTACAGACAGTTGTCTCATCATCATCATCATTTCAGCCGAAAGACGTCCACTGCTGGACATAGGCCTCCGCTTCGATCGGTTCTGTGCTTCTCGCATCCAGCGGATTCTTGCGGCCTTCACAAAGTAACGGGTTCACCTTGTGGAAGGTCCCTTCCAACGCTACGTCTTCCGGTACGTGGTCGTCACTCCAGAAACTTTCGCCCCAATCGGCCATCTGTTCAGCGTTCTACCACTTAAGTTTGGCAATTCTTCGGGCTATTTCGGTTATCTTTGTTCTGCGGATCTCTTCATTTCTGATTCGATCACATAGGAAAAATAAAAACATAGCCAGACTGACTGATAGACAGTGCCTATTCAAGTGGTCAAGTGGATCTACTAAATATTGATATTGATTTATCAAGTGAGCTTAACTTAGTCCCATTGAGTTAAAGAGGAGAATACTTAGAATAAAATATTTATAAATATGATGGATTGTTACTTATAGTCATTGAGATAATGCTCACACAAA
Organism: Lithophane leautieri; assembly: GCA_949152455.1. Lineage (NCBI taxonomy): Eukaryota > Metazoa > Arthropoda > Insecta > Lepidoptera > Noctuidae > Lithophane > Lithophane leautieri. Next base: position 14,225,195 of record OX424480.1, on the reverse strand, counting down.
AAGCACATACACTTACACATAACATAACAAAACAAATTAATAAAATATAACAATTAATACACGTAAATAAAACAATTTAACCTCATGATATTAATCAGAATAACTACATAAACCTAATACTAGTAATATTATCGATAATAATTTTTTTTTTTTTTTTTAAACTTGCAATCCAGTGTACCTACTCACTGCATGCTTGTTTTATCCAATCTTTTATGTTGCCGCGCCCTAAGCGGGTTTCATGTTGGATCTTACTTTATATATGTATCAGCTGGTACATATGAATGTAGTAGAGAATTTGAGTTTGTGTTTGAGATAGACATGGGTTCTTCTTCTGCCAATCAAATCTTACAATAAAATTTACAACAAAACTAGATTTTCGAAAAAAAAACATTATTGGATTAGTAAGTAGTCGGTCTAATACATAGTTTAAATGCGACTTTGTTACACCAGGAAATAAAAACCCCAAAAAAAGCAAGCCAAAATTCCATAAAAGTCTAAAATGGCTATAAGTCTGGAACGAAAATGTTTATCTTTGAGCTAAGTTTTCTCTTTAACTATAAAACAAACAACATGGGGAGCTTTCAGAAAGACCGTGCAGAGAGGCTTCTAAGAAACGAGCCAGCCTGTATAAGCTATTATAATCTTCATCTTGCACGTGCTATCCATGTCAAGCGAAAGTTCATCTCAGCCGAGACAGTGTAGATAACACTAACTGAATATATATCAGTTACGAACGTAGTTATAAATATGGCGCCCTTTGTCAAATTTTAATGCGACGTCCCAACGAACTCAAAGTGGGGCTCAATAATTAATTCAAGAGCTAGGGATGCCTCTGTCCAGAATACTGCCAGCCTTAAGAGATAGATCCTGATTTACTATCATACTTGCGACAACGGCATCGTAGCGCAAGATTAATTCTTTTGCCCCTATCCCAATTTGTTTGTGGTCGCACAGCACGTCGTTTTTTCCATATAAGCCTGTTAATCATCATATTATCAGCATGCGCTGCGTACCTGTATATCTTTCACATAGTCCATCCATAGTTTCTTTGATCTTCATTTATTACCGGGTACTGTACTTGCTAGCCTGGGTACCTACATAATACTGGTATTAGTATCAGATTTACAAATTTTATTTCGTAAACTATCAGCGCTTAATTAGGATCTCTTAATTTAAAGTCTCACTTCGGTTTGGAGGAAAACCTACGACCCTACAACTCATTTGTCCAATAGCTAATCGAGGCGTTTCTAACTACTGCCATCAGAATGTCGTCCAGCCGATACGCGAGGAGGTCTCTGGAGCGAGACTTTAGCTCAATATTAATTCGAGAATGCATCGGTAGGGCTGGCACTGATCGCACGGTCAAAGTCAAATCATTCAAACATCAAAATTTCCAAGAAAATTTAATTTATTCTGGCTGCCCCTTGCTAAAAGTAGTTTCGTATCAAATTCGAAGTTTATTTATAATACGTTTCAAAGAACATAATTATATATTTAGTATGATAGCGTGTTTAAAAGTGAACGAGCAAAAGGGGATGCCTAGAATAAAGCACGCGGTTTGTATAATTTGCATCTACTCATCCCCGTAGCTTTATGAAAAATAAGAAAGAAAAGCAAGCTTACTTCTTAAAAAAAAAAAAAAACAACCTTTCTTCAACCTTACCTATAATTGAGACACAACGACACTCTTGCATTGCTTTTCCTTCTCTCGTTTCAGCAACCCTGAGCTGAGCTGTATAATTAATACGAGAACTCAGACGAGGTGTCCGCTGCGAGCGAATTTGAATGACTACATACCGAGTAAGGCAGTACCAATAGGTGTCGGATCTTTTATCTATTCCTTAGGCGTAGGTTCAATTCATAAAAGGTGAATTGCAACACGATGCTTTCGATGGTCTCCTGTCTTCTAGCTTTAATAAACGGGTAACAGGTTGATATGGTTAAAACAAGTTAGGTTACATTCGTTTTATTGACACAGGTAGAGCTACAGATCTTTTAGGTCGCATTTTACTTTACATTTTGTGGGCCTGACTTAGTTTGGGCTGAGAACTGTAAGCAATAAAATGTATTCTTTGTCTGAAAAAAAAAAGTGGTTAAAAACTGACCAAGCGCGACTAAAACATAAGGTATTATTGGATTATTATACAAAGAGCAGCATTCGTCTTTGCACAACAAACGTTCGAGGCCACCGACTGCCAATAACAATCACAGTTCAATCACTATCGATTAGTACATAAACCTGGATATATGGGCATCCAATGAGATAATTAGGTCAACACGTAATGTAATGCAGTGCAAGGTTTATAACGTAGTGTAACTCATCACACTTCCTTCCACAACTGCTTTCATATAACGATAAACTTCGCTTTGCCTTAGACGTGTCTAGATATGTTATCCGAGTCTGACACAGCGATGTAGATTTGTGACTGTGAGCGAGACACCAGACGTCTGGGACCATTAGCATAGCGGCGGTTGTGGGAATAGTTATGTGTATTTATATTGTGGATAAATATTGGAGCTACCGAGTGTTATTGTAATGTGACGCTCAATGCAAAGCTTTCGTCAAACACGATTTGTGTTGACTGGCAAAAAGTTCGTGATACCGATTTCTAAATAATGTTGTTACGGTTACCTACATTACCTTAAGATAGTTACTTGTTTAGTTCTAAAAACGCATGGCATTGTTAGAATTCCTATGCAAGGTGTATTGCATTCCATGTAGAAATGTCGAGGTGGTATCGGTGTAAGAATTCACTACAACAAGCAGTTTTAAAATGTGGTACATAGTTTGTAACAAGGTGACATTGTTGGACATGTAAATAAGGAACTTAATAGTTCATTTAAGAATTTTGACGATAATATTGTTCGAGTAATAAAAAGATTTTTTTTCTCGAGAAGGGACCTTCATTTAGTAGGCGAGTGTATAAAGTAAGTAGTAGTAAAAGTAGTTCGCTCGTAACACCAAAGTTTACGCTTTTTTTTTTATATCGCGGTGCATCCGGCGAGCGATTTCCTTTGTAGAATACTTTGTGGAAGATGTTCTAGCAATGATTGGATTGTTGTGTTTACTGAGTTAAGTTTTTTGAGACTGAATAGTTTTTGAACTTGTTTTTAATTTATTTGTGGCGATGTTCAATCGACTGTAGTCACCATTTCTTTAGTTTAACGGATACGGGAAGCGCAGGACCGGCCTTTGAGGCGAAGCTTATGTAGGGGAGGCTTTTGTGTCAACATTGTATGCCTTGACTCACCTATGATTTGATTTGCTGACCATTTTCTATTTTGTTATGTACCTAGTGCTTGTTGACAAGTCTACACCGTCCTCCAATAAGTACCTCACAACACTGTAATTTGGAAATATTGTAAAAGCCAATTATTTTTAAAAGAGTAACCATAGAGTTTCTTTGCTGGATTTTTTCCAATTCAGTCAATTGGAACCGTGTACCTAGCTACTGACATTTCGTAAGTGCCTGTGTAGATTTAGATGAGAATTTTGATAAAGGTATGATTAGATAAAGTAGGCTAAAACAAAATCCATGCAAGCCATATGGAATTACGTCGCGCCTGTTTTACCCAAAGCAATTGGTGGAAGTCTACCAACATTCGCCGGTTAAAGTCCCATGTAATAGGGGTAATCTGGTTTTGGACCTGGTTCATGACAATAGGCTCGTGTCATGAACCGGGTCCAAAACCAGACTGCAGACCGCTACTGAGAAACTCCTGATGAAGCTGTGAAAATAATACAAACATTTGTAGGATATTATTATTAATAGATCATGTCGTACGATATTCACATCACAGACTAGCAAAAATGTAAGTAGCATAATGCATTCGCGCCCAGCTCGAGGCCGGCGCGATCGAGCATAAATCATGTTGAACTCACTTGAGTAATAAAAGTAAAAAGTATCGCGGCTATCCGTGGAAGTTTTTCAGGCATGCAAAAAGTTTGCGTCGTATGTTTTTAAGTAGGTAAATGCAGTGATTTGCATTGAGGTAATCACTAAGCTTGGCATGTAGCAGATTATTGACAGTTTCAAACATTTGATTTTTGTAATTAAATGTGACCGGATTCATGACACCGTAATAAAAAGTCACGTTTTGATATTTTTTTTGTGATTTAATTAAGGTCAATATTGTCATAAGCAAAGTAAATGCGAAGCATGCATAGAAGCTTTTCGAAGATTATAATGAAAAAAAAAAAAAAAACTATCCTGCCTATGTTTCACCAGGAATTTCTTCCTCTTCCGAATATTAAATTTACCGTCGAGTCGCTATAAGCCCTTTAAATGCAACTCAAACAAAGAGATAAGTAATACCATCTAAGACGGTAATCGCCTTCTGTTGGGCTATCCTCAGATATTTAACAAAATGTGTAAAAGGGCAAATCTGTAAAAAGTGTCTTTGAATAGTAGTATCAAGATTAAAAAAAAACACTACAAAGTGAAAAATAACTTTAATTAAGCTGAAGAAGTCGGTGTCTTTGGATCTGTATTTTAGTTTATTCTCACCGACTTAAGAAAATAAAAAAAAAATTTTTTTCACATTGTAGTGTTTTTTGGAAGTCGGTTGTTTTTTTTTTGCAAGGAAATGAAATTAATTGATTTAATTTTTTTAAGTTCTATGTCTGTCAATTACCGGATAACCTTGAAAAGCAGGTGGTCTGGCGCCTGGTCCCCTCCCTGATTGCTTGGCCTGCCAAGTAACCGCTGTCATTGCACTCTGTGTTACGACCGCCCGAGGGAAGCGGAGAACCGAACGAGATGGAAGAACATCATACCTAAAGCCACGAAGCCCTTTCAGGGACACGACCTTCAGTAATGAAGTACGCGACCAAGAAGAGAAGAGAGATCTGTTAATTGTTTCTTCTTAACGCCTCTCTATCAGTCAGTCCGTCAGTGCGTCTTTGGGAATATAACATAATATAACGCCTGTATTCTCCGTAGGGTTCGGCAGCGGAGTATTTCGCCAATAACTCTGGAGCTTTTATTACTTATCAGATTTTTGTGAAATATGTTTTAAATCATACATAAAATCTGGCTAAGGTTTATCGTATAATAAATAGTTCACGTGAAAACAGCCGGGAGCAACTGCTACTTTATAAAATTGTATTCCTAAAACGTCTTAATTCTAAATAATTAATAATTCAGTTAGAGCAGTTAACTCGCACACAATGATCAGTCGAATCCACATCGATCTGAACAAACATGGGATCGACGTCCGACCGGAGCTTGGATATCTGACACGTGACGTCATAATCCGATCAAACATGTCCCGGGACAGATCATGTTTATGCTCTCTGTGTACCATTGTAAATACAAGTTTGTATTTCTAATGATCATGGATTTTGGGTTTATTATTTTAATAATAAGATAAACATGTTTCGGTCTCATAAAGTAAAATACATACTTTTGCAATTATTATCGTGGTAGGTTACGAGGCCAGACATACATTTTATACTTTACGCAGTTTGGCAGTAATTTTTACCCGACTACGGCGAAGCAAAAAGGAGGGTTATGATTTTGACCGGTAAGTATGTATGTATGTATGTTCATCTGTTCCCTCATATCTTCTAAGCGACTCATCACAATTTGACAAATGGGTATTGTTGGAAGCGTCTTGATCGTCCGCTGGTTGTCACATTAAATTAAAAATGGCGCCCTCTAGAGGATATAAAGTCATGAACTAAAAATAAAATATTTTTTAATCAAACCATGCTGGGTATCAATTGAGAGGGCTTAGCACATTTCAAAAAAATAAGTACTTTAAATTAATTGTAACTGTTTGCGAAGAAGCTTGTCAGGGTTTGTACTTTACCTGTAACGCTGCTGAAGCAGCGTAGCTGCGTTTCGTTTTTTTTTTATTGTCGGAATAAATACAAGTACATAAGAAATTCCAGTTTTTTCGGGTTTAACCAAATGGCGAAAACGGAGCCTTTAAAATTTCGTAATGCGCGTCTGTCCGTCAATCCGGATATCAGACAACCATTTTACACTGAGACTATTCTGTGCACCGCTAAACAATGTTTCACTATAGTGCGGTTTTACTACAATGTTTAAAAAAAAAACATTAATGTAATAAAAACTAAAACCCAACTGCGACAAAAAAGTCAATCAACCAAAAAAATATAAACAAGACACCACAGACAGAGAAATTAAAAATCCGGAGTCACACGTGTTAGGTTCTATAAATCGAACAGATTACGTGTGCCTCCGGATTTTTAATTTCTCTGTCTGTGGTGTCTTGTTTATTCTTTTTATCGTAGTTGGGTTTTAGTTTTTTTGACGTGTAGGAACAAAAACAGTATTTTGATTTTACTTTTTTTTTCACTTGTTTCCGAGGCCTCTTTGAATGTAAAACATTATTCATCTCAATCAGACGACTTTAGAGTCTGAAATAGAACCATTTTCCAGGTTTAACACTGGCCGTTTGTCAACGTAAATGAAATAACGAGTAAAAGTTACTACTGCTACGAAAATGCTACGCCGTCGCTACGCCGTAGCAGCGTAGCGCTACGTGGGTAGAGTCGGCGACAAGGCTATAAAATCTTATCTACACGATTTACGATTTTCTTTCAATTCCATTTGCGACAATCAGTCACAAACTTGGACCGTATTCCTAACAGATGTTCCTAGCACCTATATATTACTTCTATTCGTAGTCGCCATATATTTTTTTCTATCAAATACGAGGGTAAGTTACCTCTTAAATTTTATTGGCCTCGATTTTTTTCCTTCCAATAAAATTTATTTATTTCAATGATCGGCACGAACCGGCCTTCAATAAATAGCTTTGGACGAAATATAGCGGAGTCGTCAACGCCAGGGATTGTCAACATTTGTCAACGTCCCTTCCCTGGCGTGGTACCAGGGTTGCCACAAAGTGGTATCTTGTACGTTAAGAATGCATGAAAAAGGTTGAGAACGCCTGCCGTAGTGATTGTAAACATTTATCAATGTCGTGTGGGACAACGTTATATTGGATGGAACATGGGTTTTATCCACATAGTTTTTATTTAATTTGACGAAGTGGTTTTATACTTCCTTCTATATAAGTACGATTATGCAACAAATCACACACATACACACATTAAATCACGCCTGTATTCCCTGAAGGATTAGGCGGAGGTGCACTTATAGTACGAATAATATGCTACAAATAAGGAAATGGTTATTAGGTAAGGAAATAAATAGTTCAAAGCGTACCGCAACACGTAGCGTTGGAAGGCCCCCCACAAGGTGGACCGATGACTTGGTGAAGTCCGCAGTAATCCGCTGGATGCTGAAGCACAGAACCGGTCGAAGTGGTGGTGCTTGTGAAGGCCTATGTCCAGCAGTGGACGTCTTTCGGCTGAAATTATGAAGATGATAGCACAAAGGTTTTAAAGACTGATGACTAAATTACTATATTTGCTCCCCTTTTAGCCTTAACCATGCCATTTTAAGGTAATTTTCATTAAAGGTGGATCAAAACATTCCTATATCCATTTTGAAAACGTTCAATTTTGGTTGAAATAGTTCCGTTTCTTTCAAACGTCATGGCAACCTATTGACACCGAAATAATCCCAAACAAATCCCGAGATTACTAAAAATTCATTGGATGTGTCGAGGATTATAGTGTTGATCTCTGGAGGATCGCCGTGAAACCTTATTTTAAGCTTTTATGAAACAGGGTGCCTATTGCACGAGCTAAAAATA